>KI911116.1:0-167145 GCA_000482085.2 Cladonia metacorallifera KoLRI002260 | reverse complement strand
CCCCCCCCCCTCCGCTCAAGCTCCCCCCTCCAACACCTCTCGCACACTTGGCCCCTTGGGCGGTGTCTTCCCCAAATCCTCCTCCTTCTTCTTCTCCTTCCTCTCCCTCTTTTCCCTCGCTCTCCTCTCCTGTCGGCTCTCCTTGGGGCCATTACCCCCCAAGTTCACCTCTGCTCCGCTCTCTTCCTCCTTCTCCTTCTCCATCTCCTTCTCCTTCTCCTCCTCACTCTCCTCCTCCTTCTCCTTCCCCCCCTTCTCCACCACAGGCCCAGCGGCTCGCGCGTTTAGCGCTCTTGATGTTTCGGCCGCATCGGCCAGAAACCCCGCACCAAAGGAAAGCTCGGCCGGGTTGAGGGGGCGCGGTGGAGGCGGGATGGTGGGCAGCGGGCTCCTGCTTCCAAACTGGAAGCTGGGGGCGGATGGCGGCGGAGCGACGGGGATGTTGGGGCGGGCTGGTTGGAGCGGGGCAGAGCCAAATCGAAAACCGCGCGTATAGCTGCGGGCTGGTGCGGCTGCTGCCTCGGAGATTGACCCCATTGACGAGGGGGCCGGGCCCGAAGAGGTGGTTGGACGGGGGATGGTGGACGGCTTTGGTACCATTAAGGAGGGTACCGGCCCCGGGATGCTGGTCGGACGGCGGGTGGTGGAGGAGTTTGGTGCCATTGAGGAGGGCACCTGCCCCAGAACGGTGGTCGGACGGTCGGGGGTGGACGGCTTTGGTACCATTAAGGAGGGTACCGGCCCCGGGATGCTGGTCGGACGGCGGGGGGTGGAAGAGGTTGGTGCCATTAAGGAGGGCACCTGCCCCATGCGGAGAGGATTGGAGGGGGTTGCTGGTGGGATCGATACAATTGACGACTGTATCGGGCCGGTGATGGTGAACTTTGCTGCCATTGAGGAGGGCAGCGGCCCCGTGACGGTGGGTCTGGTGCGGGCGGACGGCGGAATGGAGATGACGGAGGTTGGTATGACGCCGCTCAAGGTGAGAACTTGTGGGGTCGTCTGCGTCGATGCTGCCATTTTCGAGGGCAGCGGCCCGGTTGCGGAGGTGGGGGGGAGGACAAACAGCGCAAGGAGGCACCAGCTGAGCCAACGGGCGACGGCGCGAATGGCAGCGACATCGGCGGTCTCGAGCGCGTGCTCGTCGACTTCGTCGTCTAGTCCTGTTCAAAATCAGCATGTGCTAACTTAAAGTTGGCCTAAATCATGCAAAACTCACCCAGCTGAGGTGGGAAATAGGCGAGGACGGGGGAAAAGAGCACAGCGACAAACCATGCGAGCGCACGAGCGAGCGAGCGAATGGCAAAGGCGTCGCCGCCTTCGAGCGAAGAGTCATCACTCTCCTCCTCGTAGAGAGCTACGAAAATCAGCGAAATACTCAACTGAGTCTCATCTGGACGAAAACTCACGGACGTCTATCCACTCTCGTGCCACAAACGGCCACGACACAAACCACCAGACGGCAGACAGCACGGCAAGGAAAACCGACATATTGATGATATCAAAGAAAGAAAGCCAGGGAAAGCGTCGCGGTGCGGTGGTTGTCGAAGGAAAAGATCAGATGGTGAGGTGAAGTGATCTTCTACTCACCGCGTAAACATCGGCTCCAAATCTCACGCGGCTGCTCCCAAGAAGTGAATTCGAGTCTTCGGCGGCAAATTATTTGGAATCATGAGCCCTACGGGGGTATCATTTTGCACTCTTCGCATGGAGATCCGGCTAATATCGCTCGTGGATGATATCCTGGGAGATTAACCCTTTAGGTAACTTTAAATAGGGGATGTTGACTATTATCTCTTACAGATCGAACTTAATGCCTTGGAGTTGTAGGTAATTCGCTGGGATATAACTCCACTTAATGGCTACAGATGCCGAAACTGAGCCCTAGGTGGATGCCATCCCCTACTCTTCGAACACGACTTCAGTGCCAGGTTAAGCTCTTCTGATATCGCTCGTAGACGACATCTTGGGGTATTAACCGTTTCGGTGACCTTGGGGAAGGGGATCTAAGCTACCAGATCTTA
Source organism: Cladonia metacorallifera KoLRI002260 (assembly GCA_000482085.2). NCBI lineage: Eukaryota > Fungi > Ascomycota > Lecanoromycetes > Lecanorales > Cladoniaceae > Cladonia > Cladonia metacorallifera. The sequence continues at coordinate 165,121 of KI911116.1, read as the reverse complement.
TATACCGAACTTAATGCCATTGAATTAGGGGTAAGCTCGCGCTCTTCGCACAAGCATTCGGTGCCGGGCTGAACTCCTCTAATATTGCTCGTGGACGATTATCTTGGTATCTCCTCTCCTTCGGTGGTTCTAAACGGGGGAGATTTGACTACCAGATCTGACAGATCGAACTTAATGCCTTGGAAATATGGGTCAACTACTGAGATATCTCTCCAGTTAGTGGCTACAAATGTTGAAAATAAGCCCCTGGGTTTCATTGTGGCAAACTGTAATTCCTGATAATCCAACGCAAATCGAATTTAACACATCATCTTTCAGATTAAAGCATAGACTCAAATCTCCAAGAAGTTTCCCCAAATGGCGGTAATGTCCCTCAACAAACGACCCAAAATATAATGAGATCCCTTCAATCTCTGCAATCATCAGCTCTTAATCTTCGAAATTCAAGGCATAGTCTACTTAAATTCCCCAGAATATTACGAAAACCACTGCCAATTTAGTCAAGTTTTGCAATATAGCGGACTCTGTCTACATATAAAGAACAAGATTATGACCTGAAAAAGCGTCGCCGGGACCATTCGTTGGGAGATTCATTGACAATTCCGTCATGATTTAGCTCATACCATGCTCAATTCAAGTCGACATGTAAATGAATTACCCTCTGCCTAGGCTATGCTATGGAATCTACTTCATTATCCGCATGATATCGTGCTCGTTGACAAATTTTTTTGGCTTTTCTTGCCCAAGTGCAATATGGAATACCAGAAATCCTCCTTATCCTGCCTTGGCATTTCCCATTTCCTCCACTATCCTTCCAAATTCCCAGAATACACTCTGGGTACGCTCTGTAAAAAATTGCATGCAGTATGAATGTCTAGAAATCCTCCCCTTTAGCCTGCCTTAAGCATTTCCAGCATTTCCCCCATTGTCCTTCCCAGCTCTAGAATAAGCAATCTGATCTCTCCTCCTCCTCAGTCACACATCTTCTATGCCTCTTGTTCACCGCTAGCTCCACCGCCGATCTCTGCGCGCTTTCGTGCCTCAGCACGTTTTCGTAGATAGTTGCGTCGTGCCGTCTTGCTCATAATTTTGGGCGCTGTTGGAGTAGTATGCGCAATAACGCCTTCGATATGGGTCTGTTGGGCGATATCAGCCCCGGTGGGGACAATGGGAGCCTTTCCCTCGGTACTCTCTACCTCCGTAGTCTTCTCCGCAGTAGCATCCCCTTCAGTGATACCCCCTCCAGTCATCTTTTCCTCATTGATCTTATCAGCAACCAATGCTTCCGTTGAATCCACTTCCACTTCATCCTCGCTTAAATCTGCGTCGAAGAAATCGTATGCTGACGGCTTTTGACGACTACTCTGCGCCTTCTGGTTGACATAGAGGCCCGTAGCCTTTGTGGAGTCGCACCCGACCGTATTATTGGTGGTCATTCTTGCTTGCGACCCCTCTGACAGGTCGACATCGTCTTTGACCTCTGCGAGGGGGTCGCCAGCTAAGGATGAGCAGCCTGAAGGAAGGCGGGGGTCGTGCATATATCCCTCTGTTTCTTCGTCTTCTCCGTGATCGCACTCATCTACGGATTGTAGATCTTCCGTTTCAACCAAGCGCATCTCACACTGACCAACACTTGGCGCGCTTACTGATTGATCAGCACTCATGGATTTGGTGGTATCCCCATCAGTACCAAGTAGGCTCTGGTTATTCACAGTAGCTCCAAAAGTAAAATTGAAATCTGTTCCCGACGTAGGTCCAGTGGTAGTGCCGGTCGGTATAGATGCGCTCGGGGAAACAGAGCTGTCTCCGAACGTGAACTTGGACTTTGATCTCGTGCCATATTGTTGAGGGATGCTACCACTGGGAGCACAGGTCTCAAAGAATGTATCAGGTCCAGAATCAAATTCGGACTTCCGCTCTGATGAGAACTGTGGAGAAGCCCCAGCGTTGGGCAGGTGGGTCTGAAATCCAGGAGGATAGGTGGGAGTGAACTTCGAAGGCTTATGAGGGCTAGAGCCTCCTGCATAGGCCGATTGCTGTGAGCTGTAAGAATGAGAGCTCGTTTTGAGCTTTGGTCCTGACGGCTTCTGATAGAATGCAATTCTAGCTTGCTGATGCTCGAACCGCTCTTGCTGAAGTTCTCCCTCCAATTTTGTTTTTACTTTTCCGGTTTCTGCAAGCTGTGCTTGCACATTTGACAACCATCGTCTCAGCATCTGGATCTCGGAGCTCATCTGGCAGNGTGCCATATTGTTGAGGGATGCTACCACTGGGAGCACAGGTCTCAAAGAATGTATCAGGTCCAGAATCAAATTCGGACTTCCGCTCTGATGAGAACTGTGGAGAAGCCCCAGCGTTGGGCAGGTGGGTCTGAAATCCAGGAGGATAGGTGGGAGTGAACTTCGAAGGCTTATGAGGGCTAGAGCCTCCTGCATAGGCCGATTGCTGTGAGCTGTAAGAATGAGAGCTCGTTTTGAGCTTTGGTCCTGACGGCTTCTGATAGAATGCAATTCTAGCTTGCTGATGCTCGAACCGCTCTTGCTGAAGTTCTCCCTCCAATTTTGTTTTTACTTTTCCGGTTTCTGCAAGCTGTGCTTGCACATTTGACAACCATCGTCTCAGCATCTGGATCTCGGAGCTCATCTGGCAGTATCGTTTAAACTCAGAAGCGTCCAATGCAGCTTTTCGTTGGCATGCCAAGAGCCGATTGTCCTCCATTTTCATTAGCACTTCGCCAGCAAGCCATGTATTCCCTTCCTCGAGAACCTTCTGCTGACGTAGAAGTTCAACAAATAGAGCGTTTTCGGTTTTCGCCTCGACTAAGCGTATCATATCTTGGAGCTTGGCAATATCCCGCTTCCACTCGCATTCAATGCGATCACAGTATGCCCTTCCCTTCTCGATGGTTTCTTTCGCGTTCGAAAGCTCGTTCTCGAGATGTAAATTTTCAACGAATGAAGTGCTTAGATCTTCTTCAAGACCGGCACGCTGTGTCAAAAGTTCATCACGCTGTATTTTGAGACGTATGTTTTCTTCATTGATAGCTTGGACCATGTCAGCATCGGTTTCCGGCGCAACATCCTGCCCTGCTTGCTCGATGACTAGACTTTCTAGATCCAGCTCGCTGTGCTGGCCCGGTCTATAACAAGTCAGAGCTAGATAGCCCATCTCATGGTCGTCGTTGTCTTCAGGCCGTGTGACGTGTGTATCATCGGTCTTCCCTTGCCTATCTAGCTTTGATTGAAGCTCCGATTCCATGACAGTTGGATGGACTATGCTATTTGTTTGGGTTCCCATGTCGTGGGTCTCGGCGAGGACGTCCTGATGAAGCAAGTTTTGGTCTGCTGAGTTATTCAAAGTAACATCTAACGCGTCGTTTCTGGGAGCTACAGTCCCGTTTAAAGCTGTGCTTGTATCGTCCACGGGATTTATAATACCAGAAAATCCGCCCTTAATCCCTAAGAGGACGCTGTATGTTCTTAGTACAATTCTGGCTTAACATGTGATACGGCGACTTACCTCGTTTGGATATTGCCATTGATGAATTTCGAAATCAGATTGAGTCCAATCATTGGTTTGGATCCAGGAGCAGTTGTATCGGAGGACATTTTAGTATGCACGTCGTTGTGGGGAATATGTGCTCCTACGGAATCCTATGCAACTATCAGTAACACTTGCTGCGCAAAGAGCCATAACAACTCACCGTGTAGAGCTTCTCACGCAAGCCTCCAAGTCGTTGCTGTATGAAGAGTAGGCCCGCAGCAAATCTGGCATGCACCAATGCCATGTCTCGGCTAGGCGAGGTGAGTTCAAGTAAATCGGTATCACGGTGTTCGAAACGCTATAAGGTGTTATTCAACAAGGTGTTAGTGGTGCTGTACGAGGTATCGAGATGGTGTTGGACGGGATGGTGTTGGATGATATGGAAATGGATGAGGTTTGGAAAGAATGAGGGGGGAGCATGTGGCGACCATATAAGTCATTTAGTGTTATTTATTTTGTGTCGATGTTCATGTTCACACTTCACATACGAAAGTCCTGATTTTCCGATCAACACATATAGATAGGACTTTTACCACCATAAGAGATGATAAAGTGTCACAAGAAGCGGACAGATATAACATTACAATTTTTTTAATTGTACCCCTGTTCTTCGTACTTACACGGGCTTCATCATCGTTCTCGACCCTCTCCAACATCGACCAGGTATGGACCATGCGACGTCTTCTCTCGTCTCTCCGCCCGCGTCGAACACAGGGACACAAAGCCAACTTCCACCGGAAATACTATTGACTATATTCGAAAATGTTAAAGACCAACGGACCGTTCGAAACCTACGTTTGGTCTCGACGCAGTTCGAGGAGTTGGTGACGCCTATCTGGTGCCGCGAGGTGGTCCTGACACCGGAGATCGTCGCACAATATAGTCGGGATAGAGGCTGGGTGGACCATTCAATGCTGCAAGTTCAGAGGACTGTCCATACGAGACGCGTGATAATCAAGAAAGAGCTTGATTGGCTATTGGTCAATCGATTGCTGTCTACGTTGAAGAATCTACAATCCCTATCGTAAGTTGTGAGCGGTCTCGAGTTGCCCCAGTTACTATTGCTGTTGTATGTATTTGCAGTGCTTTAGAAAGTCCTGATGTGAAACAATAGATGGATTGAATGGCCGACGACCAATGCTCGCGACCTCGAGAGACTGTTGGCCTTTCAGGAAGTCCGCGATGAGTTTCCTTACCTTGAATATCAAGTGGAAGCATTCAGAGCTGTGGCATGGCGGATCACACGACTCAGGGACGACCCGTATTCTCGGTATTATGATCACTTGGCCATGGGACGACAATACTCGGGTGGGTATCTCAGTGGAGATTACGCTTCCACGTGGCGATCCACTTCTCGACTCACATCTCTCAAATTCGTCGACTGGGACGACTACAGCTACCAGTATATTAGCCCTCTACTACTGGGTAACCATCAGCTGAAGACTCTGCACATAGCCGGTATATACACCGGAACAATGATTGATGAGAGAGGTATCGGAAACCAGGACAGCTTACCACCCATTAGGGAATTGAGCTTGCAGAATTATGACTGGGACCACTCCCCAGTGATAATCAATACTTTCTGGAATTGGACCAACCTCACAGTTCTGGAGCTGAAAAGAGTGCCCATTCTTCATTTCTTGTACACAGTACCGGCTGAAAATCTCGCACGCCTACAGGTGTTCAAGACCGACGGGTTCTGCCTTGAGAACTCCGACTGGGAGTTGGCCACTCGGTCGCTTTCCGATCTAATCTCGAAGATCTGGCACCTTTACGAGCTGAGTCTTACCTGCAACGTTGGAGACCAAGGCCTTCTCGTTTCGCTCTTGGATCACGGCGCTACATTGCACACTCTCGAGCTCCGATGCTATCATGATCCCTTTGCTACACACTTGTCAGACAGGATATCCCAGAAGAGGGTGAATAGTGTCCAATTGAGTTTTATCCAAGTAGTGTGTCCGCATTTGACTACTTTGGCGTTGGACTATCGTCCATCGGTATGTCCCCTCTATCGGATTTGTAGGAGCTGCAAGTGTACTAATGAAACAATAGGTGAGTGGCGTGGAGGGGCTCCACCTCACCGCCGGAGATTACGCATTAACAGCTTTCCGGAATCTGCGAAGGCTTAGAATATATGTCTGGACTTGCATTAGCACTGACGAAGGGAGCGACGAGCCAGTAATGGCGATAAACTACAGGAACGCACGTGGGTGGAACGAGCGACTAGCATCGACGAAGCAGGGCGTGAAGTTTGAGCACATCGTTCTTCACACTGAGGTGTGGGATGTCCCTTCCGATAGATTTTCGGATGCCATATTTGCGGCAGAAGTAACGGTAACGTATGGTGATCTATGAATCAGGTCATCTGGTGGCTGTAACCCTGTGTCGTTCAAGTTTTTCCATACGTCTGTTGGACATGACCAAGTGATGTCTTGGCAACAGCGGAAGTTATCCGCTCGCACTGTTAGCTTAGTACTTAAGTAGCGCTAGTTGCGGGCCGATCTGACATCTCCAGCCACGTGCCAGCCACCATTATCGTGCCCCGCCACACATATTTTAACTTGCTCACTTTGTATACCAGCAGCGAGGTTCTTCAGGAATTGACCCGCTGCTTCGTATTTGCTGCATTCCATGCTGTATAATTGCTCACATAAAAGTTCTACATCGACTTCACATGCCCACTGACCAAATCTGCTCCCTACAAACGCTCGATTCTGGTCTCCCTTCCACAATCAGCAGCTGAAGCTCCGTCAGTTTCAGGCTATCAATCCCCCCTCTTTTCAGAATTGCCAACTCCACGCAACGTTGTAACCCTTCCGAGTTATCGTTGTGGCCATCTATGGTGATCGTTTGACCAGATTTATTCCAACTCCCGCAACGATTATCTGGTGGAAAGAGCGATCCTCCACACCCAGTAAAATAGAGCATCAGCAATTCTTCTCATACTGCACTAATGCTGAAATTGTTCTCTAACAACGAAAAGTTATCAAGCTCTCAAAGTCGGTCTACGACACTACCGGACTCGCAATTCTCCCGCTCCGATCTCAACGCTCCGCCTATTACCACCGCAACCGTAGATGGCCTTCAATTCGATCTCATGCCTCCAAACTCTCTGACCTCGCAACCAGTGACGCAGTTCGGACCATCCGCCGACAGTTTGGTTGCAGAGCCCCTAAGATCTCACCAACGGATAGAGACGGAACAAGTTCGAGCCAATAAAGACCTTCCACCTTTGTTTACCTTACCGTCACAGTCAAGCTTTCAAACTAATTCCGACCTTTCGGAGCTTGAAACCACCGTTCAACAGAACGAGTCCGTCTTCTCACTTCAGCATTCACTCCAATCCTCCTCAGCGAGGTCAAAGCGATTGACCATACCCCTGTTCTCAGGTGAAAAGACCACACAAGGAAAGAAGGAAGAAAAGGTTGGGAAGCTGGCGGATTGGTTCAGAGGCGAATCTGAGCCCATCAATATCGGATTCTTGCCTTCTCCAACGAAGGAGAAGAGTGACAATATGGAGACATCTGGTGCATCCTCCCTAATCCGCCCATCAACCCTGCTTCAACGAAAATCAACCGCGCAAGGAACATCCAAGCCAGCGATGGCACGTCGCTTCTCGTTCTTCCCTAGCAAAACCTCATTAGCTAAATCAACCTCACCATCTCCTGATCTTGACGACGAGCTTCTTGACATGGACATCAACAAAACCCTGTTCCCGTCGGGCCCGGCCGACCCATCTTCTCCGGCTGCGCTCAAAAATCTACAGCAACAAGCCGAAAGCCTCCTATTACGAATGCAAGCTGCATATCGAGAGAGAACACTACAAGTGCGTGAGATAGCCGCTGAGAAGGAAGCACTCGCCGAGGAGGCTTTGGGTGCTGAGACCCGCGCTCAACATCTAAAGTTGCAACTAAACGATATGTCGGCCAAGTTTACCGAGCAGGATCAAGCTATAATGGACCTGGTCGATGAGTTAGCGCAAGAGAAGCTTGCTCGGCGAGAGGAGGAGGAAGCAAGGAAGCGAACTCTAAGGCTAGTTGGACAAGCCTCGCCGCCACACACTAGCCATGGACGAATCAGCAGGGCATACACCGTCAGTGACTCGGGCTTCGAATCAGAAGACGAGAGCTCGGCAGAGAGTCTCTTCTCCAGAGGGAACGGTGCCCATTCACCAACGATGTCCATGTCCAGCGTAGCAACTTCCAATTCGCCGGATGCCTATCAATTCCCTGATGCCCATATCTCCACTTCCACTTCACAAGCTGCTCGTTTAAGGATTCCTACAACTCAACCAGTCAAGGGTATGTCTACACCTTACCGAACCGATCTGCCAGAAGAGGCTCCTCCATCTAGCTGTACCAATTGCCACGGTGGGAGAGCATCAGAGGCCTGGAGTGTTTTGAGCGTGGTGCAGGAGGAGAACAGATGCTTGAAGCATCGTGTGGGAGAACTCGAGGGTGCTTTGGACGGATGTCTGGATGTGGTAACGAGATTGAGCTGATGGGCAGGTTCTACGGTCATTGGAGGAGCTTTTGGAGTCTTGAATTGGATGGTAGAGATACTGCTTGGTCTTGGCTCTAGATGTCACAGGCGTTGAGGACGAAAACAGTAGATGAGCACAGGTGGTTACCATTGATTTCACGGATTAGATGATAATAGCATGCATTGCCTTAAGGTAGCTAGAATAGCATGAGACCAGTCAAAAGCTGTTTACGGCCGATAATACAAAGTCTCAAACAAGAATCTAAAACCATTCTCCTTCCGTATCACCACCCATTCCTTCAGCATTACCGGTCTGAATGTCTTTCCTCGTAGGCCACCTCATACCGTTTCACCTAAGCTCTGTCCAATTCCTGCCACATAGAATCCACAAACCATTGTAGTCCATCTTGTGACTCGACCCACAAGTATGAGTTGTCCCGTTGTAGACAGACTAACCACACTACTTGAAGCGCTCTCGAATGCTTAGATAGTGAAGACTCCACGGTACTATGGTGCACAAGGCAAGGAATCAATAAATTTGTTCCTGGAGATACAACAGGAGACCATATATGGTATGTCCAGACAATATTGAAGGGGCGTCCTCGGGGTATCTGAGTCTTGCACGAGGGCTCTCCGTTCAACCTACTTCACGATTCTATGAGACCCTCGAAGTGCACGGCCGACTTCTGGGAACAGGATGAACTTGATTCCAGATCGTCCGCACGATAGCCGTCTTGATCCATTGGTGACCTGATTGTCGGTTGTAAAGAGTGTAACATTCAGGGTCAAGGTTTAATCATAATAGTAGTAGATATCGATCGTTATTGATTCGATAAAGAGGCTAGGGGGTCCCCGGGGGGNGGGGGGCGGGGGGGGCGACTCAGGATCGACCGCGGCCTCTGCAAGACTCAACAGTGCAATGTCAAAAGCTCCTATACACTTTGATTTGTTGGCCACCGCGTCTCTGGACCTGCCCACTTGATAGGAAATTGGGCCCAATTAGTCTCCGATTCTGGGTAGGGGCGAATGAGACGATGACTCACGAATGAAATAACACGAGGGAAACTGGTCTTTGGCCTGGGAACGAGCATGGGTCAATGAGCGAGACTGCTGACGGCGGTGGTTCGTTTCTGACTTCTAAGGTCTTGAGGGAAAAGGAAACGAGGTCGTAGTGGTCCACGCATGAGAACGCCCATGGGACAATGAACGAGACTGTGACAATGAACGAGACTATTGATAAGAGAATTCTGTCTCTGACTTCAAGGGTCTTGAGCGACAGCATACCTGTGGCGCAGGTTCCTGCCATCGATATCAGCATTAGGGCATCGTGCATATGAGGGGAATATTTACGCCGCGATGCAAAGGTGCATCTTCCCACGTCACTGCAGCGACTAATACCACAGAGGCACGAAGGAGGTCGGAACTACGGCATGCCCCGCCAGCATATCGAATAGGCGTCTTAGCCGACGTTGTGAACCTCGCAAATTCGATGGTAATTGCAACAGCTTTTGATTGTTTTGGTGGTGTGGACTCACTGCCCGAGAGTATGCCCAAGAGGTAGGACACGGATGTTCTGTCGGCGTAGGTGTCTGAGTGAGGAGATGTGTATCTTATGAAACGAGGCATTGATGGGGCTGTTGTGGGCAGGGAGAGGCTGCTCTGAGACGCATCTTTGCAAATGCTCCTCCCGTTCGACTTTGAACCTCCCTACAGCTCAAATCCATTGGAATCGGAAGGGCCGTGGGGGTCGGGGTGGTATAAATTCTGCGAGGGCAAGGTGGTGATTTGTGAGGAAGACAAAATTTGAGGTGTGGGTCCGATCAAGCTGTAAATTGGGATTGGGATTGGTTCTACGCGTAGATTAGATCTTCTCCCTGAATATCGTCGTCAGTATTCAGTCTTCTTTAGCTGGTGATAACGATTTACCTGAACCGTTAGGCCCAGTGCATGGACTTTTGGGCACAGGGAGGAAAAGAGACCTGGATAGCCCCCAAGGCTAACCATAATACCACCAGTTGTACTATAGTATTGGAAGGTGTGCTGTAAGGTAAGCGAAAGGAATTGGTGGTGGCGAGTATGATCTGCATAGGGACAGACGGGCCTTGCATGACCCTCGTCCATTCTCCGGTCTCGATAACACGAAACTTCTCCGCCACAGCACTGCGTGACCGGAGAATCACGGATTGATGAGCTGCCGTGATAGCATGCGTCTTACGGGCCGTTTCATGTCTGCACGGTTCGAGTCGTTCAAATTCAAGCCGCTAAATCCGCGCGTACTAATTTGAAGCATCAGGAGACATGAGTGAAACCCCAAGATAGTACAAACTTAGCTCGTATTGACTGTTCAAGGAGATTTTAGGCTAGCGAACGCTACCTCTCGAGATTCTGGTGCAATTTCGGCAAAGACATGTATGGATGACTTTATATGTGAAAGGCTCTGTACCTTGACCTACCAGTGCCCCAATTAGGATACAGCGAATACAAGGAACCGGGCCCTCTGACATGATGTGGGACTCATATACGCTCAACGCAAGTTTCGGATATTGATGGCGCACACTACCATAGGGGACCTGCTGCTGCATTCTCTCCAAAATGCATGAGGCTCGAGAAAATTAATGTATACGCAGCAGGTCAAAAGCGGAAAGATGTTGTTCTATCTTGTGTACCAGAAGACTCAGCAACAGCTGGTTACGTCAGAGGCCTGCTCACATCAAACATTTGAACAGCCATGGGATATGTATAGAAGCAGGCACAGTCATCCTGTGTTACTGGCTAAGCCTACTGACTTAGTGGTGTCTGGCACGGACTCCACAATGTGACACTGGCGATTTGCGGCTGCCAGCTAGTCCAAATTCATCAATATGGAACCCAGATCGAGGTGCTGGTTGCCAACTTTATTGCACCATTCTTAGCAGGAAACTCGATCTCCAGCAGCCCACGAAAGGCACAGAGGAGCATACCTGACATGCACACTGCCAGGTCAGCGGCATCAGCAATGATTTGCTGCAGCAGAAGCCTTCTAGCATACGGACTATACAGGCAAGCAGCCGGCTCCGGCACATACAATCAGGGACACCACTACAGATGGGCATGCTGAAAGTAGCTGGGGAAAGATTCCGACTCTGAGACTAGCAACAGAAGCGCCCAATGCTGTCAGTTCTATGGACATACGCGAAGATGGGTGTTTATTGCATCAGCAATAGTTGTAATGAGGTTTGGCCAGGAATATAGCCTTCTCGGTTGAGACTCGATGCCATGTGGAGTCACGGAATGACGAATGTACCGGTAAACTTTGGGCGGTTGTAAAGACAAAGACGGCTGTAAAGACAAAGATGGCTGTAAAGACAAAGACGAACACTTCTGTTAATGGAGGTCGACTGAATGTATAGGAACTCCAATCTTAGTTATAGAACAAGGACTGATTTCACTCTATGCGATGCACTTTCATTTGGTTCTAACCATTGAAGGACTAGCGCATTCTTCCACGTGACAGCGCGTCAGCCTCGAACCCAGCCACATCTATTCTCGTCACAATTGACTCCAGCCATCCGCAGACCTCAAAGTGTGACTGTGTGACCAACACTTCGAGGAGAACATGTTTAAGAGAAGTACTACATGCATGTTTCTTCTCCCTTCTTATAGTAGAATATTCCCCTGGAAAGTATACCAGTTCATTTTGTGGAAAAGGTTAACTTGATCAAGTCCTTCTCTCCTTTCTACGTCTAATCATGCCTTTCGTACCACACACACCAGAATCCCTCTTACCGCGATCTGATTCGAAAAATCCTGCTACAACTTGCAAAGGTATCACTTCGGCTGGCCGTCCCTGCAGACGGCCACTTGGAACCTCTCCTCAAGCATCGCCCTCAGGTAAACGCAAAGCGCAAATTGGAGTTGTAGCCGTGCTCCAGCCAAGCGACGAATATCATGATGGCGCTGCGGCTTTTTTCTGCTGGCAACATCAGGATCAGGGGGAATCCCTGGCCTCTGCCGATCGATACGGTAGAAAAGCCGATTTAGTACAATTGCAACAACGGACAAGCATTGATACGCTTGCGGAACGTCTTGGGGTCCTCGATATTAGGGAGGATGGATATGTCACCCAAGAGAAGCACAGGAAAAATCATACAAGGCCAGCAAGGAAAGAGACACTTCCTCAGAAGTGGCAAGACGTGGATGGACCGTTGCTTGCGGTATCCAACAAGAATCATACAACTCGGCAAACAAAAGAACAACAGAAGCCGACAAAGATATCGAATCTGTTGATTTCTATATTCTGCTGTGGTGGAGCAGCAGATGCGGATTCAGCACCTCCGCCGCGCGTGCGAAGGCGTACACAAATGCGAGACCACCCCTACAGCGAGACTGCGGAAATGCACTTGCCGCTACATCAGCCAGGGCCGCCAATGCCAGGTAGACAAAGAGCGTCCCATACAGCCAAGGTATCAGCCTCAGGCAACCCGAAGGTTTCTCGTACTGCTGGCTTGGACAAGCGTACAGCGGACAGGCCAAACATCTCACGAGACCGACCATCTCAGACACAGAATCTACTTTCTTTCATACCTAGCACGCTAGCGCCCCAAACAACTTCCATTCTTCTTGCAGAACTTGCGAAGCCAGTATCTCCGCACGACGAGGACGGTTACATCTACATGTTCTGGCTCACTGATGCTGCAGCAATGACTCCTGACGCGAGGACTGCATCCTCAATACTTTCAGACCAGCTGCCTTCGACACCTAACGGCCGCCGCAAAAGTGACGTTCTGCAAGCATATGTTGCGCAATCTGGCGTCAACGGCAAAAAGCCAAAGCCAGCAACAATACTGTTGAAAATCGGGCGTGCCTCTAATGTTCAACGACGTATGAACGAATGGACGCGTCAATGTGGTTACAATCTTTCTCTTGTCCGCTTCTATCCGTATGTTCCTACTTCCTCGCGTCCAAACACTTCTACTACCCCGACCTCACCAGCTCCACAAAAGGTCCCTCACGCTCATAAAGTCGAGCGCTTGATTCACCTCGAGCTCGCCGATCAAAGGGTCAAGCGGAGCTGCGACAGTTGCGGCAAAGAGCATCGGGAGTGGTTTGAGGTCAATACGAGTCGTGAAGGGCTTAGGAATGTGGATGACGTGATAAAAAGGTGGGTTGGGTGGGCACAGTGCGTTCGTGCGTCTTGAGGGCGGTATCAGTATGCACAGTATCCATTCGTACTTTCGTGGTGATGATCATTGTGGACATTTAACGACTCAAGATGTTACGAATACAAAGCTGATGAATGTTATGAGAACGGATGTCAGTCATGCATAAGAAGAGGCTGTCAAATTCGCGTTCCAATACTTATTAAGGACCTCTGGACCAATGTATGGTTTTAATTGCACGTTTATCAAGCTATGACAACAATTTAAGAACTTCTAGAGCTATGAGTTCTAGGGGTATCATTAGTAATGACACTGTAGGTGTCAGCTCTATGCATGATTCATGGTCCATTCTCTGACATGCCTGGAATAGCTCATGCGGGTATAATTGTAGCAATATCAGACCAGCATTATGTGTTATTGAGGACCTAGGCTGATTTGATAAATCCAAAATGTTTTATAAGACACGGTAAAATTGCCGTAACACCACCAAAAGTAGACATATGGGTATCTTCGCAACCGCCTGACTCCACGCTCCTGGTCCCATGCATCATTCAGCCATTTTCAACGCCCAAAATACGTCCCCAATTCAATGTACGTTCGCGCCTGCCTTCCTCAACATGTCTAAAACATTCTGCCCCTGACCGGACTCAGCCTGCTGCACAGCCGGCACTGCCTGCGTCCTCGGCTGCCCAAGCAAGGCCATCAAGTCCGGACTAGCGGGCACATTTCCATTCTCCATCCCATACTGCCCATGTTGCCCCTGCTGCACACCATTAAACCCCTGCTGGACTCCCTCGGTCCTTCTCGCAAGCTCCGTAGTTAGTTCTCCAATCTCCGCTCTGGTTCCTTTTGTACTCCCCTCCGCCTCCTGGAATACCCAAAGACCATACGCTTTCTGCTCTCCCTCCCCTTCATTACCATCTTCTTGCAGGATTATATACTCCTCTGTTACATCCACTTGGTCCTCCCTCTTCAGGGTAAAGACAAAATTATCTAGTCCTCGCCTGTTGAGCACAACGACCGCATACCCCTCCCTCCCTTCCTCATATGTCCGTACAATGAAGAGGGATCCCTCAACGCCGCTTTTCTCCCAGCCTTCCCGCTCGATGCTAAAGAGATATACAACTGCATAAGGTGCAATTCTCTCAATAGCTTGGGTGGAAGGGAGGTGCCGTTGCAGGACGGATATGTTGAGTTCAGCGTCTGAGCGGGTATTCGGTGGCGGTGGTGGTAGGGTATTGTTAAGATTGTTGGGGTCGGGAGAGAAGAAATCGAGGGTTACTGTGGGAGCGTCGGAGTCGGAGGGATGATATTGATGGATTTGAGGGATGGTGGTCATCATTTTTGACGGTTTGTAGAGAGTGAAGAGTGTGATCTACGTAATGGGTCGTAGAGAGTGACAAGGCGTGTCGTGTACCTTGGTTGGTAGAATATAGGTGCGGACATGAAGAACACTGGGTGGAGACCGACTGTTTCGTACGTGTGTTTTGTAACCGACTAGATCTAGCGTCGTAACCTTGATAGACGTCGGGTCTAGCTTAGCGTTCCGATTCCAGACTTTGCCCACAAGTGTTCTCATTTTAACGTTGACATCAATGCTTGTTAAATATAGAACCATTATTCCAAGATAAAACCGTATGATTAGGAAGTCTATGAGTGAAGTCATTCGTCTCACAAGTCCAGGCTTCGAGGAATATAACGTTCATATCCCAGTGTGAAGAATCAGACTGTCTCCCAACATGTATCTTCGTCTCCGAGACGGTTCGACCATTGTCTGTCCACGACTGTTTACACTTGGTTCTTTCCCTCGAAAAAGAGCTGCAAGTATTGTGAAAACAGGATCTCCTAGCTTGGTGCATTGAAAATTTACCTTGATCCAGCCGACACAAAAACTTTGTGGTCTGAATTGGGAAAATGTCCATGTCCACTCATTGAAATGTAGGATTTGTAGGCCGGAGAGTTTTCAATTGCTTTCTCCTATTATCAAATCCTCGTCATCTCACGAAGGCTTGCTATTTAAATGATTCCTAAGTCGGCCCTCCAACGACTGCAATTGAGCGGCCTGCAAAAGGGCGGACCAGAATGGGACCGGGTCAATTACGGCTAACAATATTTCATTTCAAATTATGATGCAGATCACTTTCCTTGCGACAGGATTATCGTAAGCTCCACCACGAGAACCTTCTAACTTTTCTCAACAGAAACGCAGATCATGGCAGGATCAGGGGTAGAATCTAAGGCGGAGTCAAAGGTCTGTTATCCCCTTCTATTGAAGAGCTCCATTACAGGCATCCAAAACCTTACGACCTCTTTTAGGCAGCTCACCAGAACGAGACTGGGCCGTGTGTTAGTCTTACAAATGCAATAGAGCAGGTAGATGGTTGTACTTGCTTGGGGACTATCCAGCCCTGCTAAGCTCCTATAGGGGAACAAATTTAACGAAATCACCCTCCCATTTGCAGACGGAGAAAGATCTCCAGAATGCAAAGCCCAAGGAGTCAAGCCGACCAAGGAGCGCTGGCACCATTTTACCCACGCTCAGCACAGGGACAAGGAGACAAATGCTGGACTTGGCAATCTAAGCCATATTCCTCTTGAAATACGTCGGATGATATATAATCTTTTACTTTTTGACCAATGCACTGAGCATCTCAACGCCAACGCCTCATGTCATAGCGGTAGTCCGACCGAGGTTCGCATCTGGGCAGATCTTAAGAATGCGGCAAACATATTCGACTTCAAGGTTCACAATGTCCATTGCAAGCATCGTTGTTCAACGTCCAGAATTAGACACCTCCAACAAACGTCTTCGAGCCTGCGGAATGAGTAAGGGACAATTTCCTCACGTCTAGCTGCTTCAGATTCAGGTGCCCGGCGAATCTACGCGAATTCCTGAAATTGCTCACTTCTCACCAGCAGCTACAACTCCGGCGCTTGGTTTTCATCGTATCGGTCCCGAATAAACTGGCAGAACCAAGTGCAAATTACGAGTATACCACATACTTAAATTGGAGTCTGGTTTGTTTACAACTGCCCACGACGCTGACATCCGTGGTGATAGAAGCTACGAGTTGCGAGGTTTACCTGGCTGTTGCGCGCCGGAGGTATCCAACACCCAGTCAAATACTTGGATCAGCCTCCTCTGGAAGATTCAAATACGTCGAACGCGAACTGTTGACCACGGACGTCATATGCAAGGGGGTCAGGAAGCGTGCGCCAAACGCAGAATTGAGTGTAATAACAACGGATTTCGGTGATGATGATGCAGGGTATTTGGCCATGTTCAATGCGGTCGTTGCACGATACGTTTAGAGGTGGACAACTTGAAGGTGATACGTAGACCAAACTAGGATGGCCAGACTAGGGTAGGGACTTGCATGGGGATAGATGCACCTCGTGAGTCTGTCTCTCCTCGGCCAAGGCAGAGGAGAGAAAAGTGACAGTTTGTTTCCAATGTACGCCTAGCGGCTTATCGTAATTCAGTAAGAGATGTAACAAACACCTTAGGACGAATGGAGGCTTGCTAGCGTCAGCCCTACGGTTAGCCGTTGAGAAACGACGTCGCTGTGGTGGCGCGGTCGTGTGCTGCGCTCTACGGCCGCATTAAGGCAATATGACCTCAGCTTCAATAAGTATCTGGGCGACGTTGAAATGCCCAGTACATGCTGTTAGCTCTAAAGTCATGGGACCTTGATCGCAACATACCCAAGCCAATTCGGGCTTGTTGAGGATATCGTTAACATTGTGTACATGAGACGAGCATTCGTGCAGGGGCTACAATGGCTACAAATAGCAGTACCCAGAGGCCGCCAAATTCTAGGATAGATACTACACCTGGAGCATTTCCTGCCAGCCCTGCTCCTGGCGAATCACCTACTATCGTCTCCTCCCAGCTGAGCTTATCCCAGGCCGTTCATGAGAGGAAGGCTGAATATACAAAATCGAAGAGGATCAAAGTCAAGGTCGGCACATGGAATGTTGCGTCGCTTAGTGGTACAGAAAAGGACATTGGAGCATGGTTCGTGGCGGGCAAAGGAGTTTCAGAATCTCTCTCTGGACTGTCCCTTAGTGGAAACGAGGATTCAGAGAAGGATCATCATAAGGTAGACGTAGCTGTTGAGAGCGTTGAATCACAGGAGAGCCGAAGATCCAAGAAAAGATCTACAATTCCTGAAAATGACACCGGCTCTTTACCTGGTGGTGAGGAGGTTGGCATCTATGCCTTGGGGTTGCAAGAGATTGTTGACATATCTTCCGTCACCGAGGCTTTACGGCCATTTAGCGATCCACATCCTGCGAAAAAGTGGAAGCAATCGATCTCAGAAGCTCTGCCATTCGGCTATGAATTGATAGCAGAGCAACAGCTTCTTGGACTTTACCTTGTCATCTACGCCTCCCCTGCCATCGCTCCGACAATATCATCCGTCAGTACTACAAGCGTTGGAACAGGTCTTGGGGGCTATATGGGTAATAAAGGTGCTGTCACGGCGCGGATTGTCCTTGGTGAAACGACTCGCATCGTTTTCGTGAACTGCCATCTGAGTGCAGGAGCCGAAAAGGGCAGCCTCGAGCGTAGGAATTGGGATGCTGCACAGATCCTTAGCCGGACGAAGTTTGATCCCGTCTACGATGGGGGCGGCGTGATGGAAGAATTTGGGGAAGGGATTGGAGACGAAGACTTTGGCTTCTGGTTTGGTGACCTCAACTACAGATTGGAAGACATTCCGGGGGAGGATGTACGAAGGCTTCTCATGCTACATACGAGGAACGAATACGGCAAATCGCAACCGTCGAAGCAGAAAATCGAGCATGAATTGGCGAATCCTGTATCAACAACGTTTCGAGACAATCTTGAGGCGGCGAACCGTGCGTCAGCAGATGATGCTTCATCTTCTCATACAGCAGTTGATAGTTCAGCTGCTCAATCTATAGCTTCGACCCCCACTTCAATGAGTCAACAACCACCTGATCCATCTGCAGACCCTACTTCGCTCCAGACAACGCTCTCTTCACTGCTCACACATGATCAGCTGCATGCGCAGATGCGTACCCGCAAGGCTTTCCATGATGGCTGGAGGGAAGGAAAAATCGAATTCCTACCCACGTACAAGTATGATGTTGGAAGCGTTGGCATGTTTGACTCAAGCGAAAAGCGACGTGGGCCAAGCTGGTGCGATCGTATACTCTACCGCACGCGAAAAGACAAATTAGACTATGAGGAAAGGGTACAACAGGAAGAATTATCTGAGAAGAAGGACGCTGAGATGAAGCTACGGGGAGTCGTGGAAGCAGCTACGGATGAGGACGTACTTTTTAATTATGACCCAGAGACTGACGGCGCTGACGACCAATTTGATGGCCCGGCGCCAGATACAGAAGTTATAGTAACGAAGGCAGGATTCGAAGATAGGATCCATCTGGACTATTACACGTCCCACCAACGGGTCATATCATCAGATCACAAGCCGTTGGATGCCGTTTTGACTTTGGACTACGACGCTGTGGATCCAGATCTAAAAGCAATTATTCATCAAGAAGTGGCGCGCGAGCTTGACAAAGCAGAAAACGAAGGACGCCCTATTGTCACCATTGTCGTCGACCAACACCGTGACAGTGATATCACCCACTCAAACACTTCGGCGTCCAAGTACGAAGGCGTTGACTTTGGCGATGTCAAATATGACCATCTGAAGATCCGTAACGTCACCATAGCAAACACTGGCCGTGTCCCAGCTATCGTCGGCTTTGTAGACCGCTCGACCAGAAATGGTCAACCTGGAGGGGTCGCTCCCCCTTGGCTAAGCATACGGTTCGACCGTCCCGGTATCCACCAGAATGCTAATGCTGGCGCACTACAGGAATACAGTCTTGAGCCTGGTGATGCCGTCAACGTTGAATTGACCGTTCATATCACGGATCTAGGTCTTGTGCGCCGTCTCAGTGAAGGCGAAGATAACCTTGAAGATGTACTCGTCCTACGCATTCAGAATGGTCGTGATTATTTCATACCCATACGTGGGAATTGGCTTCAATCAGTTTTTGGGCGTTCGATTGAGAAATTGGTACGCATACCGGAGGGAGGAGTCAGAAAACTCCAACAGCAGAGGCCGGAAGGTAGTAGCCTTAGTAGCCATACTCGTCATGATGACAAGGAGAATGATGCGGTAAAGTGGTCGGCTCCACGCGAATTGTTCCGGCTGACGGAGGCGATAGAGTCACTCGTTGAGAGATCGCTTGCGGAGTGGGGTATGAAAGGGGAGGAAGGGAAGCCGCCTTGGGAGAAGGCACCAGGATGGCCTTTCGCTGGATGGAGCACGCCGGAGAAGGAGAGCGGCGTATTAAGGGAGAGGGTGAGGGAGGCTTTGGATACCAACAACCCCTTCACCGAGCTTTTTGCGCTAGAGTCGGGATCGGTACCTAGGCTGGAAGCCATGGCGGAAACACTCATCGAGTTTCTGAAGAGTCTGCAAGACGGGATCATTACCGAAGTATTATGGGCCGAGCTCGAGAAAGGTATGCTCGAGCACGAGAAGAGCAAGACAACTCTGACCGACGAGGAAGAGCGAATGTGGATCCTGGACACGATCTCTTCGGCACCTGCTCATAGCGTTTCTTTCACTTTCATCACCTTCATGCTCTCTCGCGTTGCCAACGAAATTGTGCCTGTACCACAACAGCTGCAGAGGCGTGGCACTGCAACATCTTTTGACGATATGGAGGCTGTACAGAAAACCAAAGACGACCCTCTTCGAATGAGGCGAAAGGAAGTGGACGACACATATGCGCTCATCTTCGCTGGTGCTATGATAAGACTCCCATCGACATTGACTGGTAAGGCTAGGAAAGCCAGCGAAGCTCGCAGAAAGCGAGTTGTTGATGTGTTTCTTCGATCACTGTTGAACACTAAGAACTGAATGCATGGAGGAGAGAAACTATCTAAGAGGTAGAACCCTCCTTATATACATGAAGGATAAGTGTTACAGTGTGACGCTAAAGGATAGGTGCAGGTGACATAATCCAACAATCACGGCTGGGTGACGGCCCCTGAAGCCACTGAAGCACAGAAACAGCGGCTTCAAGCCGGCACGTACCTCAATTAGCACATAAGTCCATGGCAATGGAAGTCGAATAGGCTTTGGTCATGCACTGCGGTGGATCTAAAACTCCCTGCGCGTGCATTGCTTCATTTTCGGGTCACGACTGCACTATACCTTACCACTCGTCCATTAGCAACCGCTTTGTGAGGGCTCCAGCGTGTACTACCTGGGGTAATATCGTTATCCTACCTGAACTCAAGCCTTGGCAGCGGCTGTACACGCATCGAAAAGCAGCTGAAAGAAGAACCCGCTTTACAAATACTTGCACACACCTTCATCTTGAAGGCAGTCTTAATGACTCATTCCAAGCCCAAATCCGACTATTATTCGGATTTCCACTGACTGATGCCCCGCAAGCGGCTGCTCGCATAGATGTTCAATTGTGTGACTCTCGGCGTGCTAGAGGAAGCATAGCCAACATCTTGCAACATTACTGAGGACACTGCTCAGTTACGCCGCTTCATGTTCACTCCTTGGGATTTATCATAAGCTCTAAACCTGCATACAGCCGGCATGCCGTTCCTCGGACATGATATCATCACACAATTTAACCTCGTATCGTCTTTGATTGAAACGGAGAATGGGTGAAGTGCGGAAGGTGATAGAATTGCGTCTCTGCATAGGGCACGAGATGCTAGAAATGATCTCATGATGCCCATGAATAACGAAGCAAATGAATCTACGTCTTCCTCTACAGTCCGCTAGCCCCACTCACCTCATCCAAACTTGCGTCGCTCAATTGCACCTTATACACGTATAAATCAAGAATGTTGTTCTCCCCTGGGGTATCATGATCCCCAGCCTCGCCCCTGTAAAGCCCAAACTTCGGATATGTGTCTCCCGTCCAAAGCGACAATCCACCCTTATTCAAAATACTTTTCCCATCTAGCCACATCTGCAGATTATTGTTCCCGCCGGACTTCGTGTCCCAGGCCAAGGCGATGTTGTGCGTAGTATTAAGCGTGAAATTTGAGGAGACGGTCCAGAGGGGACCGTCTCTGGCGGTGCCGGGAGGTGTGTAGCCGAGGGAAAGGCGGGTGGGAAGTGTTTCGGTCCATCCAAGGTTGAAGACGATGTCTTGATTGTCTGAGGCATCGTCGGCGCCATTTTTCCTACACAGATATTAGCATTTGGTACAGCAGTACCTGATTGAGACGTGGCCCGTGCAGTCATACCATTGAAAGATGGTCAAATGTTCATGATAGTTCGCCAGACTGAATTCGTATCCCACGAAATATGTATTGTCTGCCGCGTACGTCCCCATACCCTTTACCTCTGCTCTCCTGAAGCTGGGATCGCGGTGGTAATGTAGAGCAGCCTGACCCTTCGGATCATTACCAGGCTTGATGTAGACATTGTCGTTGCCGGGGCATGGGATCCGGTCGCCTTTGTAGGAGCCTTCGAGTTGGCAGGAACCGAGTTCTGAGATTGGAGCTGGGGCTGCATAATTGATGAGGAGTGTGGATGTTGTGAGGGACAGGGAGGAGACAACGGCAAGGGCTTGGAGGAGCATTTCCCCTGAAGGAGGAAGAACGCGTGGTGATGAGGTCTACTGGTCAGTAGAACAAGTGTAGATAGTATAAGACGATATGCAGTGCCGAGAGAGGGGTTCAAGAGTCAATCTGGTCCTTAAGATTCTTGATTAAGAATTGGTCTTTAAGTAGATGGCAGATGAGAAGAGGCTTTGTTGTCAAGACAGGGCAAGTTATCTGAGACAGTTGGGGCGCCATTGCACGCAGCCCCCAATGAAACGCAAACAGCTTGAGCAAGGAATCGCAGCCTTGTGACTGCTTGCTGGCACATTGCAGAACGCTTACTGAGAGGTTTGCGGCGTATACATCTCTGGAGATGAAAACGGGACCCTGATCAGGCTGACGGATTTGGGGGCCCAACTGGTGACACTACTGTTTCAGCCTCAGGTTATACTGACGTAGCTGCTCATGATATCGAGGACCTTTCAATTGGCTGACAGGTGTCGGTGAGAGGATTAAGCGGAGAATCTCGCTGGTAGTTGATGAAAAAAGGAGGTCGACCGAAACCTTGTCGAGCTAAACGGTACCAGTGGGATTAGCCTCGCCATTTGTACACCAGCTCGTGGGGGACAAAAAGATTTACATACCCCTAGAATCGTCGGGCAAAGGGTCATGTTTTGGGTAGAGCTTTGGGTCGGGTTTTGGAGGTCCTTAGGCCAACCCGACCTAGCAACAGTTCTGTTTACATTGGCTTCCAGATAAAGATTGCAGTGAATAATATCGAAAACCTTGACAGTCTATCATCGCGATTCTACTATGTCTTAGGACTCTATAGCCAGCGCTGTTGAGGCTGAATTAGAAACCTGCTCACTCACAGTCAATCACTCACAGTCAAAACATTCGAGACACTTATTCTTGTTCTCGATCTAACACCCTACCATTTCCTCTGTCTGTGTCGAAACGCGTTCTGCGAAGACAGCGCTCTATACATAAAGCATTGTGACCAAGGCATTGTTCTCGACTCGACAACGAATCATTTCCTTTGTTTGTATCGAAACACATTCTCCGAACAAAGCACTTTGAACACATAGTAATTGTGTTCTTGGAATAGCTTTGTTGAATCTCGTATATATATATCCATTGGGCAAAAACATGGACTCTCCAGCTAATTCTCCAGAGCATACTTCAACTGACCAATCCCATCTCCTCGAACTTGCCAGGCTAACAACATGGCCGAAGCGTTCCTTCGCAATCTACCGCAGGTTGGAGAAGATGAACTGCCCGACGACAAACAATGCGGTATCTGTCGGGAGAAGTTTGGCAAGGCTGAGCTCCACGCAGGGGCCATGGAGATCCCTGTCCGCTTACCATGCCAACACATCGTAGGCAGCAATTGCATTCGCAAATGGGTGTCACCGGAAGAGCAAGGAAAGAACACCTGCCCGTTCTGTAGGTCCGTTTTCTTCGCCGTGTCCAGCCAACTTCAAACACTACACGACCTAAATAACCAGAGGATAGAAGAGCTGTACAGAGCCTCCCTGCAGCCCCCCGGTATGACCGAGCCCGATCGCGAAGTAGCTCGTCAATTCGCAAGCTTGGGCGAGAGGTGGCTCTACATCGAGCTTCGAGGAGCAGGTGCTCAACTTCCAGCCTTAAGCGGAGATCAAGCGCTCAGCGCCGAGCATGAAAGAGCCTTATTTGGGGAACTGTTGCTGATGGGGGTATTCCGAGATCTGGTGGGTCCATTAATGACGCTTCGAGAAATTCGTACTGTCTGGGGACTTTTGAGACGGGATGGTTACGTGTATATGCCCAATAATCCCACTGAGGATGGGGTAAGCGGCTGGCTGACACAGATCCATGATTCGTGGTTCTGGGTACCCAGTGACGAGGCTAGATGGCCAATCGGATATGGATCACTTGTTGGGGACTTTGAGCAGGGCTAGGATGAAAGCCTGTTCTGGTCCGGCCACCAATGACCATCCTTTTTTCAGTCGGATTAGTCCATCAAACTGTCCGTTCATCGGTACATGGCCTAAAACCTGTCCGGAAGACTGGTGCTGCGTTAAGAAGCTAGCATTGGGTGATAAGTACATCTCTCATCTCGCTGTAGTTGTGGCTGTGACTGTCGCTGTTATTATAGTTATTACTGTCCCGGTCCTAATCAACATTGGTTTTCTTTGATGACGGTAGCATTGGTGATGTTGATGGTGGTGGTTTGAAACATGGTTATGTTAGGAATGGTGATCATGTTGAGGACGAAACAATGAACAAAGCTTTGTCCTGGCAGCGATGATCATGCGACAATTAGCATCGAATAGTATCTTGAAAGAATCCTATTGTATTGACATCGCCCTTCGCTTTGTGGCACAATTTAAAGAGGGCGCTCTAATATGTGTAAACCCTTATACACCCTAACCACCCCGCCTAATCCCGCCCCTAAGCGTGCCTTCCTTCGGTAGGGCTATAAGCAGACCAAGGTATTGGAACCCCCCTAGGCTCGAGCTACTTTAGGGTCCGATCGAACCCTTACATCGCATCGCGCCTCTGCCGCGATAAGTGACCGCCGCAGGATTCTTTTTGGGGTTTAGATATGGTGCTTTCCCGTGCATCAACTTCACGATTGAAATTTCCCTCATCCACTTTCCAGAACTGCATATAATCTCAGCAATCTTTGCTAGGGCGGGCAACATGAGTGCAAAGCTACCTGAGCCTGCGCCTCCCTTTGCTACCTCTGATAAAAATTCGTTCGCCTACATTTCCGCCAAAGATCGCTGGCCAGTCATTGTAGTCAGTCCCAAACCCATATTCCACATCAGTACCGTTCTCCTTCTGAGCTGACCGCTCAAGACAGGAGCCATTGATGATGTCCACCGTGCCATTGTAGACTGTGAAGATGACGGGAAGCGGAAGGAGGGCAAGACGATATTGGAAGGGCTGGCGAAGCTGAAGTACGAGCTACAACATGACAAGCAGATGACGTACTGAAACCTCCCGGATGGCAGGATCTTGTTTGCTAAGTGGCCACAGGTCACTCGATGATGATGGGCAATCGGATATACAGGAGTATAACGAGCAATTGCAAGCGCTAGGCAATCCCAATTGGTTCAACGTGCCTTGGCTTTATTCCGAATGCTACATGTACAGGTACGGTCATACGCCTGTCTTGCTGGTCAAAACTGTCTGATAGGGCTCTGCTAGACGTATGAGTACTCTCTTTGCTCTGTCCTCCCATTGGCGTACCTACGATATCTTCAGCCGCCAAAAGCTGTCCACTTTTAAATCCTCGAGGCCTGCGGTCCTGGAACTGGCAGCCAAATACAGTAGCTTGATCGGACAACTAGAGAAGGACATTCGTCTCTCAAAAGAACCTGCAGAGCTAGAAGATGCCGAGCGAACGCTCTTCGTGGAGATGTGTGAGATCTGTTTGTGGGGCAATGCAACGGATCTATCCCTTTTGACTAGCTTGACATATGAAGATATACAAAAGCTGCAAGGGAGTGATGCCCGGAAAAAGGCAGAGAAGAACATTCTGGTCAACGACCTTTCAGAAGCATACAGAGCACTTAAGCGAGCCCAGAAAGACCGGAAGCAGGAACGGCGGGTAGACATAATACTCGACAACGCCGGCTTTGAACTCTTCGTCGATCTTATCCTAGCCGGGTATCTACTCGCTGCCGGCCTAGCCACACAAATTGTGCTCCATCCCAAGTCAATTCCATGGTTCGTATCAGACGTCTTACCAGCAGACTTTGCCGCGCTCCTGAGCGCACTAGCCAATCCTCAAGGCTTCTACTCTGCTCCCGAAGACTCGAACAAGTCCAAAGATCAGCAACCTCTCTCCGAGAATGAAGTAGCAGATCTGTCTTTCCTCTTCCAACACTGGAGTACCCTCCATGCGGAAGGGCAGCTCATCATCCGCCCCAACATCTTTTGGACTTCAGCAAACAGCTATTGGCACCTCCCCGGCTCCGCACCTGCCCTCTACTCCGACCTCCAGCAATCTGAGCTCGTAATCTTCAAAGGGGATCTCAATTACAGAAAGCTCACCGCCGACGCCATGTGGCCCACCACGACTCCGTTCACAACAACCATCGGCCCCCTAGGCGCACACTCAGGTATACGCACCCTGGCTCTCCGAACCTGCAAAGCAGATACCGTGGTGGGACTACCCGAGGGCGAAGACGAGAGATTGAAAGCTATGGAAGGAGGAGGAGGTGTAGATGGCCCCAGGAAATGGGCTTGGAGCGGGAAGTGGGCTGTGGTGCAATTTTGTGATGGTAAAGCATAGAACGATTGGAACGGCATTGACTTTAAGTTTCTCAGACCGAATAAACTGGATATTTCGCCATAGAAACCAATAGAAACGCTTGCTTTTAAGTAGGGAATCGTGAGAATTAGAGGTTTTCAACAATGCTAATTAGCACATTAAAAAGGTATAGTGCTGGAAAAAAACGCTGGTCTATGCTTAAGCTCTCTGCTCGATATGCAATCTTCCGCGAAATCATTAGTTCGATATAGCCATTTGAGGTGATAGTTAAGCCTACCGACGTTAATAAAAAGGGATGCTGCCTTAAAAAAACGCTATTCGATGCTTAATCGTTGTTCTTGCTATATAATCTTCCGCGAAATCATCAGTCTTAGATTGTCATTTTAGGTGATGTCTAAGCCCACCTGCGTCGATACCTCTCTGGTCATTTCCACCGTACGGGTCATTTCAATGTAGGACCCCCTTTTTAAACACCCTGCTGGCCGCTCTAATCTCTATGTTAGTATGCGATTCCTTGCTTAAATCACCCAAAATCTTACCCGATCGCCGCTTATCTTCGTCCTCGTTTCCAGGCCCATACAGGCGAATTGCTGGCGGGTCGGTCGGACTGGTAGGCTCTGAAATCTCTTTCGAGGGCTTTTTTCGGGTTAAAAGGCTGGGAAATGTGTCAATATACCTGAAATTTAAGCTGTAAATGGAGTAGATGATGGGTTATTTACGCTGAAGCCCACGCGAAGAGTTTCTTAATGGAGGAGGGGACATGGGGTTTTCTAAGGGTGGGTGACATCGTGATGGCAAATGTTTCGATAGAATTAAGCCTGATTTGACCGAATAGAGCTGCTGTTTAAGCTAAGAATAGCGATATTCAATACACAAGAGTGAGGCTGCCGAGCAGAAAGGAGGTTCGATCTAGGATTTGTGAATATAAGTGACATTAGATCCAAGCCAGAACTTTGCATTAGCGCATATCATCGATTTGATATTCACTATTCGCATTCTTCCTAATTCTCACTTTCGTCCGGAACGTGAACCAGCTGCACTAAGTGAGAACAACAATCTTACCACCAGCCCTGTTCTCCTCCATAGTCCTATGCGCCTCCACAATCTCATCAAGCTTGAACGTCTTACCAATCTGCACCTTCAGCTTGCCTTCCTTGATCTGCTTCACCATCTCCTCCAATGGTGTGCTGACAATCTCAGTTCCCCCATAAGTCGTCAAACAAACCGTTGATGGAATAGCCCCCATCACCTCGAAATCTTTCATAGACCACTCATTCCCCACTATGCCCGCCATACAGCAGATGCCGCCTTTTGAGACGGCAGCAAGCGAATCAAGCAACGTCGTTGTCCCCACGAGCTCGAGCACTTTGTCCGCTCCTCCAGACCATATATCTCTCACTTTCTCGGCAACCTTCCCATCATCAATAACAGCGTAATCACACCCACTCCCCTTCAACAGCTCCTCTCTTCCCTCCCGTCTCGTTGTCCCAATGACGGCCGCTCCATGTGCCTTCGCTATCGCCGCAGCCGCTAACCCCACACTTGTCGTCCCTCCTCTCACCAATAGTTTCTCCCCCTTTTGCAACTTCAACGCTTTGAACAAACTCCCATATGCTGTCTGCAACATCTCTGGCAGCGCCCCTAGCACTTCCCAAGGCAATTCCGTCTTAATCGCCACCACATTCTTGGCGGGAACGCACGTGTACTCAGCGTAGCCACCATCGAATACCCGGCCCATCCCTCCCATCGCTGTTGCAACTATTTCGC
Source organism: Cladonia metacorallifera KoLRI002260 (assembly GCA_000482085.2). Classification (NCBI taxonomy): domain Eukaryota; kingdom Fungi; phylum Ascomycota; class Lecanoromycetes; order Lecanorales; family Cladoniaceae; genus Cladonia; species Cladonia metacorallifera. The sequence continues at coordinate 137,352 of KI911116.1, read as the reverse complement.
CCTTTTTGAATTTGCCCGAGGGACATTCCTCGACGAGACCGCAGGCTTCGATGCCGAGGACGCGGGGGAAGCGGACAGCGGCACCGGAGTCACCTTTGCGAGTGAAGAGCTCGGAGCGATTGAGACCGAAGGCTTTCACGCGGATGAGGACTTGGCCGGGAGAGGGGGTTGGGATAGGGAGGGTTTCGAGCTTGAGGACATCGGGGCCTCCGGGGGCGCGGATTACGGCTGCTTTCATTGTGGACATGGTCAAGGGTTTGATGAGCTTGTGTGCTTTGTTATATGTGTGGATTGACGGTTTGGTGAGGCTGGGCATTAAATTGAGGCGTGGGGTGATGATACGATCCGTTTTGCTGCCGTTGTGACAGTTTGAATAGGTCAGTGTCGGTGGGCAGTATAGGGTAAATGAACTTCCTCTTCACGACTTTGCACATTTGCTTCTTGCGTGTTCTCTTCATGATCAAAGCTTCGGTCTTCGGTCTATTGATGTTGGACGATCCGAAGTAATGATTGCGTCGGCTGTATATGTATTTTACACTAGCATCACTATTGAATACCTTACCAAGTTGGTGGCTAAAAGAGCTTCAGATTACGGTAAACATCGGAAAGAATACCAGATGATCTCTGGTATTGAGGATCAGCGCTGTTCTGAAACGGATTCGAGATGCTTATCAATAAGGCCTAATGTACTTACAAAGCGAGCTGAAGAGTACTCGTAGTGGGAGGCCTGAAAGCAAAGGCGTCGGTTAGATCTGCAGAAAGAAGTGGGTTGGTGGTGATGTTATCCAGTTAACGCTAGAAATTCGAGACCGCTAGATGATCAATCCGTAAGGGCATCAATTCATGCGGACTATCTCGTAGTATGGTAGTGCAAAAGTTCACTCTTCGTAGACTCCTAGCTCTCATAGAGCAAGCAACGCGAGCGTAACAGTAAAGCAACCGCCGTCTTAAACCATGTCAGATTGCCATCCAGTCCGCCTCATCATATGCCTCCTTAAGATGCCATCCCAATCTACTGAGGGCAGGTCTACAGGATCGTATACCAGTTAGCGAGGTAAGCAAGGATCATGGATACGCTCAACTTACCGCACCGCAGCTCCCACACGTTTTTCCCCCACCAGCGATGCCAGAACCGCACTGTTACATGTCAGCCCATGCATCTTCCGTGGCAGAAGGGTTTCGAGGGCAGTACCTTAGGACAGCTGTTGTGCATCTTCGGATAACTAGGCTAGGTGGGAATCGAATATTGTTTTCTGTCGGTGCTCGTTGGTCCGACTTATGATTTGGGTTGAGTGTCGTACAGGGTGAAGAAGGAGCGGGTAGCAGATGAGAGCGGGGAAGACGAGGGGAAGGCGACTCGGTGAAAGATTTCTCCGAAGCCGAATAAAAGGGGTGCGAAGAGATGACACAGACAGTCTGCGACCGACTCATGAGTCGATCTATCAGACACTTTTGAATCCCTTATGATCTATTCTCAATGGTTCAAGGCCTTTCTTAAGTCCACTACCTAAGCAGTAAGATGATCATCCTCGATCATTCCTTCGCTAAATATGAAGGGAACGGTGAGTCTCAAGCAGATGCCGTTTTTCCGAATGCAACCGGGTATCGAGTGGTGAGAACGTGCGCAGCCAGCCTATACGGCCCTGTTTCGGTCTTTCTTCTTTACCGTCCGGAAGAAGTCGGCTTAACATAAGTACTTTACACTTGTCATTGGTAAACATCGTTGTTGAGGCCCCGCTATCGTTGCCCGTCGCAAGATCGAATGGGATCATTTTCAGCCTTGCTAGGACTTCACATGCGATAGGCTTCAGCATTGCAACAGTTCTCAATCATGATTGGAGGATACTCCTTGAGGGTCGGGGTTCTTCCAGAGGTGTCATCGTAGTACTGCTATTGGTGTTAGTCCACTGGTCCCGAAGCTGCTATGCTTTACCAGAAGTCATCCAACCGACTTCATAGCTGGCTTCGGGCTTTTCTCTTGTTCGTTGGCCAAGATATCAGCTTGTCGGTAGTAAGCTCAGTGTCCAAGGCCTTGAGTTCGAGCGTTCTGTCTCGAGTGTTCTCTGTTGCGGACGCTGTAATTGCAAGACAGATAGCACGGGAATTTGCCGCCAGGCACATTTAATGCAGGATGAAATTGCATCTTATAAAGGAGACATTTCAGGAAAACAAATTTCGCACAGAAACCCCATCCATGACTGTAGCAAGCAATCCACTCTTATTCCAAGCCGTTCTCGTATGCTGTAACCTTCACTTTTTGCGGGCAGCATCGCGTTGGAACTCCATTACCTAAGAAATAGACACCTCGTTGCGGGCGAGTCGGGCGATTGTCGCATATTGAAAAGCCAGGAGCAATCTGGCGTAAAATATGGTGCATAATGACAATTTTAAGAAGCAAAATGTGTCATTATTGATGTTTGAATTTACCCGTTGCTAGGCCGAAGGCGGAATCATTCCGATTGTTGATTTCGATGTGCAGGCCAATCGAAGGAACTCCTTTTACGACCTCATGCCTGGCACACCGAAATTCTTTCTTCATCTTGCTGTACAAATTATCCGAGACTGTATATTATTTTGAGTTGCGCGAGCTACTTATGCCTTCGCAGAGATGGGTTTGCCGGAGCAAAGCTGGGTGGGAGTACAAGAGAAGACTTTCAGCAAGTGGTAAGAACATGTGGCACACATCGATTACTAGGCAGGCTCACAGCGTACTCTTTGCGCAGGTTAAATTCGAAAGTGAAACCGCGCAATGTAGCAGTCAAAGATCTGGTTACGGACCTCTCCGACGGTGTACGGTCAAGGCCCCTGATTTGCGCAATTGATGGCTAAATTCACTCACTAGGTGATCCTCATACACCTCCTCGAACTTCTCAGTAATGAGTCCCTTGGTCGCTATGCTTCCAAGCCTAAGATGCGCGTCCAGCGCTTCGAAAATGTCAATATCAGTCTCGACTTCATCAAGTCTCGTGGTATACAAATGACCAATATTGGAGCAGAAGATGTGGTCGATGGCAACAGAAAAATCATATTGGGCTTGATATGGACCTTGATTCTACGTTTCACGATCAATGATATTAATGAGGAGGGTATGACAGCAAAAGAAGGCTTGTTGCTGTGGTGTCAAAGAAAGACAGCATGCTATGATGACGTGGAAGTCCGAGACTTTTCAGCGAGCTGGAATGATGGATTAGCTTTGTATGTGTTGGAAATCGTTATACTGGAAATACGCTGACACGCTTTGTAGCTGTGCTCTTCTCGACATCCACCGTCCTGACCTAATTGACTTTGAGACCCTCGACAAGAATGACCACAGGGGTAATATGCAGCTGGCATTTGACATAGCGTCGAAAGAGATTGGCATACCAGACCTATTGGATGTGGAAGATGTATGTGATGTACCAAAACCAGACGAGCGCTCTCTCATGACCTACATCGCATACTGGTTCCATGCCTTCTCCCAGATGGAACGAGTCGAGAATGCAGGCCGGCGCGTGGAGAAGTTTGTCCAGAGTATGCAAGGTGCCTGGGGTATGCAGAATTCGTACGAGAAACGGATGGAAGACCTAATACGGGAGATAAGGGCACAGCGGGGGGCTTGGGCCGCAGCAACATTTACGGGCACCTATGGGGATGCGAAAGAGCAGTCGACAGAGTTTGCGGCATATAAGCGAAGCCAAAAGCGGCGATGGGTTGCTGAGAAGTCGGATCTGGCTGCGCTATTGGGCAATATAAAAACAAAGATGAGCACCTACCGTCTAAGAGCATACGAACCACCGAATGATTTAAAGCTGGAGGTCCTTGAGAACGAATGGTCATTTTTGCTCAAAGCTGAGAGAGACCGCAGCCAGATCATTAACGAAACTATTCGAGAGCAAGTTTCTTTTCTTCAACCCTCACGAACACCCGGTTACTAACATTCTGTAGCATCAAAGATACCCTTCGTCGTACCTTCGCTGAAAAAGCCAACTCCTTCGCGGAGACTCTTTCAACTCTCTCACTCGCAATAGCCGGACTCTCTGGCGACCTCGCTGATCAGCTCGCTCATGTCCGGCGTCTTCATGCCAATCTTCCTCCTCTCTCCGAGTATCTTGCTACTCTTGCTACTCTTTCCGGCAAATGCGAAGAAGCCAACATAGAGGAGAATGATTTCACAACTTATACCTATGATGAACTCTGTTACGAGCTCGATCTCGTACGCGGAGCTGTTGTTGGCAAGATGGGATTCCTCGAGAACCAAATGGTGGCCCGAGAAATGACTAACCTGACACCAATCCAGCTGGAAGAGTTCGAGAGCGTATTCAGGCATTTCGATCGGGACATGAGTAATACGCTGCAAGAACTCGAGTTTTCGGCAGCACTGGCGAGTCTGGGATTAGTCTATGATGAGGACGAGATGCATAAGCAGTTCGTCACCACTTGTGCTGGCAAGGGTCATGTGACATTCGAGCAATTCATTCGCTTTATGGTTGATGTTACGGAAGATCAGAACACTGCAGAACAAGTCTTCCAGTCCTTTAAGGAGGTCGCTGACGGCAAGGTATGTTCCACTCTCTCCTTGCCCTCTCACGTGTCTTGGCATTTGGCCAGACTTCGCATGCCCAAAGCTGCCGTACTCCGTCATTCTTGCTATCACTGAGTACATAGAGCTGATAACCTCTCCCCAGCCGTATGTGACAGAGCTCGATCTCCGGCACTCGCTTATTCCAGACGAGCTGATCGAAGATCTCCTGGCCAGCATGCCGCCGCATAAAGGCCCCGATCTGCAAGAAGATCGTCATCTACCTAAGTTCGACTATGTCAGCTTCATGGAGAAGATGACGCTTGGGGACTCCGCAAACGAGGAGACTGAAGTGAATGGGAGTAAAAACGGACACGGAGAAGACTACCACTAATGACAGGCGAGTGATCCTACCTAACTGGTGTTTGGATGACATTTCTTGTATGCATTGAGCGTTGGATACGAGACGAGGTGGTGGTGTGTTGATTGGACATTGGTCATTGCATAAGTGGAGCATTGGTTAGGCATGGGTGCGAAATGGTGCCATTGGTAGGGGCGTGTGGCATTGGCATAGACGTGGTGAAGTCTGCATCCGTCGGTTCTTGCAAAAAGGAAAAGCCTAGCGTATTCTCTTGTAATTGATGACTTCGGGTAATAATAGGATAGGGTTGCATGGCATTGCATCAGTACTAGCAGTGCTCCAGGGAAGCCATCCACATATTAGAGGATGGCAATAAAATATCAATACACCTGTATAGAGGACCACCAATGATATTTCCCCTTTCCGCTCCTGGTTGCTAAGCTAAGCAGGACGCAATAACGCCGCTCAAATCTGAGCCGAGCCTAAGTGTCCTCGTACAGGGTCAAGCACTGCTCTCCACAAATCTCGTTGTGTGCTGCTGCCTTGGTAACTTTCTCTGTGATGACCTCTTTGATCAAGCCGAAATGGTCTTTGTACTTGTTAGGAAGGTGATTTGGCTTTTGGGGAGTCCCACTACCGGCCCAGCTGCATTCAAGATCGCCTCATGCATTTGGTTGGGATTTATCGACCGAGACTTCTTGAAGGGCCAAGTCTTTCTCGAGGAGCTCATCTATCTCCTTCCGCTCTACCTCGCAGACCCTCATATCGCCGCACCGGTTTCCCTCTTGCTCTTTCTCGCTGGCCGTTTTAAAGTCAGCGTTCGCAAGATCACGGAGGGACGGTAGGAAGCAGGCAATGTCGAAACGTCGCTCTTTGCTCATAACTCGTTCTTCGTCACCAGAGTCTTGAAGGGTCGTGTGTGTGAGTCTGCAGGATACCGGGTACCAATCTTCAGCTCGGGGCTTATTGGAATGTCTATCGAACACCATCCAGAGCGCTAGCTCCTTGTCCACAAATACCTCGTAGCCGGTCCATTTAGAGGTGCGTTCAGCTTTGGCACTTCTGAAAATTAACGAATAGACGACCAATACCGATGACGAGGTTTGGATCTTCTAATGTGTTGCCATTGATTGAGAGGCGACAAAGTTCGTTATCAGGGTACGTAGCAGTCTTGCCAACCTCCATCGAGGTGTAATTGAAGATGGAGTTGATAGTCCTCTGAATCATCCCTACAATCGTCCCCATCCACGAATAGTGGAACGGCATCTTCACGCATGTAAAAGGGGAGGCTCCCGAGCCAGCAGCGCGTCTCATGGTCTGCCAGTGATTCAAGGTTGCGAACTCTTTTGGAAAACTTCTCTAACGCGGGTCGCTCCTTCAGCTTTGTATTGCGATCGTGTGTGATTGCTATGTTGAAGTCGTCCAGGTCGTAAGGATCGTTTTCGTCACTGGACAGGTTGTCTGGGTGGTATTCCCTGCAGGTGCAGGTAATATGGGAGGCTGATGGTGGTTGAAGTCTCAACAGTCAGAATATCACAATACAGAAGAAGTGTGACTTGAAGTAGGACATATCATTACCTGTCTTATCCATTCCTGTCAACTTGTAGGCTGATGTCCATGCGAGAAAGCAAGAGTGATCTTTGTGGGACTGACACGATAGCAAAGTTCCTAGGGCGCCATAAACTTATTGATGTTGGGTAAATTGGAGCGTCCTACGATAGCTGACGAATCCCGCGAGTGTGTGCTCTTTGCTCATAAAATAGGGCTGCTCGCCTCGATCGAGTGCTGCCCGGAGAAGGTCAAGCCTAAACCTAGGAGGGGCAGAGTCGACGAGAACATAGGAAAGGCGGCATTCTATCTGCATGGTGACAGATGGGAGAAATTGGAACAAATGATTCGATACAGTGTGTGCCAGCGGAATGTAAGAATAGGTCTGCTCCCTAATATTTAAGTCGTCGTCGTCACTTCTAAACACTTATGAATGACGAGATGAATCCTTAGATGACCTACGTATTCTCCATCATTGTTTAGAAGGGGAATGCTGAATATGCAGGAGCAGACGAATTAATGCTATTCAAGTAAGGGAGCTGAAGCTTAGGTTTTTGGGGAACCACAATGTCGAGATCAAATTTTGTCAATGTGGAAATGCATCGAACGGGGCTCTAAAATCGAGTGCAAGTAATTGGTGGCCCCCAAGGCGGCGGAGGTGCACTGCCGTCAATTTTTTTCGTCGACCATACAGAGTACCGCAGCTGTCAGCCTGTACCTCCTAACTATCTCCGGTGTATCAGTCGTCGTGCTTTTTCAGGTTCTCTGAAAGCTTTCAATCAGGCGTCGCCGCCTGTCTTGCGCTAGGTACGCCCCTGGCCAGGTGCGGATGCATACTCATTCACTTGACCTTGTCACAATCCTTAGAACAGATGCAAGTGGCAGCTGAAGCGTTATGGGAGAGATCGGAGGTGCGCCGGGTGCCCCGTTTTTGCGGGGATCCGCGAGATCGTGCGTCCTCCAGCGAGTGAGCTTCTAGGGGAGCGCCAATGTAACGCGGCATCACGCGGAACACGCTCTCATTTCTGCAGCCTTCAACAGATGTTCAGCAGAAACTTTGGGTGGCATGTAGGATGCCATCGAAGTTAAGTTCTCCCGACGTTGCAGTTGGTTGAAGGACGACTATAACGCAGAGACGCTATTTTAGTGTTGAATACCGCTGCTCTCTTACAGACAAATGGATGCTTGAATATCCAAACGCACAGGCATACGCAAGCCTACGCAAGCCTCACCCTCACACGCGACGTTCATCCAGACTCCGTGCCAACGAGCGAACGGGACCTTTGGGCCCTACCAGGAATTGTAAGACCTTGAACCGTCACACTTCATCAGGCGCAGGAACGAAGAAGCGAGTCAGGCAAACGATGATGGCTCGAATGATGAACGTGGTGAGACGGAAGGAGACAGTCGGCTTGCAGAGAAGAAGTGGCTGTCGTGGGCACCCAGTGCCACCTCGTCTCCTTTCCCGAGCTTCCCTCCCCCCACACCCGCCGACTGCGAAGAGACCTCTCATGTGCTGAACCACAAACATCGTGCTGCGGTGGAAAACGCGCAGGAAGTCCAACTTTGACTTCTAGAGGCAGCCCCTTGGTTCAGGACAGCTCCAACCTTCACTGCAACGGCAGTAGTTGTTGTACGTCAGGGCAGTGGAGTGTGAGTAGAGGGTTAAGCTAAGGGGAAGTATTATAGAGACCTAACCCCCTTGAATGGTTCTATCAAAATCATTGGGATAAGATGGTCTGCTAAGTCTCACCAAGCTTTGTTGGAAGCACTCGCGCAGAATTGCACCGCTACATGATTGCAACAATGATGATGATTAGAAATTGCTAAGAAGTGTTGTCATTCGCTATTCCAACGGAAAGCAGGGCACCTAATGAACCACTTACCAAAATTCTGAAAATGAGCGACAACGGCTAGCGAGTCTCAGAACACATTTTCGTTTGGCAATAAGAAGCGGATTATATTCCTAATCTACCTCTGCATAGTGCTGTTTAACTTTCAACGTCCGCCCTTCTTTCGAGCTAAGACGTGCCAACTCAATCAAGCGTATTACATTCTTTGGGCCCTCTGCATCAACTGGTACCGATATTTTTCCTTGGCCCTCTATTGCTTGTGCAAATTGATCGTAGAAGGTACTGTATGTGACCGGTTCAATATTTGGACAAAGCTCGCTTTTGGGTTGGCCATCTTTAATTATGGTTAAAGTGCCAGCGCGGTCGTCGGGCTCGAGACCGAAACCTGCGTCCCCTGGTCTCTTGCCTGCTTTGAGCTGGTCTTCTTGGGGGTCGAGGTGGAACTTGACATGAATTAGCACATGATAGGCATCCTGCAGCTTGAACTTGCCTTTTTATAGCTCCCCTTTTCCCCTCGCACCCAGAAGCGCAATTGATTCACTTCAGGGCTCACAACACCAGCTTTCACCGTTGCCAGTAGTCCTGTTGAATCATAATGTAGTAGCACCGTGCAAGAATCCTCGACCCCTTCTAGATTAGGCTCGCGCTGAGATCCTACGAAACCAGTAATTCTGTCCGGCAGGCCGAACAAGACCACCACTTGATCTATTAGATGGGTACCCAGATCATATACACCGCCACCACCTGGCAATGGTTTCGTCTTCCACCCACCCGTTGGAGCTTCAGGCCGATGCCGATCAAAATGAGTCTCGAACTCAACCACACGCCCAAGTGTTCCCTCTTTTACTAACTTCGACAACGTGAGGAAGTCCGTATCCCATCTCCGATTCTGATACACCGACAGGAACAAGTCCCGATTGACAGCAATGTTGATAAGTTCATCCGCCTCTTTCGATGTAGGCGTGAACGGCTTTTCCACAATCACATATTTGTATCGTTCCATTGCCAATCTGCACAGCTCGAAATGCGATGTGGGGATTGTCGTTATGACCACAACGTCCACCGTTTCGTCTTCGACCATTTCTTCGCTGGATCGGTAGAGCTTGATGCCCGGGTGGTCTTTTGAGGCGTCATTGTCGGGCGTGGGATTTCTCTGGACTATAGCGTGAAGGTTGAAGGCTGGGGTTACTTGGATTAGGGGGATGTGGAAGACTTTGGCGGACATGCCATAGCCAATGATGGCAACATTGTATGGGGGTTTGATGGGACCCATTGCTCGGGATTGGAGTAATTGGTGTCTTGACGGTCAATGGCCGACAACAGTGCATGGAGGGATGCCATGGTATTTGAAAAAAAGCTCGCGGGCAACAATGACGGCAAGTTGGTGGCAGATGAGCGGGGGCTCTCGGTTAGTAATATTGTCTACGGCTGCCCGGATCTACCAAGAGATATTTCCGGTTTGTTGCTCAGCTTATCTTCGTTCTGTCAATCATATGTAGGTTGACTTCTAAACATGCAGGACTCATCGCCTTCCCATATTTTCCTCCGCCCATAACAGATCCACGCGTATGTCACACCCTGCCAGACTGACTTATGTCACCTCGCTCGACTCCGCGGGGGTTAAGAGTGTTCCTGTCTCTGAGGATATCTATGGCAATGTCGTGTTCTCGTGGGTGACGCCGCTATGAGGCTTGTGTTTCTGGAGAAGCCATGTCATCTTGTTCATCGTCGACCTCCCCAACGCATCTCGTGATTTCGATGCCATCCTACCATTGTTAGTGACATTTCTTCCAAGAGACAGCCATTGAGTATCCTTACCGGCACTCCGGTTGGCTCGAAGCTATGCACAAGACCACTATCATAAAGGAGATGCGGATTGCCTTTAACTTCCGTGCTCAACTTCTCTTCACCTTCACGTTTCTGATATTGATTCTTCCATCTGTCGCCGAATCCCGCAGTATCGACGCCGTTCGTTTTCGCTGCTTTGTATTGATCGCGTTTCTTGGCAACGCTACTCCGCACATACTCGAGATATGGTGGATTCCCTGGCTTGATGACGTTGTCTGCAGCAAGCACAGAACCAGGAGTCACCAGTTTCAGATGCTCACAAAGCTTCAGGTCAGTGGTATAGGCGGGCTTGTAATGGTCGAGGAACATCAGGTCAATGTGCTCAAGCTTTTTTTCGGCGTGGAGCCTTTTGATCGAATCCGCGCTTGAGCCCACAACCACTTTGACGATTTCACTCAGCCCCGCCAAATCCACGAGAGACATTATAACAGCCGCAAACTCTGGGTTTCTTTCCAAGCTGAAATATCTTTTGCCGCCAGCTTTACGTACCGCATCTCCGAAAAGTACAGCCTGTGGTAGAAGCGTCAGACCTTTGAACATCTCATTGACAAGGTCAAGCCATCTTGATCTACTGACCGAATAGCCAATATAACCGCCAAGTTCCATTATTACTTGCGGCTTTCGATCTGCGATCAGATTTGTAACGATCCTTCCCTTGTCGTCGCCGACGTTCATCAAATACTTTCTAGTGCGACCATACTCGTCAATCGCTTTCAGTACTCCTTGAGGAGAGCCCCGTATCTCTTCTATTGACGGATGATTATATACGAAATGCAGTAATTCAATTTCACGTCCATCATCGAACTGGCAGGTAATCAGCCTAGCAAGGAAACGGCATTGCTCCTACGTACAAATGCCCTACCTTCCTCTTCCTGCGGTTGGTACGCTTTCTTCTGATCGAAGTCGTCTGTCTCTGTATGTTGAGGCATAGTTGAGGTCGAATTGGTTCTCAATGGAATCTTGTCACTTGCTCACTTTAGCTATAGTATTCTCAATTCGTACTACCCAACGGCAAATGACGCAACGCATGCGTTTTATGCTAGGTTTGCCATCGCGGTCCGCCATAGGTGGGTTTACAAGGCACTTGAGCGGCATGGCGCGCAATTGGCGCCATGGTAGGCTTGGAGACTATTTCGTTAGTTTCCCCTTGAGGCGAACCCAAATACATAGTGATGCGCTCGGACGAACGTAAAAGACAAGTCCCGCCAGAGCTCTTTCCCGTCAAGCCTGTGTTACGCCCTGTCGTCTCATGAATGCGGCAACTCCAATCGTAAGGTCTGTGATGTCCAATCATGGCTGGGACTGATAAGGGAAATGGCAACGTGATTCCACCAACGCACCTTACCAGCATCTAACAGTATAAACCCCTAACTCGCTAAATAACTCAATCTACCCGAGATCTGACACCAGGCTAATTAAAGTCCCAGATTTCCTCCAAATAGTCCCGGCAATATATAGATCTAGATTTGTGGAGGAGCTCTAGCTAATTGTGCATCATCAGGGCTCATGATGTAAACATACATTATATCATTATGGGGAAAGTGCCGCCACCGTACCCTAGGGATCTTGTTTTGTGCATACGCCGGAGATGTACTATCGCCACTGGCGGACGACCTTCCGGCTTCTCCACCAATCGATCTTGTACATCATGACTTGAGATTTTTCGTCTGCATAAGGCAAGTTACCGTTGAGATCTTTTACGCTAAGGTTACGCCCGTTAATGTGTACTATCGCAAGACTGCACATTGGCTCGTATGGCGTTCAAAGACAAGAGCTAGAAGAAGTGGATCTGAAAGCGAACCCTATCAAGCGTTCACGTTCCTGAAATCATCATCACCACCTTGGATTGACGTTTACACTCACTTGGCATGGCGTGATGTGAGACGTCTGGGTTGCCCACAGTCAGTGTAGGCCGTACGTCAGGCAGTCTTAGCCATTGGTTAAGCAATTATGTATAAACCTGAAGTCCCCTCTGGTGTTCGAACAGTGTGTTTTTCTCGCCCTTCTATTGTCCATATCCATAAAAGTCCACCAGTCTTTTAGCTTCATTGCTTTTACTTCTCTTCACTATGTCTGATCTTACTGCAACTGTGTCAGAGACCAAGAATGGTTTTCATGTCGACGGCTACGAGAAGATCTCCTACGACTTCACCTTCCTGGACGGCGTCTTCAATCCGGAGAACCCCCAACTGGCGGATTGCTACAAGCATTGGGGACGCGTCCTGGCTGTCACTGACCTGAACGTGTACAATGTGTATGGTGAACAGATCGAGAGGTACTTTGAGCATTATGGACTGGATCTCAAAGTCCACAAGACCAAAATTGGGGAGAAGGCGAAGACCATTCCCACATTCTTAAGTATTGTGGACTCCATGACAGAATTCGGAATCTACCGGAAGGTAACGCTATATCTGTACCCCAACTAAAATATGTATCCATATTAATGTTAATGTGCACAGGAACCAGTCTTGGTTGTTGGCGGAGGCCTTGTGACCGATGTTGCTGGGTAATAAACGCTGCCACTGCCAGAGATTATATCAAGGCACTCTGACCCAAGAATCTCCTTATGGTCGTAGTCATTGAATTCAGCTAACCTTTTTGTGGCTGTGTAGGTTCGCTTGTGCCGCCTACCGCAGGAACACCAACTTCATCCGAGTGCCGACCACTGTCATTGGCCTGATAGACGCATCAGTGTCGATCAAAGTGGCTGTCAACTATGGCAATTATAAGAATCGCCTTGGGGCTTACCATGCACCTATGCACACATTTCTGGATTTCACCTTCCTCCGTACACTACCTACCGCTCAGATTAGAAACGGATTTGCCGAATTGATCAAAATCTCGACTTGCTCACATTTGGATACGTTCAACTTATTGGATAAGTACTGCGAGGAGTTGATCAATACTGGATTTGGTCGAACGGATGGTTCTTCACAGGAAGTGCGCGATGCTGCAGACAAGATCAATAGAGAGGGAATTCATGAAATGCTGAAGCTGGAGACGCCGAATCTGCACGAGATTGGCCTAGATCGTGTAATTGCATACGGTCATACGTGAGTCAATCCTGGAATGTACAATTATACAAGCTAAATTTCGCAAAGGTGGTCGCCAATGCATGAGCTTGTACCGGAAACACCCCTACGACACGGGCACGCCATATCTATCGACATGGCGTACTCCGCAACCCTTGCCAACATGCGCGGGCTACTCAGCGATGCTGAGCACCGTCGTATCCTTAACCTATTTTCCCGCGCTGGTCTGTCAATGGACCACCCGCAGTTCGACGAAGCTATTCTTGACAAGGGTACCGCAGCCATCCTCAAAACGAGAGATGGTAAGCTGCGTGCTGCAGTCCCTAGTCCCCTCGGATCTTGTGTATTCCTCAACGACGTGAGTGCGGATGGACTGAATGCAGCACTAAAGAAGCACAAGAAGCTCATGCGTGAGTATCCACGCAATGGCGAGGGCCTCGAGGCTTTTGTCGATGCCAGCGACACAGGCTACACCGAGAACAATCAATCTGAGGTGAAGGCTGTGGAAAAAGCAGCCGCAAAGGCTGGCAGTCTGAATGGTAACGGCCACACCAAGGGAGGCATCGTCGCTAATGGGCATGCCAATGGACATGTTAATGGTGTTGATGACATGAAGAAACATCTCACCAATGGCCAGAATGGATACGCTGACGGCTTGACGAATGGCACAAATGGCTTTATCAACGGGTCCAGAGCATAGGACAGACACTGAAGACGTTGGATACAAAGCTTATAGAGCTTATTTTTCTTGAGAAAGCTGTGACGCCAGGAACGTTGTACTTATCCACGTTGTTTACTTTTCAGTTATCGTGTATCACTTGAAGTTGCGATAGTGACGGAGAGCAAAAGCTTGGGTCCTATTATGGACCAATGGGTTTCATAGAGAATAATCGGCGTTTATCATCTCCAACCAAGCAATGAGGGATGGACACACCCAACATACAATATATATTTACCTGCTCCCGCCATTTTGTCCAATAGAAAAGCGAACAGCATTTGTCTTCACAGGTGACAATGATGTGTAGAATTCATAGAGAGGAGAACCAGATCTCTAAGTAGCGGGATCTTATAGAATATCTAAATAAAGGCTTCCCATTTCGACAAACGCTAGAGGGGCAAGGGAGGAATACTCGGTGTTTCTGGTTGCTTTTGATCTTGTAGCGCATTTAAGAATTCGGCTTCTGTAGGGATTGGATGCTTTGATTAAATCAGCCATTAGTGTCTTGTCTGGCAAATCTCGTGATGACGCAGCTATCGATCTTGTGAAACCCTTCACTTCCTTTTAGCCAGGCTGACAGGTCCATTTGTTTGTGTCAATCTTTTTGGGCATGAGGACGATTTTAGGACAATTATGATCATGTTAATATCAATAAGCTTATGAGAAGTACTCTGTACATACATCCCTGCCAGCAGCCTTCCGATTCGCCCATTACAATGCTTACCGGCAGTTCACCCCACCACCTTCACCTTGCTCAGAATGCAGCCCTCATCCTCGTCTCCCTGTCCTTTCTCCCGCTCTCCACATTGATTCTGTTCCTCAGCTACGCGATCTCTCCTCTCGTCAGGAGCCATGATGCCCTTCGCAAACACAACCGCAGCAATGCAGCCTTCCGCCCACGAACCATTCTGGTTACGGGTGTCGGCATGTCCAAAAGCCTCACCCTCGCTCGAGCATTCTACCTCGCTGGCCATAATGTCATAGGCGCCGACTTCCAACCCCACGGCATTCCCCCCTGTGGCCGCTTTTCCTCTGCCCTTCGCAAATTCTACGCGTTACCAAAACCCGATGACACCAATGGCGCAGCACAGTACATCAATGATCTCCTACACGTTGTGCAAATAGAGAAGGTAGATCTATGGGTCAGCTGCTCCGGCGTCGCCAGTGCCGTGGAAGACGGACAAGCTAAGGAAGTCCTTGAGCGCAAATCCGACTGCAGGTGCATACAGTTCGATGTTCCCACAACCAGCATGCTTCACGAAAAAGATACCTTTATCCTTGAGACTCAGCGACTCGGCCTTCCTGTCCCAGAGACCCACAATGTCACCTCCCGCGCTGCGGTGCACAAAGTTCTTAATGAGTCTCCACGAACAAAAAAGAGGTATATCCTTAAGAGCACGGGTGTCGATGACGAGAGTAGGAACAACATTATGACGGTCCTCCCGCGGCGGACCCTCAGTGAGACATACAGTCATCTCAGTACCATCAAAATTGGACAAGACAAGCCATGGGTATTACAGGAATTCGTCAGTGGAAAAGAGTATTGCACGCATGCATTGATCGCTGATGGCGAAGTGAAAGCTTTCGTTGCGTGTCCTTCGCTCGAGCTTCTGATGCATTACGAAGCCCTTCCAAAGGACGAACCGCTGAGTAAGGCCATGCTCCTCTTTACGAGGGAATTCGTGAGGAGGAGTGGTGGGCAGTGGACGGGGCATTTGAGCTTTGACTTCCTGGTAGAGGAGAGGGAGAGTGAAAAGGGAGTGGAGAGAGGATTGGTTCCTATTGAGTGTAACCCAAGGGCGCATACGGCTGTTGTATTGTTTGCTGGGAGGGAGGGAGAGATGGTGGAGGGGTATTTAGGGGCGCTGAAGGGGAAGAAGAGACCGAATATTAATGGAATCACAAACGGAGATGCATTGGAGAAAGAGCCAGTCTCGCCGGCAGGGAGGGCAAAGTTCTACTGGATTGGACACGATCTCGTTACGATGGTCATCTATCCGCTGCTCTTTCTTCTACTGCGGAGGATCACAATATCAGATTATTTTGGAGGCGTGGGAACATTCCTGGAACATATTCTTTTTTGGAAAGATGGTATATATGAATTTTGGGACCCGCTGCCAGGATGGTGGCTGTATCATGTTTATTGGCCGGGGCAGTTCTTGGTTTGTATCATACAGG
The DNA here is from genome assembly GCA_000482085.2 of Cladonia metacorallifera KoLRI002260. NCBI lineage: Eukaryota > Fungi > Ascomycota > Lecanoromycetes > Lecanorales > Cladoniaceae > Cladonia > Cladonia metacorallifera. Next base: position 121,316 of record KI911116.1, on the reverse strand, counting down.
GAAGGAAGTGGTCACGGATTAATGTCAGTACTACGAAGATGTTCGGTTGCTGAGGGTAGGAGGATTTGTACAAAAGGCACATGGTTTAGGAAACGGAAAAAGCAGAGCAGAACAACAATCATGCCAATCAGGTCATTTTCAGAGTACCAGTTGAGTATGCTACGAATCTGAAACATCATCGTTGCGTATCGTATGCAATAGATTAATGAATATCGAATGGCGTTCGCAGATACCTATATTTAGATAGTCTTTCCATTTTCGTGGTGGAGGCTTAGACCCGCCAAATCATCTTACAGTACGAGTACACCCTCGCCCCTCCACACTCGTACGACGGCCCCGTCAGGCTGTGACCCCTCAGCCCAGAGCTGACCATTCAATAATGGAAGCTCTCGCTGCTTCAATTCCGACATCGACCTCTCTGCCGCCGTTGTCAACCTGCAACTGGCCGAGACAAATCTTGACGACCTCTGGTGGCTGAGACGCCTCAAATAATGCTGCGGGTGCATTCGGTGCATTCAGTTGCAGCCTAAAGAGACACGCGGTCCCGTCTTATATTATCTCCATTGCTGTAGCTCTGCTGCTCTCCTGTTCATCGATGCGTTCACAGAGATGGTGAAAATAGAACAGTATTACCAACGAGGGAAGAATGTGGTTCATGCCCTTCAAGCTTTGGTTATCTTCCTAGGAGCTATAGTTACTATTGCGATATATACGAAAGGAGGCGGGCATGATGGGAGGATCGATTATTATTTTCTTCTGGTTAGCACTCCCTTTATATTGCACGCAATGTGAATGATACTAATTGACAACAGTGCTTCCTTTCCATACCTATCCTGATCTACCAGTCCGCCATTCCCATCTTTCCCCGTGTGCGACGCTTCTCACTTGCCTATGCTCATGTGGCCCTTGACGCTCTGTGGATGATATTATGGTTTGCTGCTTTCATAGCAGTGGCAGTATGGGTACACGATGGATCTCATGCCGCTAAGGATTGGAAAAGTGGTGATTCTTCATGTGACACTTTTGCCTGGGGACCGGTGGGCAGATGCAAGCTCGGAAAAGCATCTACAGGGATGGGCGTTGTCATTTGGTGAGCCTCCGGTAGACTTGTTCTTGGGAAGGATGTAGAGCGATGCTAATTCAGAGTCAGGCTATTATTTATCCTAACAACTGCGATGTCAATCTATGGAGCATACTACTATCGCTCCCACGGCGCCCTCCCCTCCTATCCTGTCCACACAGCCGAACCCATCGACACCGAAGACGCAGATAACTACGCCTTCTCCGCTAACCCCCACGACAAATTCATCGCCCCAGAAGAACTCCAAGACATGCACCCAGACCACGACCACACCAATGACGAAGACCAATCCCCCATCCGCTCCGACCACGACATAGAAAACGATCCCCACCCCCACTCAAACCGCCCATTGAGTTGGGCACCAGAACCTATCCTCCGAAAACCCATCGACCGAGACTTCTCAGCCATCGACACAAGCTACCACAGCACCGCCCCCTCCCCCCCTTACACCACCGCCTCCCCACCCTACTCCAACAACGATCCATCATGCTCCCTTCCCCTCCCCCCTCCCAGTCCCCTCTCCCACCGCGGTCCCAGCCCCCTCAGCAACCGTGTCGCAAGCCCCCACTACGATACCCACTTCACAGGCGGGCTGCAACAACCTCCTAGCCCGTTAAGTGGCCGCACACCGAGTCCGGGTTATGAAGCGCATATGTTGGGGTTGAGGAGTAATTCTTTTGCGAATGATCCAAGGTTCGCGCCGCCGGTGGGGAGAGGGGGCGGTGGGGATCCGTTTAGGGTTGAGGGAGGGGGGTTTAGGGATGAGAGTGTGGGTGGGAAGATTGATTTTCCGGAGGGGGCGTATGGAAGGGTGGGGGTGTTTGATAGGGGGTGATGGTTTCGGATATGAGGGAGACTTATTTATGGTTGGGATGTTCATGAATTGGATGATATGGTTCAGAGGGATGGATATACCATAATCTGCGTGCAAGAAATGGAGTGGGTATCCAATATCTCGGATAGGAGACGATGCTACTAGATATGAGCGAGATTGGATCTGGGGATTGGAAGAAAATGATGCTGGTGGTCGAGATACTTATGACTTGGATGAAATGTTTCGAATATAATGGATATACCATAATTTGCATGAAGTTCATGAATTGGGTATTGCTATTAAGTGTCTGTTGGAATGCCGACTAGATCCACCAAACGCCTTGCTATTCAATCTGTATCCAGCACCTATTTCATCCCACCCCAATCACTTCACCATTGATTCGTTAAGATCCCAAAGAGAATCATAGCAGCCATTCCCACTAGCTATTCCATCAAGCGGTGGCGAACTTACTCCGCGCCCTCAACTTCGCACCCTGGAAATACAACATAAACATCCCAATTATTCCCATAATACTCAACCCCGCTAATACCGTCACGCCCTTGTGGATGCCTACATTTATGAACAACGGGCGAGCGAAGAGTATGGAGCCGCATGCTAACGCCGAGCGGAAGAAATCGTTCCCAGCGAACAAAGAGGCTGCGTATTGCGGGTAGGAAAGCGGCACGTAGACGAAGATACACTGCATGACTATAAAGACAGTAGCGCCGTAGATGGTGATGCCAATTGTCGGTGCGATCCAGTGAATTGTAGGATTTGCAGTCCAAGCGAAGAGGAAGAGACCGATAGGGGGCCCGAAGGATGCAAATATGGCGGGAACGAGACGATGTTCTTGAGCACGGAGACCGCGTTTCATGATGTCCGGGATCAGATACCAATGTAGATATGCAGCGTAGGTCAGGACGCCGACGACGCAGGAGACGAGAACGCAGGTGAAGACAATGCCGATGGCGCCGAGGGAGAAGTGGTAGTACCCCGTGTAGACGAGGGGGAAGACTTCGAAGAAGGAGTAGTAGATGCCGTAGACGAGGGCGGTGTACATGTTTACGAAAGCGATGGCGGGGTCTTTGATTGTGATTTCTAAGGGTTTGATAAGCGCGTCGACGGCGATGGCGGTGGGTTTGAGGCCCTTTTGGTCGATTTCGGATTGCGATTTGAGGCGGGTGTCGCCAGTTAGGGCGCGGAGACGGTTGGCGCGGCGGAGGAGGATGTTGGGGGTGGAGGTTTCGGGGACGAGGAGGAACATGAGGAGGAAGACGGGGCCGGCGATCCAGAGGATTTCCCAGAGGGACCAGCGCCAGCCTTTGGCGGTGACGGCGAAGCCGGAGAGGAGCGGGCCCAGAGCGGGACCGCAGTAGGCGGCGGAGACCCAGAAGGTGAGGGCGTAGGGGAGGTAGAGGAGGGAGTACATGTCTTGCATTGTGGCGCCGCCGTTGGCGAGGCAGGGGGAGCCGAAGAAGCCTTGGAGGAAGCGGAGGACGAGGAGGCCGGCGAAATTTTGGACGAGAGCGGTGGGGATGGAGATGATGACGAAGATGAGGAAGGTGATGGTGTAGACGGGGCTGCGGCCTACAATGGGGACTTCGGAGAGGGGAGCGAATATTAGGGGTCCCATTCCGTAGGCGAGGACGTAGAGGGAGAGAGGGAGGGAGGCGTCGGTTGGGGTGACGCCGAATTCTTTGATGACGCCTTCTTCGCCGGAAGTGTAGATGGCGGAGCCGGTGTAGACGGCAAAAGTGTACATGCAGACGACGAGGGAGACGAAGAATCTCTTCTTGTTGGACCAATTCTGCGGATTTGCTGGGTCGTCGGTGGTGTACCAGTCTACGAGAATGGTGCCGTCTGATGTCTTTGTGGGGGCAATTGCGATTGATTTTGTACGCTCGGCTGCTAATTCAGCCTCGACTTCTAATCGTTCTTCTGTGTAAGGGGTGGTGCTTTCTCTAGTCTTGGTGCGGGTTAAGACGGCTTGATGTTCGATGTCGCCAGGTCGTATACTGCGAGTTGTAATTCTTTGCTTGAGCTCGGGCAATTCATCTTCCTGCTTTTCCACCTCTGATACTTTTCTGGGCGATCCTTCCGAGTCGGATCGTGATGGACTGAACTTTTCCTCATGATGATGTTCATTCAGCGCGGTGTTGTATGATTCTGGAAGTGTAAAATCTGGAAGCTCTTCTGGGTATTTGAAGATTCTGTTTCTAGTAATGAAACGAAGCAATTGCCCAATGGGGGCTTCACGCAACAAGTCTGACATGATTGAAAGAGATTGAATATGGGTATCTTGTGAAATGGAGATGATTTGAAGGGAAAGCAGTCACTCCTCTGGCGGTGATGGCGGGGGTAAGTATGTCGCCAAAGCCACGACAGACAGGGTAAGGAATATCAGAAGGCAGATGGAGGATAGTATGTCAGGCAAGGCATGATAGTTATATATTGGCTCTACAGATGAAATATTTACCTGATTAGTTATGTGTAGTTGGGGCGTGCTTGATAATGCAGACGCGGAGTCAGCACTTAGAGCTCAGTGGCAGGGATCATGGGCCAGACCCGCCCAAGGCCACAAAACTACCATTTGAAAGCGCCGCATACTGTGATAGAGTGAAGAATGACGCCATTTCGTATAATGAGCCGAGCGTAGTAATAGTAGGTGCATTGTTGGAGAATGTGGCATACAGTATGGTCCATCACTTAACTCCGACGCTGCAGAAACAATCTCATAAATCCACAGAATGTTCGAGTCGGGCGAACCATACCCCGGCCATGAGTCACCTATCAGCAGTTATTTCGAATATCTGAAGATATGATATTCGTTGGACGGCGAAGAAAAGGGAAAAGCGTTTGAGGCTTTCGGGCGTCAGATCTTCCTGCGTATTACTCAGTCATGTCTTTATAATCAGCGCTAGTGCTCTTGGCATGTCTTGGCAGCTCTAGCTATGAAGTTGGTTAACTGTTCATTATTAATCGACATATCTCACCCACTCACAACGAAGCTTGAATTCCCTGAAAGAGTTCTAAGAATCTCTGGTCAATCCTATATCCCTGCCAATAAGGAAGAATATAATCTCGAAGCGAGCTACTATAGTACTAGGAGTGCTGCGACCAAGCCTCTGCTTCTGCCGTGAGAGACGCTTTATTGCGTTCGAGACTCACACTCTGATACAAGTAGCACGGCTCAGCTCCTCGAGTATATTCTTCAAGCTCACCGGAATCCTTTGATCACTCTCCGACCCAAAATTTCAAGGGCTTGCAGCATAACATATCCTTCTTCTTCCACCATCACCACCTCCTCAAACATGGACGACACATTCACTCTACTCCCTCTAACAATCGATCCTGCTACCAAAGCCATCTCCTCTCTCGACTCCTCATTAGTATCCAATCTCACCGCCTTAAACAACCTCCACCGTGCTACCGTCTCACAACCAAACCAGGTCCCCCCTCCACCTCTTCCGCTCAACCCAAAGCGATCCGCCCAAATCCAGAAAATGCGGGAACAAGGCAATGCCTCTCTCCGCTCCAGAGGCAACCCATCCACCGCACAAGCACAAGAGGCAATCAAACTCTACACCTACGGCATAGAAATGGCCCTCGGCCGCCCGAGCTGGGAGCCCGCCCAAACCGTGCGAGAGGAGGCAGGCATATTATACGCCAATCGAGCGCAGGCATACATGGCCGCACAGATGTGGGCGGAAGGGGCAGCGGATGCGGAGACGAGTGTGGAGCTGAAGAGGGCGGATAATGGAAAGGCGTGGTGGAGGAGAGGGAGGTGTTTGTGTGAGATGGGGAGGTGGGACGATGCTGCGGAGTGGGTGAGACAGGGGTTGGAGGTTGCAGGGAATGAAGCAGACTTGGCAGCGTTAATGAAGGAGATTGATAGGCATTTGGAAAAGGGTGAGAAATGAGGCTACGGTTGAGCGGTTGCGTGGCCTGTATTGCCAGAGGGTCATTGGCCAACTGTGGTTCAAAAAAGATGTGCTGGTCAGATGTCCATCAATGCCATCTTTCCCAATCGCCCATGGATACTGCGTCGATCAGGAGATCGGAACAGGTGGGGCTGTAGCAGACTGATCAGGCAGGAGCCATGCAGGAGGTGAGGCCGCTAGATAACTGACCAAATACTCGAGGTATTTCATGCCACCCCTCCCTCAATTCTTCTTCTGCCACTACAAGAGCGCTCGGGTTCGGCGTTTGAATTAAATTGTCTACTATATTACTCGATACTTCCTGGACATATTTCATCTCTTCCAAGCATCTTTACCAAATAGACAGCGGAACTGGCAAAAGTGCATCAGGCTATCTTTGTGTCTTGAGTAGGTGCTTTTCACGTGGCTACACAAAGCTGATGCTGACCAGTCCTGTTATAGTCCAGACTGCCCAAATTGGTGACGTCTGTATAAGATCAGAGATCCAAGCTAGAACCTCAGCTTTATATATATATTCTTCACACTCTCCGCTCGTCGGGATCGAATAGATCACAAGACCGTCTCATATATTGTTACCGAGATTCGGTGTCATCAACGGTAATCCAACATTGCGATTGTGCCTCAAGAAGACGCCTGTTGCGGTCAACTTGGTTGAGATCACCTGAGACGCCATATTGTCCCGCGGAGAACACCCTGCCCTCTGGTTCCTGAATCGATCAGGTTCGTGCCTGTTTCAGCATGACTGAGACTGGTGAAACAACCGTGATCACTTCTGGCAGTGGCGATCGAATTTCAGACCACCAGAGGGACGTCCTCAAAGATAAAACCGGATTCGAAGGTTATACGGCCTATCTTGAAGACTACAACAGTAAACACGCGGGTTATGAACAGTTGCTAGCGTCCTGGCGGTCGTATGCTAAGAAATGGCCACAGGAAAAACGACGCTTCTCTTACGAAATTCTTGACTTGATCAGAGATGAGAATTCTTTGATAAGCTTGTATCTCTGTTGTGGCACCGTTTCCTATTCTAAATTATTCACAGCCCTAAGTGAGCCTCGAAAAGGTGTTTACGGTCGAATAGTGATCTACCGCGGGTCCGGTCGTTATTTATACGATCCTGATTTTTTCGAAGACTTGGGTCTAGTACTGAATATTGACCCGGCTTTTCTCAGATCTCTGGATACGCTTTTGACGCGAGGTTATTATGATGATCAACCATCTCCCCACATACCTGTCTTTGAAGCTGGTCATGTGATGGTTGGGGACAGAGTTGCTACCATGACACGTTGCTGTATAAGTGAAAAGTCCAGTGCTGTACCTATCGTCCTAATTGCAGAGGCACCCTACTTTAGTGGTCATCCCAGAAGCGTTGAACCCATCTTCGGGAATAGCAACTCATCGCGGCAACATAATACTATATCTAGTAGATTTAGATACAAGGAGATGATCATGGGCATTATTGAGCGGAACAGCGTTTTCTATCAATCTGCTGATGCTCTGATATTGCCTGCTCTCTTCGCCGCTATACATCTGGATGCGTGCAGTCTACGAACCTTGTGTGACTACACGCTTCTAGGTGATGGTTCAAACGGACTAGGATCTTTTGATACCTCGAGTGCAGATCGCAAAGAGCTGCGTCGGAGAATTGAGGACTTCGAGAACCTGATACAGGATGCCCTGACAGGTTTCAGTTCGCTCTATGGAGCCGACTGGCCACCCAGATATCAATGTGAAAGTAATATTGAGTTCTTCAAGGAGACCATCGATCGAACACGTCGTTTTGAAGCCTATGTTCAAGACCTATGCCAACTTCAAAGTGGCCAGCTCTTGCTAGAAGAATTCAAGAAGTCAATCGAGCTATCGACCAGCCAGATTGACGAAGGAAAACGAGGTGAGCTATGTGTCCATTGCAATGAAAAAATTGTTGTTAACGGGAGTCAGTCAAGATACGTATGATTCTCGTGGCGGCTATGACACGTGGGCGCTAATAGAACCCAGTCACAGTACTTGCCTTTGTTTACGTCCCCCTTAACCTTGCGAGCTCTATATTCGGCATGAATATACAACAGCTCAATAATAGCGGACAATCCATCCAGACCTTCCTTGTCACAGCAGTAGTCATTCTGGTTCTCACTGGAGGATCGTGGCTATGCACGAAGCAGGTCAACGAGTATCGTAAATGGTCACGGAGATCCATAGAAAACCCTTCCGTCGTATCCTCACCCCGCCCTACTTACAACATAGCAGTGCGGGTTCGGATGTTGGTATGGCTTTACCGCAACGGGTACTGGCCTTGGGCTCGTTTTACCGAAGCATGGTGGAATATCCTGTTGAACAGAAGAGACGGCGGAATCGGATCAAAAGTGGGTAGGTGGTTAACTCTCCCGGGAATGGGTGACCATAAACTGTCGGCCGGAGCCTACGTTTCGAAATACATGGGCAGTGAGAACGCATCCTTTGCTTTCAAATTTTTCTCATCAACAGAAGAGTGGGAAGCATGGGCGGCGGCATCCAATCAAAAAAGGAGAGATATCCTGAGAACGCTGTCGGTATGAGAATTCTTTATCTGAATTTGGTACTGCACCATAATGACGCTAGATGCTATTCACGATATAATGACAAAACCTTTACGCTGGTAACATCTGAAGCCATCCATCTACCCTTAAATGAACCCTGTGTACGGCAATCTTCCTACATCTTAATCAACATGATGTTGTTCGTTATCCAACTACATATTTGGAAAAGCTGTTCGTCATCAAATCTTTCACTGCCTATCCACGAGCGAAGTGATCCTACTTGTGACGCTAAAGTATGGCAACTGACTGGTTTGGGTATTTTTCACATTATGCATTGGCGCATTGGTCACATTGGCCATCCAAAGGGATTATAGATGATGCTATTGCACACAGGCACCGAGCGGTAATGGTAAGTCGTTCTGCACAGGCTGTTGGGCAACTACATTGAAGAGAACCCCTGGCCTTATGGGAGGAACGAGGACTACTTGATCCTTCATACACTATCAACCCTCAATGAAGGCCTTACAAACTGGTGGCATTCCTCTCTAATGCAATCCTCTGTTTCTAGACTGCAACAAACCCGCTAAGCTGTCATCTATGGCTTCTTTCTTGATGGTTCTCCAAGCCCCTTTTATGCCACGTCTTGTTAATCTCGATCTCACCACTTGACTGAGATGGGAGTCCGGAGTATGATAGAGATTCTTATTTGAAGAGGCGAATACTTATTATGAGATGATTAAAGACGGGTGAGCTGGGGAGTGGAGATTCCGAGATTTCTATATGTTGGTGCTGGTGCTAGGGGATCTGATTTCGTTTACAACGCTGCTTGATTCAAGTGGTTTACTTGGATTTGTGTCTTAGTCATACTAACGCTGTGGCCACCATTCTGTTCAGTGTCTTTAGTGGTCGTATAGGCATCTCTCGAGTGAGCACAGGGCTTGATCAGATATCTAAGCTACATAATCCAGCCATTTGAGGATGCACATAAACATACCCAAACTAGCACGCCATGCAATACCTCCTGTTGCAATATACCTATGCCATTTCCATCCTTGCTTAACTCGTCTACCAACACTTTCTCACTCCCACATGTTCTGGCGCCTGCTGCCCCATATTCCTGCGCATCTGCCCTGCAGAGCGTTGTGTATGTAGCAGAGGCCTTCCAAAGATCCTATTCAGACAGGCAATGCAGTATCAACTCTCAGATCATCGTCTTCCTCTATCGTGACAATAGCAGATACATCTCACATCCTTCATTGTACCCACTCACAACTTATCCTCGGCGTGAGCACATACTGCGATCCACACTCCTCGTTCTTCGCATTTGCTATGCAATTACAATTCGCAACCAGCGCCCCACTGCCCGACACATCCAAAAACCCAACCCCAGTATCACTCAGCGACGTATACTCCATTTTCTTACTATACGCCGATATAGCCATGGATGTGGGATAGATACTTAATTCATCAGATACGGGTGTTCCGTTGGGAACTGTGGTTGTGCCGACGTCGTTGGCGGAGCAGGGGGAGCCGTAGTTGGTGTTTGGACCTGGGGTGTAGGTGTAGGCGAACCAGGTTGCTACGTTGGCGCCGGATGAGCCGGTGTATTGTTGGATCCAGATGGCGATGCCGGAGTTGGGGGAGGGGGATGGTGAGGGGGGTGGTGGTGGAGGGGCAGTTGAGGTCGAGGTTAGACTTGAGGTTGATGGTGGAGATGTGGAGAGTGTTGTTATTGTTGTCGAAGGAGTTGTTGTTTGTGAGGGAGTAGATGATCCGGACGCACCGGCTTGTATATCGCTGACTATTCCTTCAAGAGCAGCAGTGACTGAAGCGGGTAACGCCGTTGAGCCTGACGGCAACTGTATTTGTGATACTGGACAGGAGCCATCTCTCTTTGCGTAGCCTGCTGGCCCTTCGCATTGTTGATAGAGCTGCGCCGGCGCGTTATTGTATATAACCGGTGGACCATTGGGGATCACAGGTCGACGGAATTGTATCGTGCGCCTGTAAGCGTATTGATTTGGTAATTCACCTTGTAGAGGGGGGAAATCCGTGTATCGACTGTAACCTAAAGCTATGCTATATGCTACATAGCCCACAGTGATACCACATGCTTTATTTGAATCTGTTAGCACTAGAATCCCATGGAGAACGCGGCTAGAATGGATTTGGGACTCACCATATGAAGTTAGTGCCCCAGCCTGCTGGCCGCCAACATCTGAAATCCACTCATAGGTGTAGCCATACGCGTTACTGGACACCACGCGAACATACGGACCCGGTGCATAGACTGTCAGTATACCGTCACCTATATCACCCTGAGAACCAGGGTGTGCCTGACCGTTTGGTAGTATGCTGCCAACCACTATCTCTGGTTGCTGCATCAGTCGCGCAGGGATTAATGAAATCTCGTCTCCCTGTTCGGACCATAGCGTATCAGCATCCAAGAAGGAAGTCATAGAGTATGATTGCCCTTACCACAAGCTCACGGCTGTTGCCTGCAGAAGCTACAATGGCTATGCCATTATCAGTAAACCAATTCAGGTAAGAATTCCACATCCTTCTGAAGCTTCGTTCTGCTCTGACCGGATGCTCGTAGTTCCGATCCGTCCCAAACGGATATCCTAGCGAGGATGAGATCACGAACGAAGTTTCGCCTTGAGCTCTCCGATTGATTATATCTTGTTTGATCAAGCCAAGGGCAGATCTCACCGAGAACAGGGGGAAGTTGGCATTTGCTCCGAGGGGTCCGGATGTGTATTGCGGTAGTTTGACTACTGTGAAGCTGCATGCGGTTGCTAGACCAAGTTGGTTTCCGATAATAAAAGCCGACAAACGTGTTCCGTGGGGCGTCAATCCCCCTTGAGCAACAGGTCTCCACCTGAAATCTGAGTATGCAGGGTGGATGCCTCCTGAGGGATTTGGTGAGTTAGGATCAATATAGCTGAAAGTGTAATATATCTGTTGTGGTAGCCCTTGCGGGCTGGTTCCATAATAGAATTCATTTGGGTCCACCTGGGGAAAGAGCCAGTCCATATTCCAGTCAGTCTGTGTCTGACCTTGTCTAACACCTGGGTTTAGACGATTATTGAATTCTGGATGCTGCATGTTAAGACCGGTATCTAAGAGATAGACCCGCACCCCTTGCCCGGGTGGTACAACATCGGTGTAATAAAAGGGATATACATAATCGTAATCACTACTATGTCTGTACTGCGGTAGGGCCAATCCTGGAACAAGAGATATAATTGCCATACTCCACCATGTAAAGCGTTCAACCCAGCCCGCAAGCGGTATTCGTTTCAGGAGACGAGGGTCCTGAGACTCTCGGTCATCTTTTAAACCACGCGCTCCGACATTCTGCACTGGCCCTGCCTCTGCTGTGGCATTAGCACCATCAAGGTCTGGGTCCGTCACTCCACTATCATCTTCCTCGATTTCGACTAACGACTCAGGAATAATGACGAAGTCGTTGTTCGCATCAAGAGTAGCTGCATAGGTATCATTGAGTTCAAGAGCGAAGAAGTCCAAAGATCCATCAGCATTTAGGAACTGTGTGACATTCTTTTGGTTCGCAAATGGAGCATAGAGAGCTTGGAATTTTGATTGTGACGTATTGAGTAGTGGCATTACGGCATATCTTGTTGCGGTTGGAGCAGATGATGACGTGGATGAGGATGATGATGACGAAGAAGAAGAAGAAGAAGTGGTTGACGTGGGATGCGTCGTGGTGCTTTTTTCTTGACTTTCAGTCTGGCTCTGTGGTTTAATAGATTCGGGATTATCAGGTGGGTCGTTACCTGGTGGGTTGTCGCCGGGTGGGCCAACTGTTGGGGGCAGCTCCGATGGATCAACACTGATGATTGAGATCTGCGGAGGCCCAATTGGCGGGCAAAGGAGTCGCCAGAGAATACCAGCGGGAAAAGAGAAAGCTCGATGGCATAGTGAGGTGGAGGAAGAACCTGGCGATAGATCCGGCAACCCAAAGATAAGAAATCCGAAACCATTTGTACAAAGCTCGGGAACAACGGTAGTAACTGTACTACCCGAGGTAGTCGTGGTTATCAAAGCACCTGCAGTGGTACAAGTAGAGGTAGTAATTGTTTGGATGGTCGCTCCACTGGGAAGAGTTTGCACAGTTGTTGTTATGCTGTCTGAGTACTCGGATAGCACGCTCGTGTATGCTTTACCAGCCTGGGATCCCACAGCGACCACCTCGTCTGTTACAGAGCCTTGGGCATTGGTCACTTGAGTGGCATACGTACGTACTGCGGCACTTGTTGTAGAACCAGTAACTGTTGTTTGGCTTGTGGACGATGAGCTTAGTCCAGTGTTGGTGGTAGAGCCGGACCCTGTGGTTGTAACTTTTGAGCCAGCAGCGATAAGGGAAGCGACACCTTCAATAGCTGACAAAAGCAGGGGAACATCAACGGCAGGTCCCACGGCGGCGCTAGTTGATGTCCCTGTCCGATCCGTTATGCCTTGTTCGACGGCCCCCACGATCTCCTGAACAGCTGCTTGGACAGAACTGGGCGCCGTATCAAAGTATTGTAGAACGGCTGTCGATACTTGTCCAGCATTATCTGTGATTTTAGACGCCACGCAAACTTCCTGGGAGCCACAAGATTCGACTATGGCGTTAGTCAACACTGTGATTAGAACAGGGGTACCAGTCGTCTCTGGCATTAATTCAATCACGTTATTTGTGCCAACGACAACGGCATCATACGGACCCGTAAATGAGGTTGCCGACTGATTTACAGGAACAGCCACTGAGAAATAGGGCAACAGAAGGAACATAAAGGAGGGAAGTATAGCTGCCATCTCCGCAACATAGATCTATATTAAAAAAAAACACGCATCTGCAATAATCCATCTGCAATAAACTCAAGATAAAGTAAATGCTTGAATATATGCATGTTATGATCTTAAAGAGCTCCCTGTTGAGTGTAATTGCGATACACTGACCATGGGAGGGCCTTTCAACATGTTGCAGTTGCATGCGTTGGTTTGAGATAGGGTTGGTTTGCTCATCCAGACTACAACATGCAGCGCCTCGGGCTCACTCTCGAGACTGCCGTTGACCTCTCCTAGCAGCGTACTGGCCATGAAAAAAAGCACCATCAGCGGGAAGATCGCCCGAGCCAACTACTCTCTCCGTTGAACTGTATGCCTTAGGTCGTCTGTAAAACCCTCAAGGCAGAGAAAGATTACTTAAGCCAACTACTCTCTCCGTCGAAATGTATGCCTTGGGTCGTCTGTGAGACCCTTTCTGAGGTAGGGAAAGACAGCCCGAGACCGCCCGAGCCAACCACTCTCTCGGCCGAAATAAAGGCTTTTGGTCGTCTGTGAGGCCTCTCTGAAGCAGGGAAGATCGTACTAACCTACGCGGGAAGAACCCTTTGATAGTAATAGACATTACATCAGTCTGGATGATAGACAGAAATTTCCTCAATAATCCTATACACAACAACCTTGTGCAGTAGTGCGGTGGGATCTTCGGTGTAGTGTCATGTAGTCGGACACGGCCCACAAATCTTGGCACGGAAAATTGGTGCGACGCATCTCATTATCCAATACTACAGCGATAGTAGCTGTTGTTTTCCCAGCGTCGTTGTTTCATGTTCAAAGACTAATCGGGTGCCTAAGCGTGACCCTAAGCGGACGGCCCGCAAAGACTTAAGTCACACAGCCATACAACTGATCAAGCAATTTTGGTGTTGGCCCTAAGAAAGCCGCCGTTGTTCTAGATAGATAGTCGCGTGTTCTTATCGAGCATCCATTGGACCCTTCACGATGATTAAATCACAGAGATTGAGAGTCTTGCAGAGTTTGTCTTCAACTGCAAAGTACGCAGAATGCGGCATACCTTGTTGACATGTCCATTGGGAGCAACAAGGGAGAGCAGCTCGCGTTATCCATCAATCAACCCAGCTGACTGAGGTTTCATCAAGATGTCCTCGTGATGACGACATCTCCTTCAATTGACTAAGCAAGAAGCAAGGCTGCCTCGTGACTCAGCCTCCAATAGCGACGATCTGTGGTCAAAGGTTGGAAATCAATAGGGTTAAAGGCAAGGGGCTTTCACTCTTCCTGTCCGTTGACCATTGTGCACAGTGACTGGATGTCAGCGGTCACCGATGACCTCAAAGCCCTTTAAGATGCTTTCATTCACCTTATCTCTCTGGCAGTCGATTCAACAGCACCTCCATTCTCCCTCACACGCTCGGCGCTGGTGGCTCCCAGCATTCGAATAACCGCAGACATTGTCGAATGATCGAGGTGCTAGCCAAGTGCCAACTGGGGCTGGGCTGAATGACTTCATTTCAGCAAATTGCGCATGCTGGTTTGGATATTTCGAGCTGGAGACGAGGAAACCTCTGGCGGATGTGCGAATGGCAAATAACATGAAATTGGAGCGGAACAAGCACTGACGGTGACCGTTAAGCTTTTCGCATTGGCAATTTGCTTGAAACAGTAAAACTAGTGTGACATGACTCGCAAATGTTGCTTTGCTGTAGGCCCGCTCTGACCCTGAAAACCCTTCAGGAGTGGAAGCCTTCGATGGTCCCTTTTGGGCTGTTTCTTTTGGGCTGTGTCTTTTGTTGTGACAATGAACCACTTACTGACCCAGACGCGCTTTTAGACAGAAACTCTGCCACAATAAGCCTTACACACGGAGATTTGCTTTTTATCGAATTCGAGCTTTCACATCGAATACACTTAAGAGTAGCTGGCAACAGTAATACGGGCACCGAGCGTCTGGTTTGGCGATTGAGATCTGATCCTCTAACGAGAGCATGCCCGCTCTATCAGGGAGGAACATAGCACCGCAATAGGACATTGATCCTTGTTTGGATCTGGACAGGATCATATAAGCAATTGATACCTACACCCACAGCACTATTAGCGTTCCGGTTCTGCGACACGTAGCGCATCTTACCTCAGGATTTTATGAGTCCACTTATTCCCTACCTATCTCAGCAATTTGTTCTCAACTTTGGTTGTGTTCGGAATTGATCGTCAATGTGCAGAATAGACAGTCACTTTCTCTGAACTTTTGCCTTCGGGTTCGCAGCAGTCGTCCTGCGCTATGGGGTGGTGTGGGGGGGTGGAAGGAGTGGGGGGAGGGAGATTGTCAGCCCTAGATTAGTGTCATCGCTAAGGTACCTACAGCCCCTTTCCCTCAACAGAGTAAGGTGCTTTTGGAGTAAGTGCTACGTAGTATGTGGTCATACTTAAGGTAGGTAGTTATACAGATCATTGCGAAGTTAGACTTCCGACTCTGCATACAATTTACAAATTCTCACAACAGCGAGGGTCTTGCTTCTCCCGCCATTCTCTCAGTCGGCATAGAACTATCTTGCTTTGATATTCCGTCCCCCCAAGCTCGCTTAGAATTCGATCTATTTGGTTCTAGGCCAACCTCGGCTGACCACCAAAGGAGAGCATTTGGTCTTTTGGACCCCGCACGCACGCAAACGTGGAAAGCGGCCAGGAATGGTGTACACCATATTGACATTAACCGAGCTAGAAGAACACCACGAGGCCACGAATGGCCATGGCTGTGATAGTCCGCCCAATTAACCCCGGAGCCTTGACTCCGGGGTCAAGTCTACCCCAGATTGTCCGTCCACGGGCCACGGCTACTGGTGAAGCTATAATGCCGGCAACGCAGGCAGCAAGCAGAGCTGTCTGTAGTCCTAATATGATACCAGTCCCGCCATCAATTACTTTTGGTGGCAGTGGCGAGTCTTCGTAACGGCAGTATTACTGAAGCTTGCTCACGTTCCTTCATTAATCAACTCTTCTCTCAAAATGGTTATTCGCTGCCCCTACCCTACCATCAACATCCCAGAGCTCGATGTCCTCACCTACCTCTTCGGTGATGGCGAGGATCTCTCGGAAGAACCATTATGGGTCAATGCTGCCGATTCGAGCAAGTACCTCTCCGCACGCACGGGACTACAATGGATCAAGAGATTGGCAATTGGCTTGGACAAGCTGGGGGTGAAGAAAGGCGAGGTTGTCATGATAGTGACACCGAATACCATATTCGTACCAATCGCATATCTGGGAATTGTCGGCTCAGGGAGGATCTTTACTGGAGTGAATCCACTCTATACTGCAGATGGTACGTGGATTTGGGCGTGCCATTCGCAAAGATCACCCAGGCATTTCGAAGCTATGTGGGAAACCTTGACCTATCACTGAGCCTTAATCGAGGGGTTGAGCTTCATGCTGGTTATTTCCTATTACCATGTGCTTCGATGAATGTTTTGTGTTGCTCGATCCTTTCGTCCCAAGTTTTTATCTACCATACCGTACTAGCTTAACATTGGATGCTAATCTCTTGTGGACAGAGATTGCGTATCAAATGAAGGACACGAGTGCTCGCCTCGCCTTGGTACATCCTTCTCTGCTGGAAACAGCACGCAAAGGCGCGAAGAAAGCAGGCCTTCCAGAATCTCGTCTATACCTCTTCTCAGACACGGAGCACAAGTCCATAGACGGTATCAAAGACTGGCGCTCCCTGCTCGGTACTCCGTCAGAAGCCTCTTCCTACACCTGGCCCCATCTTGAAGGCGAAGCAGCGAGATCGCAAGTTGCAACAGTGAACTATTCAAGCGGGACTACAGGACTACCAAAAGGCGTTATGATCACCCACGGCAACTTAATCGCAAACGTCGAACAAGTCTCTTTCCTCCATCAAGTCGAACAACCTGGTATAAAACCCGATGTGGAAGATAGATGGATCGGTTTCCTTCCGCTCTACCACGCTTACGGCCAACTTAATGTTTGTCTCATAGCTGCCAGAGTCCTCATCCCAGTCTACATCATGTCAAAATTTGTCTACGAAGACTTCCTAAGCACCATTCAAAACCACAAAATCACGGAACTCCACGTCGCACCGCCTGTCCTCGTGCTTATGAACAAACACCACTTGACACCCAACTACGACATCAGCAGTGTCAAAAAGATAGGCTCTGGTGCCGCACCACTGAGTCGCTCCCTCCAAAACGACTGCAGAGACAAGTTCAATACCAACATAGGACAGGGATGGGGTATGACCGAACTCACATGTGCAGGCTGTTCAGTACCCGGTGGATTAATAGACGAAACGGGAAGTATAGGCTGCTTGCTACCTAACGCCGAAGCCAAACTACTGGATGAGAATGGCAACGAGGTGGCGACGGGGGAGAGGGGAGAAATCTATTTTCGAGGACCGAATGTCAGTCCCGGGTACTGGAAGAACGAAAAGGCAACCCAAGAAACAATGTTAGAAGGTGGATGGTTACGGACAGGTGATATCGGTGTCACGGATGAGAGGTCGTGGTTTTGGGTTGTGGATCGATTAAAGGTAAGATACCTCCAAGTCACAGAACCATGCAAAACTAATAATTGAGCAAGGAACTAATCAAAGTCTCCGGCCTCCAAGTCGCCCCCGCCGAACTCGAAGCCCTCCTCCTCACACACCCCTCCATCGCCGACGCCGGCATCGTAGCCGTCTCCGATTCCTTCGACGGTCAAGAACGGCCCCGCGCATACGTCGTGCCCAAGAGTCTGGATAAAGATAACCCCGGGGTCAGTGAGGAGGAGATTGTGGAGTGGATGAAGGGGAAGGTGGCGAGGTATAAGTGGTTGACGGGTGGAGTGGGGTTTGTGAATGAGGTGCCGAAGAGTGCGGCGGGGAAAATTCAGAGAAAGGTTATGAGGGAGTGGGCGAAGAGGGAGGGGAAGGGGGGAAGACCGAAGTTATGATTGCGACTGTATAAGGAGGAAAGGGTGGATGATGGAGATGGGAGATGATTGAAGTGATAGATCGCCCGTCAGATAGATACCACACCGCTACACCATTGCACCGTCGCCATGAAGAATCAAACTCAATACGATTAGATACCAATCTGCAAACACCGGCGAGATCGTGGATATTCAATGTATTCATGTTATTATTACAGTATAATATATGCATTGGACGCGTCTGCTTTTGCCGTCCATATCAATGCCGCATCAAGGTATTAATCCCATCCTGCCATGTACTGCTTACCGTTCATATCTTGTCGTATACAGTGTCTGCTTAGTTGATAAGTGGAAGCTGTGGTGCCTGTGCCCTTACACGTTTCTTGTGGACTCATTACACATCTCTTGTGAACGTATCACATATTTGTTGTGGAGGCATTACACATATTCTGTGGACGCATCATATGTCTTGTAGACGCACTACCTATTTCTTGTGGATGCATTGTATATGTTTTGTGGACGCATTAAGCTTATCTTATGGCCGCAATACATATTTGCTGTGGATTCATTACACATTTCTTGTGGATGCATTATATATCGTGGACGAATTATATATGTATTGTGGACGCACCACACTTGCTTTGTGGATGCATCACACAAGTCTTGTGGACGCATCACACATGCCTTGTGTCTTGTGGATGCGTCAAACATGTTCTGTAGACGCTCAAGGCCCGACGGTGCCACGCTCTTTTCATATGCTGTGCAGGGAAATCCAAGGAGCAGCAGCAATGAGCTGGCTGAGACCGGTCTCTGATAAGCTCGACGTCCCGCCTATAAGTTCGATCCTGGAATACTTGTCTCAACTCGAGTGGATATTCGACTTTCCAATAGCGGGTGCGCGGGTGGCACTGTATGCTCTACACATTAGAGGCCCCCGACTCCTCCCTCTCGACATCCACCTCCTTTTCCGGTGCCCGGGTTTGCGTCGCTTCTTTCGGACTCATCTCTGGGTCCACCTCCTTGTGCATGGCCGGAAGCTGCGCCACTTCTTCCGGGCTCGACTCTGCATCTACCTCCTTTTTAGTTGCAGGAATCTGCGCCAGTTCTACTGGATCCATCTCTACATCCACCTCACTTCCCACTGCCGTACTTTGCGCCACTTCTTCCGGACTCATGTCATCAAACACCTCTTCCTCAGGCAGGATCATATCTCCAACCCGTCTTTCTCCATCGCCCGACCCCTTTCCGTCCGCATTCTCGGGATTCTCAGTGTTGAGAGCGTATCCGCGTGAGTAGTCGCCAGGCTTTTTGCTATGATCGGGCACCCAGAAGCGTTTGTCGATTCGGACGATAACGTAGAGAAGGATGACGATGATCTCTACGACGAAATTGAAGATCCAGAAACAGGCTTTTGATTGATAACCAGCTGGGTCATCGATAGGTCGAGTGCCACCGGCGTAATTCGTACCTACACGGAAAGAGGCGCCTAGGCAGAGGAGGAAGGTTGCCGTGAGCAGGATTACGATCTTCCACCTGAAGCGTCCCTCGCCAAATTTCTCTGTTTGTGTCTTGCGGGGAGCTAAGAGGCCAATGATAATCATGGGGATGGGAAGAAAAGAGATGATGCAGTAAAAGGTTTGGCCGTAGAGCAGAATGTCCCTATCGATTCGTTTAGTGTTGCTGTTGAGAGTGTAGAAACTCTGGATGACGGATACGATGAGCATGCCTAGTGTGAGCACGATCAGGCTGTAGATAGCCGTGAAAGCATGGTGAAATTGCCTGTGCCATCCAACGTTTGGGTGCCATGCTCTTACAATCCTTTGAGCGAAGATCAGATTGATGACGAATAATAGTACAACGCCGGCGTAGATAAAGACGTTGGCTGCAATCCCGAGCCTCAAGTCTGTCGGACGAGTAGCCCAGGCGATGCGCAAGATCATTGTGACGACTCGTGACATGGAGAACCCGAACAGCATGCCTGACATGACGAATTTATGGCCTCGACGCAGGTTCAATAGGAGGATGGTCACGTTGGCGACGGCAGCGGTGATGTAGAGGGCCAGGAAGACACCGCATAATGGCACATCGACGCTAACGGTTGGGAGACCGCCGAGGGAGGCCGTTGTGGGAGGATATGGGCCTGATGAGAGGTGTGGTTCGTTCATGGTGATATCCTGGTATGTGTGTCAGGCAGAAGGCGTACTGCGTGGGGACAGGAGGTGTACCGCGGGCACAAAATATTTGAACTGGGAGGTTACATACCTTTGTTGCTTGTTCTTTCCGTCACGTCATCAACAACAAGGCTACGAAGGACTTATGAACTTCCATCTTCCATAATCAGCCTCAGCGGCACAATATGCACCGAGGCAGGGAGCATAATAGCATAATTGTATTACATCTGTATAACCTCTTTTTCGGGTGTAAGGAGACCGCAGCGCTTTTTCCCGGAACGTACACATATGCATGTGGAAAATGGAAGTCACTGCCCACGGTCAGCCTCAGCGGTATAATAGGCCCCGAGGCAGGGAGCATAATAGCATATAATAGCATAAATGTATTACGTCTTGTTCGGGTGTAAGAGAACCGCAGCGCCTCTCACCAGAACTTATGCCTTGCATCTTGCATGCTGCATGCTGCACGGAATCAATGCGATAGCCAATGATCTGAGTTGGGTGCGTCAATTTCTATCCTATTGATGCAGGATGAATGGGATGAATAAGATGATGAAGCTTGGCCATGGGTGTAGTGGGGAGGAGAAGGAGTGGAGGAGAAAGGTGACAAATGCATCACGCGCATACTTACACCATATGATACGACATAGGGGACTATTCCCCCTAAGGGAGGGCCCCTAAGCGATGTCCATCGCTCGCCTACACTTACTTGGAATCACTTCGGGACGGGTAGTTACTGGTGTACTCTAAGGTGGTGGCCCCGGGGTACTTACGGGCCGGGCCTGACCCACAAAGATGCCAAGACCTAGCATAAAATCCTATGCTCATCATCGCGCTCTTAATTGCCATTTTCGTGCAAGTATATACTAAAGAATACGCTCTTAGAGAGAGTGCCTCCAAGTCTGCTTGCGCATCACATAGAAGTAAGTACTCCGTACTACCAGTGTTAACCCAAATCCCTTATCTTCTAATAAACATTGGAAATTCCAACCATCTCACATATAGCCACTTGGAGCTTCTAATAGTAATATTTAGCGAGCCTATCCCTTTTGAGCATCGTGAATATATGAGCACATCACATTCAAACGGGTGCAGCGGGCACCCAAAATCATGGATGTCATTGAAGACCGTAGAACAGCGCGTTTTTAGCCTGGATAGTGAATTACGAAAGGCGTATCTTACCTGGTGGATAGGCTATGTATACCTGTGATTGTCTGTATAGACTAGATGGTAGCTTGGAGCAGGTGCAGGATTCCACCCCTGTATTGGACTGAACATTTGAGACTACCGCCTTGTGCGTGGCTGTAACTGCTCTGTTAAGGGTTGGACATGGCAACGGACATTGGATATGTTAACGATGTTGTTCAGTTAACTCGATTTGTAATTATACTTAATATATCATCTTAGATTGCTCTAGTATCGCATCCGATATACAACAAGACTTGTGGAAGCGCTAATAACATGGCAACACATCTCAAGGACATTGCTTCCGTGAATATTTACTGCCCATCAAACCGCCCTGCTAGCCTTATCTGCATTTCTCACTTCTCCTTTCTTTGTCAAACTCGCCTTCTGACTCGGCGTCGACGCAAAGGATGGCGGTACATCCAGAGCTGGGTTCTTCAGGAAAAAGTTTCGTGGTCTGAGCAGCAATGTCATTGGCTCCGCTGGCATTACCGGGTAATCTTCTGGTGATGGGAAATGCGTGATGCCAAAGGTGTGCCACAGAACGATATCCGTGTTTTCGATGCTCTCGTCACCATGCTTCTCGATCCACTCCGGGAGGCCTTGTGACGGATCCCCAGATGTTTGGGGAACATGTCGGCCTGCAGGATGGATTTGATCGTCTTGATCTGAACATGGCACGTCAGTATGAACCCTGCGGAGCCCAAGGCTGGAGCCACCTACATTTTGTCACATGAACTGCGTGCCTTGCGAATCCTGCTCGTCTCCATACCAAGCCTCCCTTCTTGGGCAGCAGCGTTGGCACTTCTCGGCTGACTAGTTTGTAGCTCACGGGCTTATGACTGTACGGGTTGATCTTGTTAGTGTTCGCCATCTCCCAGGTCCGACTGGAGCTGCCATCATAGTCTGACATCGATTCTTTTGCCGTTGTGTACTTAGTCTTGTGGGCGTAGAACGCATTTCCGTACTTGTTCTCTGAGCTACCAACTTCGCCTGAAGCGGCTTTGGCATCGACTTGGAAGACAGTGTTCTGTGGACCATCAATGTTGGGATCGATCCGCATGCAAAATAGATGCTGATGGTTATGGGCATTGACCCCTGGGTAAACTTCTGTTCCCCAACCATGCGTATCCTCCCCAGGATTCATAGCATATGTATTTAGAATACCGGTAAGCTTGACTTCGAGTTGCACTGTGCCGTCTTGGTGAAAAATCCAATACACGCAGTACTCGTAATTTGCTGCTGTGAATACATGTGAGATTAAGAGCTTTCGACCTCGAGTCACGATCACAGAGTCGTCTCGGAAGTCGGTGTGCTTGAAAAGGATACCGGCGTCTTCTTCGTGTATGCATATGGCGTTCTTAATCGTCTGACTCGCCCCTGCGCGGTTGACAAAGTTTGCATCCATGTAGTGAATCGCGCCTTTACAATCGCAACCCAGGGCTAAGCTATTGGTCATGTACCCGCCTCCGTATTCGCCGAGATCAAAAGCGTGTTTCCGTTGATGAGGGTGCTCTGGGTTGCCATATGGCACAACCATTTCAGCCAAAGACAATCGATAGAAGACCCCCCTCTCGTTGCCTTTGTCGTTGTATGTAATGTTGTTGAGTACAATTCCCTCTCGGTAATTGAAACCAACATGTACTTTCCAATTCTGCCATTCAATGACCCTTCCATCGACCTTGAACGACACACCTTCCGGCTGCGTGATATTGATTGGCTTCAAGTCTTTTCTGTACCCTCCTTCGGCTTCTATGGCTGCAGGGTGGTAGTTGTTCGGTGGCGCTTGATTTACTGGCCTTCGCACGGGTGGAATGTCAATGTGTATAATCTCATGAGTGTCACAGTTGAAGATCGGAGTGAAGTCGAGGGGGTAAGAATATTGGCTATCATCAACATGTGGTCGATAGTACATCAAAGCTTGTTGGAGGCGCACTTTGTTGCCAAATCGTTCATCAAAGCCAATCGTCCATGCTGTTTGTGGCCATTAGATACTTCAATGTACCAATAGCAAAATGGTACTCACGATCACAGTAGACTTTGTACATATCCTCTTTCGGTATTCCACTTATGACGCATTGCTCAATAACCTTTGGATCTTCCCTGCAGATATGTTCCACAATCTGGAGGTCTTCCATCGTAATCTGATTTGCATCAGCAAAATCTCCTATCTTCTAATGGCAAAGTGCGTACCAAGGGCTGCACGCCTTCGGTGGACTCCCACTTGAGAATTTTACCCTCGTCCAAATCCACCAACCCATCGTAGACTGTTCCCCCCCGCTTGATGGCTACAACGTCGGCAACTCGATGCGGTCGATTTGTGTGATCCGGGTCTGCCAGCCATGCTAACATTTCCCTCTTCCTAGGTTCCCATACTGTTACTGCGTTATAGTAAAGTGGACCATGCTCTTTGTTTACGAGTGCCACTGCCTCTTCGATCTCGGCGGCGGAGAGGGGATCGAAAGGGTGTGGAGGTGGCGTGGTACCAGTGACGTGCTGGGCAACTTGCTTTAGACGATCGAGAACCATTATAGTGGAGGTATCGCTGCTGTTCAGTTAAGAAAGACGTAGTTCTGGTCACAGGGTGGGCGCTTAAAAGGGGAGAAGAGCTGTAGGACAATTGATTGAGTTGGCTATGAACCTGAATTATGTAGCATAGATAGAAACAAGCCGCTTTTACTTCCCAGATGTAGCAACTTTTCGACGGCCTTTAGACCCTTTCACCCAGTGGTGTGTGTATCTCCTGTGCATAAAGGCGGGGCAAGAGTTGATAAGGAAGGCCCACTGGATGTCTTTACTACTTTCGGACTAGCCTAGAGCCAAGGTATCAATTACACACGAATAATTTCGTGTATCATGTTATTGATCAGCGAATTTGATAAGTTTTGACGCCTCGTGCAAACCGAGGAGGTAGATGAGGCTGGAGTCCTATGAGCTCTCCCAGTGATTGACTAAGCTTTTCGATATAACCATTGACAGTTCACGCGAACTCCTAGGCGCGAGACTCCCGCTGAATTGCGATTAAAGTACCTGCATATAACGGATGTGCCGGCCAGAACGCCTTGCTAGCATGCACACCGAGCCTTCTTCTAGTATAGATAAAATCCTCAACTCTTCCGATAATTGAAGTTCCCAAAGACTCCGCCCCCTCCCCCTGGAGTCAAAGAACCTATACCCCCACCGTTGTTCTGTGCTTGCTGAATAGGTGTACTTGCTAAGCCAGTATGCGAGCTTGCCGGCGTACCTGGGGTGGCTTGGCTCGGATTGTTGTTGTAGATTGTGGCACCATTAAGATTAGGTGTGGTAGACTGCGGGTCTGTGGAGGAGGGAGCAGGTGCCGAGGCGCCCATACCATTCAATCCCCATACATGGCCGAGATATTTATCGTCATCAATAGTGCCATTGAAAATCTCCTTTTTCACCTCCCAGAACACTTTACCTGTCAACAGGCTGTCCGAGCCGGCCTGATGTGGCACTCCGATCCGCTTGATGTTGAGCTCGTCAGCAAGATCTTGTAGCCCCGACTTCTGCCCAAGGTTATTCAAGGTTGTCACAGCTGCTGGCGACAATGGAGAGTCGTTGACCATTTGCGTTCTCTGTGCGTGCTTGATCATGTACTTGATGTCATAAATTGCTGGGAAATGGATGCTTAGGAGTTTGCGATATTCAGCCTCATCTTCCGGCAATGGTTTGCAAAGCATGAGCTTTACCAGGTAGGCGAAGTCGTAGCCGGAGTGGAACGATATCCATCGCACATCATCTGAAAACGTCATACCGGAACTTATAAGTGCAGACCCGAATTCCTTGGGAGTGATGCCATTCTTCTCATGGAGTTCGAGATCTAAGCCTGCCTGTCGTAGGAAGTCGATCGAATCTTGGTTATACATGTCATCTTCGAGCGAGAATTGGAAGTTGAATTGCCACGTGCAGGGACATGGTAGGAGGTTGTTCTGGTAGGTTGGATTGCCGTTGGCGTCTGTTGGATGAGGTGGAGGCGTTTCGCCGTCCTCGTTGAAGAGCGTTACACCGAGTTGAATAACTTTGAGTAAATCAACGTTGCAACGAAGAGTTTGATAGTGATAGTCGGCCTTTGTCGTAAATGCTCCCATTGGTCTGGCAACAATTCCAGGAAATTCAGTATCCTATACAAAGTTAGTTGATAGCTTTGTTGATGCTCGGACAACATGCAGAGACTACAGCTACGAAAAGGACTTATTACCATGCTGATGTATGGAAAACGATCTATCAGATCTCGCAGTATTCTTAGTTCTTGGTTTAGATTGCCCCGCCAAACGTCCCGTATCCTTGACTTCATCTGAGCCTTTGTCCCCGCGCCTCCTCCACTGCTTCTGCGTATTTGGTCTCTTGCTTGCTGCTGGAGCTGTAATTGGGCACCGTGTTGGAAACCCATGACGGCCTCGCGGCTAGCCAGTCCTGTACCACCCGTCCCAAGTCCACCACCGGGCCCAAAGCCTCCAGCAAGGCCATTTATATTTCCAGTTGGGGCGAAAGGATTGATGTTGTTTGGGTTGCCTTGTCCAAAGCCGTGATTGAAAGATGGTGGAGGAAGACCGCCCGAGTTCGAAGGTTGGTGCTGTAAGTTTGGAGAAGCAATAGTGGACTGCTGTAGGTGCTGTGCAAACGGACCAGAGGCTTGTGTCGGTCCGCCGAATCTATTGCTTCCTAGGCCCATAGTATCAACATGTGGTGGCTCACCCTGATTAAGATGGTGTAGCAGCGACGTGCTTTGTGCTTATCATCGATCCATTGATGGTGGGGAAGTTTTTGAGGAAGTGCGGTACAGCTAGCTGGCAACCTTAGGTATTGTGCAGCAACAGATCACAATAAGAACCAAGAGCTGTCGCCGGATACCTCAAGTGTCAATACAGATACAGGAAGTTCCCCAGGCGTTGGACACTAGGAGGTAGTAGGTAGATCTACTAGCGCCGCTTGGCGCCTCGGCCTCCTTCCGGAGCCGCAACGAATGACAATATCACAACCATTCTTCAGTTGAGCTGGGCTACAGGGCTCTCGCAGCGCGAATCTACCAGGGTAAGTGACATGTGGTATGAATTGTTTCATCAGGATACTCATGATGTCTGGCAGCATGGCACCACCCCCACGGGCCAACCTGACGGGCTTCGACGTCCGCAAGCTCGTACAAGCGTCACGAACGCCAGCAAATGATCCATGGGCACGCTCGTTAGTGCTTTCCCGCTGCTGAACCAGCCAAATCACATCTAACAATTACTTCGCAGAGAGCAATGGCGGTATACAGGTCCGTTCACGAGGTGGAATCGGTTCAGAGGTACTCTTCCAGGCTTTGGTATAGCTTCGGTAGCTTTCGCTGCGTACTGTGGCTACGAATACCTGTTTCTTAATGATAGCCATCACGGGCACGAGAGTGAACACCAGGAAGGGGAGCATCATTAGTGGCTGCCGGCAATACAGGCTGGAGCTCTTACGCTGGAAGAAGTTGTACAGTGGAATTCACAAGGCGTTTCTGGAGAAACTGGGGCATCAAGCCTAAAAGGCACGGGACGATATGTGGTTTGTAGTTTACGACACACGAGGAGGCTTTGAGATAAGCTGTGATATATGAGGCTACAGTAGTATGGCACCATAGATACAAGTTGTAACAGCCATAGGAATGCTTTTGTAGTCTTTTCCGGTCCGCGAGTAGCCGCAACTTCGCAACTTTAGACGCTACTGAAACAGAGGGACCTCCTGGGTCAGGCCAAGGCTGAAAGACTGGGGCATGTTACCCAGGGTTATCTATTCTACTCTGTCCAGATGCGCATGTATATCTTGCAATGGAATTGGTTGACCTCATGATGGTGTTATAAAGTGCATAATTCAAAGCTGTCATACTACGACCTTGCATAATTTCAGGTTCTAAAAATTATAGCTTTAATCCTAATGCCACACACCGTACCCATTCTGCCAAAATCGCTCACTAACCTACACACACCATGGATGAGGACGAGGTCGTCATCGAAGAAGACGAAGCTCTTAAACAATTCCTTCCCAACGGCTTTGGCAAGAAGACGAAAGAGGCGGATGTGGCTCGACAGCTAGAGAAGAGTAAACGACCTACCATTTCTCACTCGGCCATCAAGAGCGCTGTCCATGAAGAGCACAATGCAAAGGATGAATCCAGTGATGAGGAGTCCGAGGACGAGTCCGATGACGAAGACGAGTTCCCGGTCTCCCATGAGCTCGTGATCAAGACGCACGAGAAGCCTATCACTACCTTGACCGTTGACCCATCTGGCTCACGATTCATAACTGGCTCAACCGACTGCACAATCAAATTTCACGACTTTGCTTCTATGACCCCCAACACTCTACATGCTTTCAAGTCCATAGATCCTACAGCAACAAAAGCTTCAGCGAATTCAGAAACACATCCTATTCACCATGTTGAGTTCAATCCCAATTCGCCGAGCTCGGTTCTCGTCATATCTGCGACCCCGCAGGCTAAGATATTCAGTCGAGATGGAGAGGAATTGAAAGAATTTGTTAAGGGCGACATGTACCTTAGGGACATGCACAATACAAAAGGACACATTTCCGCAATAACTACAGGAAGATGGCACCCTACGAATCGAGACCTGTGTGTCACGGCTGGAACGGATAGTACATTGAGAATTTGGGACGTCAATATGCCTCTGAAACAGAGAGACGTAATTGTACACAAGTCAAGGGCAGCAGGCTCGGCGGGGAGGACTAGAATGACTGCAGTTACATGGGGATCGCAGATCCAAGGAGGCAAGAATCTACTAGTCGCAGCAGCTTTGGATGGGAGCCTAGTAATGTGGGATGGTGACGGGCCCTATGCAAGGCCTGCTGCAGAAATAAGGGACGCACACAAGAGTGATACATGGACTGGAGGAATTGATCTAAGTGCTGATGGACGCAACGCTGTAACCAGAGGAGGTGATGGTTTGATCAAGTTATGGGACACGCGCAAGTTCAAGCAGCCAATCACTGTTGTTGAGCATCCATCGACTTCAGACCAGTACGCAAACACTGATATCAAATATTCTCCGAACGCCTCCTCGATCATTACCGGGTCAGCGAACGGCTATCTTCACATTTTAAACCCGGCAACACTGAAACCAGAGCTTGTAACGCCTGTCACTGATGGCCATCCACTTGTCACATTGCTATGGCATGACAAGCTCAATCAAATTCTTACCGGTTCCGCCAACGCTGAAATGCACGTTCTCTACAACCCGAAAACGTCCACTCGAGGCGCCGCAATGGTTATGTCGAAAGCCCCTAAACGTCGTCACATCGACGATGACCCAAATTTCACCACTGATCTTTCCCAAGGTATATCAGGCGATGCCGTCACGACAGGAGATAGCCTTCGAGCAGCGCAGAGTGGCACAAGTTACGCTTCTCGTCATCCCACAATCGGGCTGACTGTATCTGGACGCTCTCGCGATCCACGGCGTCCTCATATGCCCGTGACAACACCATTTGCCAAAAGTCAGCCGGATGAGAAACACGTTCGCGAGAATATTCCACTAAGTTCTATGCGAGATGAGGATCCGAGGGAGGCATTGTTGAAGTATGCTGAGAAGGCTGAGAAGGATCCCGTGTTTACCAATGCATGGAAACAGACGCAGCCCAAGACACTATACGCCGAGATTAGCGATAATGAAGAGGACCAGGGCCCGAACAAGAAGAGGGCACGGCAGCATTAGAATCGGCCGTCGCTTCAGACACTTTTCTTCTTCAACATAGAAAGACGGACCTTTGGTTGATGTGGATAAACGTATAAAGTAATTTCCAGGATAGGACGCGCTACGCGAAGCAAGTGGTGTTTGCCATAACATCATCTAGGAAAGCAGTGGGCATCTCCTAAATAATATTGATTGAGAATGGCCGCTATAGCGCTCTCAGATTTGATTATACACATTCCAAAGCAATTTAGGGAGATCCTCCACGTGGGAGACGCATTATCGACATTCTCAATTCCACGCGTTGGAAAGTACGCGACGTGCGTCTGCAACTATATATCTATGCTTGCACTTGTCAAGTGGACTCACCAATATTCTGCAGACTTCAAAATCCCTAAAGCACCTTGTCTACTACTACGATGAATTGGCTCTCTACATTAATCCTGGGGAGTCTGAGCGTTGCTGGCGCCAATTCCCAAATTGTGGTAACGGAATCGATTGGCTATTGTGGCGTGTTACCATCATCTGTGTCCATTAGCTCCTCTCCAACTTCGTTCCCGTCCACCACACCTGCAGCCTTTCTCGTGGGATTTCAGCCTTCTCCTCCTACGGCTCCTCAGCTTCGGCGTAGGCAAGTCCTCCAAGGTTATATAACACCTGACGGAAAGCTCACCTCCGACTGCTCCGCTTCGCCGAAACTGGCGGTCACTCCGGAGGGTGAACTCTCCGCGGCAGATGGCGAGATCTACTCGACTTCCCAGGGTACTGAATATGGACCTTTCATTGCGTCAAGCAACCCAGGCAAC
This sequence comes from Cladonia metacorallifera KoLRI002260, assembly GCA_000482085.2. NCBI lineage: Eukaryota > Fungi > Ascomycota > Lecanoromycetes > Lecanorales > Cladoniaceae > Cladonia > Cladonia metacorallifera. Next base: position 91,370 of record KI911116.1, on the reverse strand, counting down.
ATCTCTACAGTATGGCAGCTGTCTGATGGGACGCTTCGCTTCAACAACGCATCTTTCCTCAATGGCGTAGCCTCAATCTGTACAAACGGCGGCTCAGTCGAAGCATACTATCTGATCGAGCCACCTCCAACGTGCTCGCCTGGAATCCTAACGACGATCGCTGGTTAGTCAATCAAGTCTATATGATCGTCCATGTAACTGATCACTAGCAGTGTCCGCCTGCACCAACCTGTCGCCATCCTCAACTCCGATCAGCTCAAACAGCTCTGCTAATACTACGCTTGCTTCAACCCCGGCATCAGCCTATGCACCTACAACTCTTGGTTCGGTTGGTAGCATTGGCCCAACGGGCGCTGGTACCATGGTTCCACCTTTGGGCAATCTTTCAATAGGCGCTACACCTATTCTTCAAGTCAAATACAAACTCGTCAAATAGCTGATGAAGCTAACATTTCGGCGCAACCTGTATACGACTTCCACTAATATCCTTGCCACGACACCGTCTTTTGGGGGAGCCACGGATGCAAAGCAGAATGTCAATCTACATGAAGATAGAAGACTTTATTCCCGTGAATGTCTTGTGCCGATTGAGGCCGCTGTCACTGTCTTATCTCCAGCAGGAAACGTTTAATGCGAGTTCACATCGGCCGAATTCTTGCTACTAAGCTTTTCAGACTCAATTGGGGGTGTTTTCCCTGGTCAGTGTATTATTAGTGCCGGGATCTTGGTGGAGGTGTCTCATCCTAAACTTCATTTCCTTACATAGCTCCTTAATTGCGTTACGTCTTCAAGTGCCGTGCATGTGTTCTGGTCTCTGGCTGTGCCCCAAAATGGACCGATATCACCATATTCTCTAATATTTTGCTGAGAAATTTGAAGTGTGCTATACAAAGAAATTATCCTTTTAATATATCATGGTGCATACTCTATTCAGAATTGTCTACACCAGCCTCTTTAGGGGACTGGGCTTCAGTGGAACAGGCACAACGGCAAGGCGACCACAGTGGTTTCCAATAGCCAGCCCCTACGACACTGAAAGAGCCGTGGCGAAATATGGGGTCAATTCTGGGGAGATACTTCGGTGGCTTGTTTCGTAAGCGCTCTCGACTCTGGCGTACTCTCTCCCGGATGATAGTGCTTCATTGAGTACTCGTTGTGTGGCTTCGGTTTCTTCTTTACTATTGGAACACGTTGGCGGTTTTCAATCTACGTGTGTTGCTGCTAATGACACTCTTTCAACTCTCTCTCCAAAGCGAAAACGCTGTGCGCGTCAGTGCTCCATTCAGATGGAGAGATTTCATCCAATCTTCGTACGACTTCAATCCCATGGTGAACCACCACTCGCTCCTAGAGTCTTGCAACAATAAGTGCCAGGTGTCCAATATGTCGGGCACTCATCGAGAACATTGAAGAGTCGAAACAGACGTCTCCAGAGTCTTCTTTGTCGTTAAGGGGGTCTACGAGAATGGAAACCAGTCAGCCGTCAGAGTTCCTCAGTGACAAGTAGGAAAATCACAGCTTCTGCAGCAACTCACGTCATACGACTTTTGCTGGGCTCTTATATTACCAACGGCATACTAAGGATAGGAATTGCCTCTAAATGCGAACTTCGCTGCGCGGATAGTCTCGGTCTCCGAGCAGATTCGGTCAGTTTACGCTATTTTGCTTCATCCTGGGCACAATTCTTTCATAATCTATGTTTCTCTTGTTGAATGCTAAAGATCTGTGTTTAAAGATAGCAAATCCCTACTTCTACATGTCAAACGATGTATCAGTCAACACATTGTGTTCCATTCATCGTGCAGTAGGGCATCTGCACAGGCCCGGCGCCGATGTTCCTCTGGACCATCCTCTCTCTCATCTCAACCAATCTCGGGCTGGCCAAAACCTGGCTCCTATTCGTGCCGTTGACGTCTTTGGCTCCGCTCCACAAGACCTCTGCAGCCGCGCATGCTCTGGGCCAGACCATGGCGTCCAAATTGACAGGGTCAGTCTGCTCTGTCCAGATATGGACTTCACCACCCAAGACGAGCGATATTTGGTTGGCAGGGACACCCTGTAGCGGATCGTAGGAGTACATGAGACGCCAATTCTTTGTCGGACTGCAGTAATCCGCATACGGCCACGCAGATTGGGCTGCTGAGCCCTGAGGAAAGTCAAGCCACTGGCCTTTACCACAATCGAGGTACTATATGAAAGATTAATTAGTCTAAGCTGATTGGACAAAACGTCAAGGACACCTACCCAATAGTTGTAATTTCCTGTAAGCGCTTTATGGCCTTGAGCCACAGTGTTCGCAACCGCGGAGTCGCTCTGCCATGTTTGCACCACAACATCAGACCCAAGAGTCAAGTTCCATTGGAGCAGCATTTCCTCCCAGACAACGGGCGTCATTCCCGCCGCTCGTACCTTGGCATGTGTGAAATTAACAAATGCCTGTAGCAAGGTTTGGATCAACGCCGAAGAATTGGAGTTTACGGTTTCGTCGAGCAGGTATACATTCGCATTCACCTCATCACCACCTGTGTGGAAGTACGCGCTGTATGGATACACGCGTGGCAAAAGGTCATTGAAAATTGTTCCGAGGAAAGTGTAAACCGCAGAGGAATTGAGTTTGAGCCCACCGGTTGGCGGCTCAGCGCCATATGTCGACCAGTTAGGCTGGACATTGAACGCAGCAATAAGCTCAGGATGAGAGTATGCAATCGAAGCCGTATGACCAGGCATATCGGTCTCAATAATAACTTGAACTCCGCGGTAGGCCCCATATGTCTGAATCTGCGCCAGATCATCCGGACTATAGGACATGCCCGGCGCGTATGCTCCCATATCTGCGAGTTCGGGCAAGGCGGGAATCTCTAGAGGCCATGACTGGGCGTCTGTCGCGTGCAGGTGCAAAAGATTGAACTTGTTGTAGGAGAGAGCGTCGATTGTGCGCATGATGTCGCTGACAGGGAAGAAGTTTCGTGCAACGTCCATGTTAAGTCCTCGGTGAGGGAACATGGGATAATCTGAGATCATTACAGGAGCCTGATTAGTGTAGACGCCGGACCCATCTGCAGTCGTGTAGAATATCTGGCTGAACGTTTCTAAGGCTCGGATGATGCCAACGCTGTGGATACTGGTGATATTGACTTGCCCATCGTCCGTGATGACAATGGTGTACGACTCGTTCGCCCCACCAGCCAAAGGCTTCAGAACATGGGTTGGGTCCGTAGCATTCTGATGAATGTTGACTTGATTAATATATGCTACTGATGCTCCTACAGAGCCATCCACCGGTGGCTCGTAGGTTGAATTCCGGGGATGGAATCTCCAGGGGACGAAGTCATCATTGAAGAGTTCGTCCATAGTATATTGCACGGCGTTCTGGACAATGGCGTAGCTGTCCACAACAGCGGAAGCGTTCATATTCTGATTGGTAGTAGTAGTATTTGCATACGGAGCAGCATAATCACTCTAGGCACCGGAGGTTAGCAATTATGGTAGAGTATAAAGTAGAACACATACGGCACTGGTTGCATTTGCACTGGTTGCATTCGTGAGCAAGTAGTTGAATGTTACGTTTGGTGAGAGCCACAAGAAGGTTGACCCGGAGCTATACTGGACAGGTAGTGGCCATATTGCCGTTGCCTGAACGGCAAAGAGGCAAAGAGACAAAATCTGCGTCTTCATACTGAGATGATGGGCATGTGGTTTTGCGAAGGGTTGGTAACGGTGGGGGCAAGAGCGCAGAAACCTTGAAAACTGGATGAAGAATAGTGACAGAGTAGCGCAGAGGCAATGGAATAGGTTTTTTATGAGACTGAATTGTGAAGCCAATATATCTGGGTTTTATTGAGGCAATGTAGGGGACAAAGACCCTGCCATTAAGAACCTCTACTTTCCCCCTTTCAGAGCGTTTCGTTTCCTTGTTTGTGATGACTCTTGTTCCTCTTGTCCTTTAAAGCGAGATACACGAAGCAAAGGCAACGATAAAGACTCCAAGAAAGGACAAAGAAAATCGTCTTATTCGTGATCTGCCACAGCTGCGGGGCAATCTGCAGTATGCATCAAGCCGCATATTCTAGCGGCTCTTTGCTTTAACGGACATACAAACGGTCTTTGAGACGTTGTTCGCACTTCGCACATCATCTGTCGACTAACAACCAGTGACCTAGGATTAACGACTGAGACATCGTTTAATCACTTAATCAGAATCCAGTACTACAAGCTCTGCCTCTCTGTCACCCACGGATTCGACGAGTAATTCGTCGCCTGTATTGACGTTCTTCACAAAAGCTCCATCACCCTCATCCAAAACCAATTTCCCGGCCAATCGGATCTTTGCGCCAATCTTCCTGATTGGCAGATGGACGTAAATTTTCCTGTCTTTCTTCGATTGCACAGCGTCGTCGCCGCCGACCTTCCAGATTGCGGATTGGCCCTTAGCAATTATCGAAGCGCCCATCAAGAAGTCGGCGTGAATGGGTATCGTTCCCTCGATCACAGGGACTGCTGCCTTTTCCTCCTCGCTCGTAGCTATGGCACCTGCTTTTAAGGGGCTGATGATCGTGGCGAATTTGTTGCGCTTGCTCTCTTCGGGAAAGGTCATCGTGTGATAGTTAGGCGGCAGACCTTTCTTCCAGGGGAGCGCCCATATCTGTAAGAAGTGCACTTCTTCCTTTGAGTGTTCGTTTTGCTCGGAGTGTGCAATGCCAGTACCGCCAGTTGTGAACTGCACATCACCCCTATGCATTCTGTAGAAGTCGTTCTTGTTCGCCGCGGAGTCGTTCTTTTTCGACACCATCGAATCTCGATGTGTTAGTTCGCCGGACAGTATATAGGAGAAGATCTCAGCATCACGGTGTGGATGCGTGGGAAATCCATTCTTTGGAGCAACGCGGTCTTCGTTGAGTACGCGGAGAGCACCAAAATTTTGGAAGTGAGGGTCGTAATATTGGGCAAAAGAAAAGGTATGATACGAATTTAGCCAGCCATGATCGGCATGGCCGCGCTCAGAAGAACGACGAGGTACGATCTTTGCGTGGGAGAGAGCTTTTGACATGGCTTTTGCAACGTTGGACATGGAATTCCAAATGGGTGGTAGAAGGTTGTCTATTACGTGACCAAACTACAACTTGAGAAGACAAAGGTGAACATTAAATTGACAATGGACTCCTTATATAACACTCTCGAGTCGATTTGACTATCCAGCAGCTTCGAGTATGCACAAGCTGGTATTATGAAAGGATGTGTAAGCAATGATCAATCGTCCAGCGCTAGCGCAGCCGAGGTAAGGCCGGGGTTTTCACCACCAATCATAAGGACAGGGCGAAAGATGTCTAGAGCGGAAGTATGCTAGCTGCTTTGTTTTTTACAAAGACTTGACTTATGCAAAGTATGAGTAAGCATGGTGTAGCGGTATATTGCTTGACCGGTACGTGACTGCCTAAGGTAGCCTTCAACAAACGAGCTGTTTAAGGAGCCGGGTATGTGCTCCGCAACGCATTGCTTTTCCCAGAGAAAGCCCACCTGGGCTACACCGATATACAACGCCAGCAACGCCTTGCTTGCACCATCCTAGCGCCACTGAATGCTTAAAGTACCGCCCCTGGACTTACAAATTGTACATGAGATCATTAGTGGGTATCGTCCTCCGCTCCATCACTTGACTTGCCTTTCTTCGCGCGCTTGAGATGGAAAAGCTCTCCCAGGGTAACGCTGAGACTCCGCGGTCTCACCAGCTTACTTGGCGAATCTGTTTCCACACTTTCCTCGGCGACCTGAGTTGCCTTTAGAGGCGTTGATTCCGTCATGTTGACATCCCCGGAAGAGCTCCTCACTCCTCTTCGAGATTTAGAAGATTGTGTGAGGGACATCCGCGGACGATTCCTTGCAGCTGGCGCATCTACTCCCTTGAGCAAAGAGTCTGCAACCACTGCGCTCAGGGACGAGGAGAGTGGCGACATCAATGGACCAGGCGTCAGTCGAGCCATGGACCGTCTCGAGAGGCTTGTTGGGCGTACAGGAGTCGATGGGTTGGACTGTTGGGCCCCGGCAGGCAAAATTGGTGCTGAGGCAACATTCCCACGCGCCTGTGGCCTTATAAGACTGTCGTCTGATTGCCATGGGTTGTGTAAGAGAGGTGATGCCGTATTCTCGCTCCGTGTTGTAGTCCTAGATGATGCAGACGATGTATGAGACAAGAAGGGAGGCGGTGTCCGAGGAGTGATTGGGCTGTAATCCAATTGCTGTTCTGACGACCCTCTTGAGTTATGAGCTTTCATAGGCTGTTCGAAAGTCACACTGGCCGACGACTTTCTTCTTATGTGATCTGGCTCTTCCACGCGGTCGACCTCGTCTTGATATCTTTCTTCGTCCACCATATCTATCCCATTTTCCTCATCTGCTGTTTCGTCAAGGCCTTCCTCGTCCCCACCACCTGCCCTTCCACTCGTAATCAGGTACACTCCTAAGAACGTCAACGCACAACCTCCGAAGAATTTGCCGAAACGATCTGCGTTGGCCGATTGGAAGTCCCTGTAAAGTACAGCACTGCCAATAATAACAGATATCGTGAAGAGAACGAATTGAACAGGAATAACTTGGGTGGAGTCGAAACGTTGCAAGGCGCGATTCACGTAGTGGATCTGCATAAGAGCCGTAACAACGAGGATGAGAACGAGGAGGTAGGTTATGGGAAATGTCAGGGCTCGCCAGAGAGTATCCGACAGCAATGATGCAACACCTTTGGTAGACAAAGCGGTGTAACCCCCTAGATATGCCTGTCAGCTTCCGATACGAGAGCTGGTAATGTCCTGATAAATACCGAAAAGCCCAACAAGCCCCAGGTCGATCAAAATAGTTTTCTCCCCGTATCGGCCACTTGCCCACATTAACAGTATTATCAAAGCGGCGGTGATTCCCAGATACGTTTCAAATTCCCAGCGGGTTATTGCCGCCCAGACGTCGCGAGGTCCCATCTTCGTTTCTGAATTTTTAGCGCTGAGCACAATGGTGACTGCCCCAGCGATTGCTACCAAGACTCCCCAAAGATCGCGCTGACGGAAGCGTTCCTTCAGCAAAACAGGCGCAATGATGCAGTTCGATACCAGAGCGACGACACCAAGGGGCGAAACGATAGAGGCAGGAGCGAAGCCGTAGGCGAGGAAGTTTCCAGCTTCACCAGCCGTCATGAGAACTATGCCCGCCCACCAATACGGAGACTTCAAATATGTCTTCCTGTCTGAGTGTGGCTTGGGTTTCTCAGACTGCTTAACGGTCGACTCGAAGGAGCTGCGTGAATGGAGAGAAACTCCTTCCGCCAAGGCGCTGTTGCTACCATAACCATTGCTATATTGACGCTTTCTGGTTGGTACATCCTCGGGCAACGTTTCCAAATTCAGCTGGGCCCGTGCCTCCGCTATCTCGACCTGTTGTGCTCCATAGTTCCTATTGCCATCCTGTGACCGTCCATTACTCCACCCGCCTGTCTCTTCGTCATGTTCGCGCCTAAGTCTTATGTGCGCGTATCGTTGGATGTTGAGGGCGAAGGAGATGAGGATGTTGCCGACGATTGCCGTAACAATACCGATAAGAGATGACCATTCACGCAACTTGGATCCAGTATCCCCACTGTCGGCGGTTGTGACAGCCATAGCCGTCCAAGCTGCCTATGGCAAGAAATGTAGGCTGTTAGGAAACAGGCCGAGTCGAGTTGGAAGGCAGCGAGCGGGTTGGCGCTCAACTCCAAGATTATATGCAATCATCTGGACAGAGGGACCAACAACAAGACATACAAGTCTGCGCACTTGAAAGACTACCAGCACCTTGAAGAATCTTGATGGTGCTCGCCATGACAAAGGACGACTCAGCGGCGAATCCTTTCACCGAGGATCTCCCAATGTTCTAAAAGTTTCAGCCCTACAAGGCTACAGAGTGCTTCGATCAACGACTTGATCCGTGCCTGTGGACAACAATACGATGTATTGACGAGATGACTTTACGGTGGTGGTCAAATGTGAACGTACTACACTTTTGAAACCTCTCATTTCATGTCCTCCTAACGCCCAAAAAGGTATCTTCATGTCTTCAAAAACGCTGCAGGAAGCGTAGGTGGATACGACATCTGGTTGCGGCTACTGTCCTCAGCCCACAAGGACTGATTGCGAGCATTCAAGTTTACTCTCTCCGCTCCAAGCATCTCAATGTCATCAGAGGAGCCATTCTCATACCCCTCAGCTTCGCTACGGTATGTCAAATACTTTGCACATCCCTCACCTGCTGTGACACCTGATTGTCTTGGCCAATGGCCTGGATCAAGTGCATTCTTCTCATCGATGTTGAGTTTTTCGTCATGATCATCGACCATGGTTAAACCAGAAACGTCGCTACCCTTGTTCGAAGGTGTTTTGTTGCTACGTTTAGAAGAGAAGAGGGCCGAGAAGCGTGAACTGATACTCTTGGGCAGAGATGGAATGTGTTTGAGGAGTGGTCCCATGACCGGCAGACAAGCTGATACAATGCCGATATTACATTCGACATTTATCCAGATACCTGCATTGACAATAGTCCCTACATTGAGGGGTCAGCAGGCCCCTCGAGGAGGCGCATTTTGAGAATAGTAACTCACATGTCACATCATACAATCTGAGTTCCGCTAGGAAAGGTAACCGTACAATTCCTGCGACACACACACTGTTGGTCGTTGACGTCAGCCATTGAACAGTAACATAGGCTGTGGGGACACGTACAAACTTCCAAGGATGAATATACCGACGATTGCCAACTTCCTGGACGTTTTCATTTGCAGATGTATCAGCCGAGGTATTGGTAAAACTAGGACGGTAATATCCGTTACGATGTTTGCCGCGGTTATTCCATAAGACAGGTTGTTCTCGTTGATGCAATGACCTCCCTTGATACTCTTGTCCCAGAAGTAGCCGATTGGGCTACAGCTAAAGATAACAGCAAAGATCAAGGCAATGCACCATCCTATCATGACGATACCGGTAATGATTGAGATCACCGTGAATGTTCGTACCGGGAAGATTCGATGGTAGAAGAAAAGCAGAGAAAGCTTCGTTGTAGTGATTGCACAAGCAAAGGTAATTTGAGACGCCCAATCGGCCTACCCTTCCTTTAGTACTATGCCCCAATTTTGAGGTAAGTGCAAGTCTACCTTTGCATAATTGACAACGTCACTGAGGCTCAACTTTATGGTATGCAGACCAAACCCATAATGCACGGCTACAAAGCCATCAATAGCTAGACCGTAAGTGAAAACCTTTTCGGCCTTATTAGCTTGTTATATTAATCCTTGATTGGAGATGCTCACCAAAGCAAGTACGATCAGACCGTCATCGACACCATATCTAGCCGCAGAAATCTTGCGTGATATGAGACGAAGGACGACTGCGATCGTGGAAAGGGCCATCATGACAATCATAGCTGCAAGAATCTCCGGTTGTCGACTGTCATTTAGACTAGGGACCGCAGCAGTACATAATTTTCCCGCGGCAGCCAGGGTTGCTATCATGCGTTATGTTAGGAACCAATGACGAATGAATGGAGCGACGCCGAAGCTTTGTATTGGCTATGCGTAGCAACGAAAAGATTTGTGGCTAACCAACCTTCCTGGTCTGCCGCATTGCATGCTTGCGATATTGTATTTTGCAGCAAAAGTATGAAGTCCCCGTTCGTGCAGATACATGGCAAGTCGAAGCCACAGCCGCTGCTCATGATACCTTGAGAGGTGGCAGCTTGCTACAGTAGCTTGTCAGTATCCAAAGGTGTCTTTTCGTGCTCGAGCGGACTTCATGACATACTGCACATGATGGCAGTTGCGCCAGAGCTGCCTCTGCTTGCGCTGGGGATATAGTCATCTTGGCGATCTAAGGTGGGTGGTGATTCCTTTTGTCTGAGGTTAACATATAGTCTGAGCTTTGCCAACAGGTCTTTCGGTACTTATATACTCTAGGAATACCACGGGGAGCCAGAGGGCGTTTGACTTCTTTAATAGACTTCACATGCCGGAATACCGGTTGTTACTCGCTACCGTCTATGATGCACAATTACATGTGGAGGGGAAGCAACCTGCAAGAAATCCATTAAGCAGCCTGTACGACCACGTTCTACATCAAATTGCGGACTAGTATAATGGGCACGTCATTGTACGAGCGCAACACAGCTGCATTCTATATCGAGGATAAGCCCAAGTAAGTCGATTGCCACAGATAGCGCCTCTCTAATGGAGGGAGACTTTATTCTGTTTCTCTGGTGGCCTAAGTTATAAAGGATTGCAGCCAATAGCATATCCCATGTTCACATATCGTGTGGATGTTGCGTGTCACACCTGCTGGATCGAAACATCAGCAGAACGTGCCACAAGATCGCAGACCTTAGACCCAGATCCACTATGCAGCTGTGCCGTGCAACATCTTTGGTGGGGTGAGGTCGTTTCGGCCGTTGAATGCTGTCCACTAAGTCTTGGTATGCTCCTTGTGGAGGGGTAGGTGAAGCTAGGAGAATTAGCAAGACATTGAAATCCCCGACGTACATGGCTAACCCCTAAAATGGTGCGATCTGCAATCTGGCAGGGCCACCGTGTGGGATGTCCCGCTACTGCTACGGCACCCGTCCCACAGTCAGCCGTCCCACAATGCCGCAGAAACAGATGTGCCGTGTTCACCACGGGCTCGAAGAATCGAAAAGAAAGATGAACATCTCGTCCTCAAACCTGACACGTAAATCACTGATGAGAGAACAGCCCGAACTTCTATCGCACTCACAGATCAATACACATGACTGTATACCACTTTATTCATACTAGCGTTTGTTTCTATACTTGTCTGTACAACGGTTTCGAATGGTTTGAAGGCTGCTCAAGCGGGCCGCTGTACATGGCTGCGCAGTGACCTCACCATCCTTGCTGATCGCCGTGTCATCTTCAACCGCATGGCATGACGGCAAGCTTAGTTACCCTCCGTGCCGATTAGGGTATTTTCGTATGCGGAAATTACCTTTTTTGATCACTACTATCTGGCTTGACGTACCTTTCGTTCATGCCGAACTCCAAGAATAGTTCTCCGCCCAAGAGCTTGAGGCTCGCTGCCCAACAGAGGTCTCCCATAATGAACCTGCAGTAGACGATGACCTTCACGTCGACGTTAGCATCGCTCGCTTTCAATCAGCCCTTGCTACTTGTTGTCTATATCCTACTGGTGGCATGTAGAACACGGCTCTCGCTTTCTTCGCGGTTCCAAGTCTGACGATCTGCATAGTATATACTGTTATCAGTTCTTCGCTCTGTCTATAACGTATATCTCCATCCGTTGTCCGCCTTTCTAGGACCTAAGTTCGCTGCTGCAAGCGACATACCATACGTCCACGCTCTAGTCCGTGGAAAGCTTCCTCATTGGGTGTCTGCTCTGCATCTCACTTACGCTTCGCCTGTCGTCCGAATCTCTCCCAATGAACTCTCCTTTATCAGTAGCGAGGCCTGGCAAGACATATACAGCTATCGTCCCAGGCATACACCGTTCGAGAAAGACCTCAAAGTATACGGGAAGCCACCCAACGGAGTACATTCGCTGTTGACAGCACCAAAGGGAGACCATGCTCGCATGCGTCGGATCCTCGATCATGCCTTTTCTGATAGAGCGTATAAAGAGCAGGAATCGATCGTTGTGGGCTATGTTGACAATTTGATCATGCGATTGAACGAGCAGATCCATGACCAAAACCAGAGCCAAGTAGACCTCGTGAAATGGTATAATTGGATGAGCTTCGATGTTATTGGTGATTTGTCTTTTGGGCAATCTTTCAACTGTCTCGAAACTCAGACCTATCACCCTTGGGTTGAAACTATATTTGGCAACCTAAAAGGGATATCGTTATTGGGAGCCTGCAATCGCTTCGCCATACTTCGATACGTGTTACCATTGTTCATCCCGAAACGCATCACTCACATGATTGATGATCACTGGGCCGCTACAACTTCAAATGTTGACCGCCGTTTGAACCTTGGTACCAGTCGTTCGGATTTCATGTCACCGATTATTGAGCAAAATAAGGCGGAGAAAAGAACACTAGAGCATGAAGAGATCATGTCAAATGCGTCTCTATTTGTGATTGCAGGTAGCGAGAGCATAGCCACGAATCTGAGTGGAACCACTTATCACCTTTTGAAGAATTCCGTTGCCATGAAATGTATTAAAGCAGAGATAGACTCAACGTTCACATCAGAGGACGAGATCACGCCGGACAGCGTCTCGCAATTACCCTACCTGATAGCATGTCTCTCCGAGACCAATCGTATTTATCCAACTGCTTTGACAGGGCAAGCCATGGTGGTTCCTCCTCCAGGCGACGTTACATGTGGTCAATGGGTCCCTGGCGGTGTAAGTGACTTTCCAGTACTCGAGACTCTCATCTTCACATGATACAATAGTTTTCAAGGCTATGATTATGCTGACAGTAACTTCAGACAGGTGTAACAATTAATCAATACGCAGCATATCGCTCGCCCACGAACTGTAGCGACCCTGACCGTTTTGCTCCTGAGCGTTGGCTCGATGACCCTCGCTATGCCTCGGATGACAAGCGTGTATTTCAACCATTCTCTGTTGGCCCTCGTAGTTGTATTGGGAAAAAGTAAGACCTTTTTGACAATTAGTTATGCAACCTTGGCGGCTAAACGTGATATAGCCTAGGAAACCTCGAGACGCGACTTGTTCTTGCGCGTATGATTTGGAATTTGGACATGGAGACTAGCAATGAAACGGATCCAGTCTGGGAAGATCAAGAGGTGTACTTGTCGTGGCAAAAGAAGCCTCTAATCGTAAAGCTTAGACCGAGGATAAAGACTGCAGAGGAGACTTGATCAACCTAGAACCTGGTTTGGAGGCATAAATAGTGGATGAGAAAGCAAAATAATCTGCATGGCGCCAGCGTCTGTCAGTAAATGCCACTAAACATCCGGTAGAGTACTCGAAGAGATTGGGCAAATCCACTTAATGCTCGAGTTGACAGTCTCTAACTGGTCAAAAACCCTGAGAGTCTTGTAAAGGTAGTGTAGGAGCCAATCCATATACTACAGTCCAATCTCTTCATGAGATCTATCAAACCACTTTCCCTATGCACACTCAAAGTGCAATCCCCAGCCAAGAGAAGAGCGGCTGATCCACGCATCCTAGCTTCTCATCTTACCGAACCGTGACATTTGGTACTGAATTAGGGGCGCGATTAATACATTGTCTTCCTGCAGAATGTTTCAACAATCTCATGTCGCCATAGCTCGGTAGTGCTGTGTCCGAATGTTGACATGCACGAATCACGAAACAGATCTTCGGCTCTCCACACCAGTAGCTCGTTCCCGTAACGTGGCGCGATGTAACCTGGGATCTCCCCACCGCTCTGGCTTGAAGTCAAAGCGGCTCCTGGGGCGTAGCAATCGCAGCAGAGACCGCACTGATATGCCCGCCCCTGTACATTCGGGCTTGTGTTTGGGACGGAATATGATTGACAGCCGTATCTTTGTAACCGGTAATACTCGTCACTATCTCAGCGTTATTGTGCCGTGTGCAGTATCATTGGCTCCGAGTGTCTGGTCACCGAACCTGTCCAAGACACAAAAGAAAGCTGAGTTCCTGACGACGACATATGTAGAGGGAGGGATGAGCATTGGGAGCAACTCAGGAAAAGGTGGTGTAGCATTGGCTGCCTAGGCGACTTCCATTCCGGGAATATTGGTGTAGATGCCTTCTCTTGCCGGAGCGACCAGGATCACAAATGCCATCCACACCTCGTTTTTTATCCCCAACGTCTTAAAGCAACCTGAGTTTGCCGTCCCTGATCATCCGATGGCGTGACTTGGCAAACAATTTTCAAAGAAGATACCGCCTGGATGCTCCCCCCACTGTTGGGACCTCGACTTTCATGGCAGACCATGGGAAGAACAGACTCGCAGTGTATGACAATCCATTGTCTGTAAAGCTCTGTGAAGCCCGCACCAGACTCCCGAATGGAGGGGCGAGCGTAGGTCATCCCCATATACTTTATATATCTGCAGTCAGATCAGCTCCAAGGCCATGGAAGAATTCCCTGTCGATGTCCAACAATCGATTGAGACCTGCAGATTTTCTTAGCCGTGAAGCTTTGCGCGTCAATTTGCTTGTGAAAAAGTACTGCAAGGTACATTGTGTTGTAGTCAAACTTGGCCGATGTACCTTATTGTAACTGGAAGTCGCCGTAGTCGTAGATGTTGTCCGGAGCAATTGTCGAGCGTCGGCAGTTGAGATCGCCGACTCACCGATTCGCTTGTGACGCCTCCAACGCGTGTCGTCATTTGCTTCGGCGGTTGTTCAATCACCATAAATGATTTCTTTCTGAAGCCAGGATGAGCAATGCCATCCTGCCCTTAGTTGTTCGCCGTCGACCGTTCTCAATCATCTTGAAGGGACTGGCCATCTCTGGAGCTTTGTTACTCATCTTGCAGCTGTTTTTAACCCCAGAACGTGCAAAGACGAGCTTGTTGAGATCGCATTCGCCCTCGCTCACAACATTTCAGAGCGAAAAAATCACCAATAAGATATGGCAGACATGGCATACCCCTGCAATACTTCTCGACGAGGAAGATAAATCACGCGTTCGAACTTGGCACGAACAGAACCCGAACCATCGGTATGAACTCCTTACTGACAAAGGCGGGGAGACATTCGTGCGCCAGAACTTCGCTGGGGAGCCTCTGATACGAGACGTATTCTTGAATCTGACCGATACAATCCTCCGCGCTGACTTCTTGAGATATTTGGTAGTTCTTGCTGAAGGTAAATTGCTTTTATGGAGATAAAGTGAGAAGCTAATCACGGGCTTAGGCGGCGTTTACGCAGACCTGGATGTTGAATGTCGCAAACCAATTGATACATGGACGCCCGATGCTTTTAAAGGAAGAGCGGGTGTCGTTGTTGGTATTGAGACAGATCGAAAGCCGGTACAAAATGATGTGGAACTTTACCACGATCACAGAGAGTATATCTGGGGCATCACTAACTGGACCTTCATGGCGAAACGTGGCCATCCGTTCATGCGATTTGTGGCGGAAACAGCGGCCATGAATCTACTCAACGTTGCGAAGAAGCAACAACGAAGCCTTTCTACCATGGAGCTTTCCTACAAAGAGGTCTTAGATGCAACAGGTCCTAGAGCATTTACTGAGGCGTTCTTTGCCTATGCTTCTCGCACAACAGGCTCGCCTGTGTCTTATGAGTCGGCTACAATGCTAGAGGAACCGAAATTGATTGATGACATATTACTACTACCGATCAGAGCAATGAGTACTGCCGAAGCAGATCGGACTGGTGTCATGGGTGCCCACTCATCGAACTGGCCTGCTATACTATTTCATTGGTCAGCGGGTACCTGGAAAAAGACCCACTTCCAGCCGCCCGAATCTTAGGCACACATTGTTGAATAATGAAGCCACTGCCTTCGAGCCCACAGCGTTCTGTATTCCAATAGACAACATCAGTGAGAACGGAAACGCGAAAAGGCTAGACCCGGCGAATCATTAATTTCAAGTGAGTCGATTTGTTTTCTGCTTGGCCGCACCTGTCGTGCAACCTTTTTGGCAGACAGATTTGCTAACCCGGGTTTTTTTTCCAGAAAATCTGATATAATAAATCTTTCACTTAACGTGTTTGGGCTCATGTAAAACCAGCCTCCACGGCCTTAATCTGCAGAGCCAGCAATCTGGAGTAAAAGCGACAGAGCGCTAAATTGCCTCCAAAGAACCAAAACCCAGGGTGTCCACTTGGCCGCCACATGCCTCTGGTCTCCCCTTCATCATCAAATCCCCATACATCGTGGACTTGATCCGCCAACTCATCCCCAAAAACCTTTCTTGCTGTTTCTCGCATATTCTGATATCCTATTGCAAAGACAATCTCATCTGCTTCTAGCACTGAGTCATCTGTGAGGACGATGCTGTGAGCTTCAATAGACTTAATTTCCTGGCCTTGCTTTATCTTTGATTTTCTTATCTGCGATCAGCTGCGACGCGCCTACGTCTATATAGTAACCGCCACCCCGGCTGAGGTATGTCATCCAGAGGCCGGAGCCATCAGGCCCGCTATTGAGAGCAAAACCGGCGTTAGCGAGGCCATCTAGGAGAGTGCTATCACGGCGCATCATTTCCTTGGTCGCTGCTATCTGAAGGCGTTTACCGATCGAGCTGGGAATGGACATGTTAATGATATCCGCATCTTCGACTGGGGGCTAGCAAAGTTAGCGTGCTTCTCAGCATCGAAGCAGAGGAGCTCACCCCGTTTTCCTCATAAAGTCCTTTCATAGTCACCTCGATCAGAGTCTCGCTTGTGACGACGAGAGTGCTGCTTCGCTGTACCATGGTCACGTCATAGCCGTGGTCGTAGTAGTCTCTAGCGATGTCGTGGCCAGAGTTGCAGCAACCGATCACAACTGCTTTCTTTCCCTTGGCATTGTCCCTGGGTTTAGTAAAGTGAGATGAATGAACTAGGCGGTCACCTTTGAAATCCCCGAGTCCAGCAATGTTGGAGGGTAGATAGGGTTCGCCAGAGTGTCCTGTCGCCAAGATGACATGTCGAGGATGCAAGGTCTCTAGGGTCTCATCACCGAGGAAATTGTGATGGAGCGGGACGAAGTTACTCTTTTCCGTGCCATTTCTTCTAAGTTTTACCGTCCATTGCCGTGTACTCTCACACCATTCCGACTCTTCTAAAGTCGTGCTGGTCCACACATTAAGTTCTAAGATTCCGGCATAGTACTCGAACCAATCCGCGAGTTTGTCTTTCGGAGTGAATATCTAAGTGAATTTAGCCCTTGTTTTCTGCAGTTTCGGGGGACAAAAGTACCGGCCAGTTCGGAGGGAAATTCAGGTATGGCATGTGATCGTACCTGCGATGCCTATGTCAATTGAAGCATTTTCAATGAGGTGTTAAATCTCACCAGACCGAGTCATGGAGTACTAGGTGATAGTACCTGTTCCGCCAATTATCGCCAATACGACGATTCTGGTCAATGATCAAGGCCTCTATCCCAAGTTGTTTGAGTCTAGCAGCCACACTGAGCCCGGCCTGTCCAGCACCTGCAATGAAAACATCGTTAGAGAGCCATGCTCTTGGCTAAGTCTCTTGGTCCCTACAACTCACCAACTATCAAAACAGTCGGCTCACGGCCACCCTCGAAATTCTGTTGAGCAATAAGCCGATCTTTCCAGTTACGCCCTTCATTATCCAAGTTCCTATCAAGTCCTGTTGGTCTCCGAAAGAAAATCTTTTCCTCGCATCCCTTGAGTTCTCTTAAGGTAGTAAAAAGGGTAGAAGCCTTCCATAGGCCCCCATCAGCGACGTCCGAGACTAGCCTGACAAGCCCCTCGCCCCTTCCATTGGTGGTCTCTATCTTAAGAAATACCTGGACTACATAAGTCGCCAAACTGCGCAGTTTGTGGAACTTTATGAGGAACAGATTCGTCTAGCTGGACGTCGATTATTCCGCCTTTTGCAGAGCTTTTGATGAATCCAGCGATCTGATCCGGTCCTTGTAGGGTGCGGAAGTCCCAAGTCATACACAACAGATCTCTCCAACAAGACTCCTTCAGAAAAAGTCTCGTACTAGATTCCGAGAGTCCAGAGAGGAGTTCCCTGAGGGAGGAAATCCAGTCATCTACGACAAATTTTGGAGAAGCAATGGAAGCCGGTCTCGTTGATGCCGAAGTGGGAAAAAGGGCGGTCTGAAGATGTCGCGACCCTGGCAATACTTTGTTCGATGGAGGTAGAACCACCATAGTCGAGGCCATGTTGGTAGAGAGTATATCAAGCTGGAAAGTCATCAAGCTCAGTGTGACCGGAAGTAGGAAGAAGTGAAAGTCAATTGTGGCAACGAACGTCATATTTACACTGCAGGTACCTACGTAAAGCCCTAACCCTAGCTCCGAATCCTTAGCGAGATTCTTGCACCGCTTGCATAGCTTTGGTTATGTAAACACGCATTGTTAATCCTATCTGATATTTTCGTATTCACATGTTGAAGCCGTCATGGGTGTTTTGAGATCTAAGCCTCGCATCAGCTGCAATGTCACAAGTAAGGCCTTTGACGAGCTGGAGAAATATAATGCCTAGAGAAAAGCGGTTGATAAAAGCAGGTAAACTGGAAAGTATGGGAAGCTTACAACCCGGACAAAGTGCATTGCCATGGAATCATCTATGCCATACACAACCACAATCTGCTTTGTAAGCAGAACCACTGCCCCTTTCGAGGCACAACAAGCACCCGCGGCCAGTTTCGGCCCTACCAAGCCCAGCATTGAGGTCGTGTTGACTATCCATCCTCTGACCTGAGGCTTGTTGATCTTGGGAGAGACATTGAGCAATGTGCTTCGCAGCTAAGGAAGACAGAACAGACGTTAACCTTCCTGGAGGCGAAGAACGTGATCATTGAGCAGGTTTAGGCAAATGAGACGCTTGGTACGGTCGACATGGTAAAGTCCCACGTTTCTTTACCCATCTCGTGAATCATGGCGGCACACTCTGTGCCTCCGGTGCCGGCGTTATTTACCACAATGAACTCATCACTTCCGTTTCAGGTTCGTCTGATGGTCGTCCATAACTGTGAGATGGTGTAGAAATAGTCACACGCCCATTCCTCCCCCTACTCCCACAGCTTTACGAACTAATCTCTCCACATTGCCTGCCACTATAGCGTCAGCCTTGAAAAAGATTGCCTTACCTTCGCCATAGCGTTGGCAAATCAGTTCATGCGTTGCACATGGCTTTCAGAGACACCTCAGGTTCCCCGCGGATCTGGGCGCAGGTCAGCACAAATAACAGGGCAGGCGCTATTTCCGGCGAAGGCAAGAGCAATAGAGCGGCCGAGGCCAGAAGAAGATCCAGTCACAATGGTTAAATTGCGTACTCATGATGCAGGATATCATAGAATTATCGTTTGGTGGAACGGGAAAGGAAGGGTGAGTATATGACGCAGAGACAGTGACCATTGGCTGAAGTCGAAGGATCGGTATGGGGCATGCCCCAATTCTTCGCGTATCGTCCTGTCGACCCATTCTAGAAGTCCGCTGCGGAATGGTTCGGTTTGATTCGAAGAATCGTACATGGGTGTACTAGCGTCGGGAGCACCCGTCTTGGCACAAATCACCAAAGCCGTTGTACAGAGTAGTTCCATAACATACTCACTTCAGTAGAGTTGCACAACGGAAATCCACCGACTCTGACATGTAAGAAGCCCGAAATGTCCTAGTTAACTCCGCCGAGTAGCGCGTTATATGCGAAAGGGTCTTATTGGTGGAGATAGCACTTGATGAATATCTCCGAATCTAAACCATGCGAAGGCCGAACACTGAACCTTCCGAGTCCGAAATAGAGTTAGGTATATATAAGATGGTGCTCCAGATCCCGCGTGAAATTGGACTGGTCACGACATCCCTGCAGCTGGCCTTGAATGCCAAATCTCCCGATTTTCTCGTTTTCTGCTGTCGAGTGACAATGTCCTTAAGATAGAATTTGCAGATGACAACTTTGCCTACGTATATCTACGCCATACCAGCGTATATGCGAGTGATATCTACATTCACCTTCAGACACCAATCTTGAACCTCGCAGAAACTTTCTACATCTTACAGAATGTCTTCTCATACTGACTTACTTGGACTTGCCGTCGACATTACTACTTATTCAAAACAGATTGTCGATCGACTTCGTGAGTCTGGCCATGGGCAGCCAAGCTATGCCGTAGATTCTCCACGAGAACTCTGGGAGAATCCTAAACTCGGTCTCAAGGACGTGAAAAGCAAACTTACAGATGCTGCCAATACCCTGTTAACTCTCGTCAATGGACCGATGTTATTCCACCGAAATCTATTTGGAGTTCATTATGACCTCGCAGCAATGCAGGTCATGCTCGAATTCAACGTCTTGGAAAGCATACCCGTAAAGGGAAGCATCGATCTCGACTCTCTCTCAGCAAAAGTCGGAATCGACAAAAACAAGCTTGGTCGATTGCTTCGCCTCCTTGGTACCCAACGATACGTTGAAGAGCCTCAGTTTGAAGTCTTCCAGCATACAATGCTTTCCGAGGTTCTTTTAAGAGATGAGCTATTGAAAGCCCAAGGAAGTGTTCAGTCAGCATCCCTAGCCGAACAGGAGTGCTATATCTGACAGGTACAGGCTAAACGATATGCACAAAGCCAGCGTAGAAGCCTCAGATTACCTGCGCGCGAACCCACATTGCGATAAGAGCGAGGTCTCACCTTTCAAGCACACGTATGCTCATGTTTGGCAAGCCCTGATACAGAAGCTGAATCTAGACAGATATGGATCGAGTCTGTACGAGTTCTACGACACGCATCCCCAAAAAGCAATCAGATTTGCGAAGGCCATGCAAGGGGTCACAAGATGTAGGTCTGGAACAGCCTAAACTCGAACTTGCTAACCAGGTTATCGCAGTCGATCGTCCGTTCACACTTCTAACACAGTGGATTCAGAACACAGGCAGTAATACTGGAAAAATGATAGACGTTGGAGGTGGAAGTGGACATATTGTGCTTGGTCTAGCAAAAGTTTGTAGCTGCCCTCATCTCCGGAATCTACTGACTATCCACAGGAGTTCCCAGCCTGGAATTTTGTGGTGCAAGACCTCCACGACAACATGTTCGCGGAGACTTTAAGCGAGGCAACTAATGACCTAAGTTCACGAGTTGCTTTTGTGCACCACGATTTCTTCACCACACAAACTCAATACGAAGGTGTCGATGCATGGGTGTTACGCCAATGCCTGCACAATTGGAGTGACGAAGATGGAGCCAAGATTCTCAAGCAGTTTGTTCCGGCTATGGAGAAGAACCCGAAGACAGCACTTCTGGTGAACGAGAGCATTATCCCTAATCACGGAGACTTGCCGTTCAACGAAGAGAGATCTTTCAGACAGATTGACATCGCCATGTTCATCACTACGAATGCTAAGCAAAGAACTGAAGGCGACTGGAGAGCTCTAATTGCTAGTGCAGATCCTAGACTTAGGGTGAGATAAACAGTTTATGTTTGATGCTTTGCTAAGACCTTAATTCCAGATTACCCGCATTCTGAGGGACGCCGGGACCATGGGTGTCATCGAGATCCACCTGGATACTGGTTACACGAACGGCAACGGGACGGAACGAGGAGACTTGCTACACGATGGTGGATACGCAAACGGCGACGGGATGGGACAGGAACATTTGCAACTTAACAGCTGAGATGCTTTAAGTAGAGCGAATGGTTTGAGGTCTAGCGCGAGAGTAGCAATTCTAGCAACAAGTTGATTGTTTTCCGAGATTTTATTCTCCGCAAGCAAAGTAACTCATTAGTGCTACATGTGCTACTTGGGGGCCCCTCGCCTAAACTACGCCCTAGAAATCAAAGTCTAGGCTGGACATCACCCTGAAACTCCATGGGCCTTAGCTAGAACTAGGGCTAGGGCTTTGACGAAATAATTAGCGCACTTCAAGACTTTTCGCGTCACACTCCGTAGATCAATGGTCGTGGCAGCCCCCACCCCCAACAGCACAGCCCTGCAGGGTTGCCCCCTAAAGCTGGTGGTAGAAAGAGCGTGTCTCTTTCACCGTCTAGCTGGGCGGTTCATATTCCTGCCATACAAGGCTTGTCAGATACACGAGTAGGACACCGAATCATTTCTAACACTACGTCAAAGCCCATCTTCCTATCTCTCTCACCTGACATACCTTAGGGTTCACCCACTTACTGTATAGCTTTGTATGGTCTGACCCTAAACTGGCGAAACCGCCCGAGTGAACGCCACTTATTTGGTCGCCTAAGGTAAGCAACAAAATTAAGCCCCGGAGGTGATCACTTTAGGGAGTCTTTTAGGTTCCTTTTCGCGAGCCTCGGGCTCAGCCCCACAGGGCTGAACAGTGAGAGAGGGGTGAACCCTTCTATCGTCTGCACCTTGGCGCCAAGAAAAGCCATTCTTATTACCAATCCTCGACTTCCTTTTCCGAATCACAAAATAACCTCTTTACTCCCTGCTCTCAGCAAGCTGTTAGCGGGGCTTTAACGGCATCTATGGATCTCATCTACATGACAAATTGGCGGGGTGTATATGGTATAGCTAGTTACCATTGCAGGCTTGGGGTGTATCAGAACAGCCTTCAGAAGGCATGGAGAACAGGCGTACTCAGCCACAAGTAGAAGGGGTTTTACATGCAGGCAGACCTTTCATTTGTACTGTACATATATCCCGCCAGTCCTTGGTTAGTTTCGGACACTTCCAGGATCTTCTGGACTTCGATAGCGTCGTCGCCGTTGGCTACTACGGTGTAGCAGCACTGCTCCTTCTCGCGACCAATGGCAGCAGCGCCAGCGTTGGCTGACGGCAGCGAGGCGTGGGGGCCTGGAACTGGGGGTTTTCGGCCGACCAATAGGCATTCTGGATACCTTCAACCTCACCAGCTTTTCACCCTGACTAAAGGAGCACTAGTGATAAGCAAGACATAGTGAGTAGCTAGGAGGAAGTGGGGGAGAGCCATAGTTGATCGACAGACCGCGCTCACAACCAATTATTCTGATAGGGGATTTTAAGGGCCAAGCATCAGATGATAAGGGACGAAGCCAACACTAGGTTAGTTACAGACCGTTAAAAATTCTATACCTGAACAGGTTAGGCTTAGAATATGTGATTTTTACTGAACCCTAGAGTATTAGCAATTTATACCGCTCTCTACACACTGTTAAGGAAATATGTGTTCTTGTTTCGTATGTGCCGACAGTGGATGTGTGCCGTTAAGAACTAGACAGGCTTTGCTCAATTAAAGCGCTAGCAACATCCCTCTCACATTTCGCTCAATGAGAACTGCTTGTCGCTGTCAGGCTTCCGATTCAACATATACCAATGCGAAGGAGCCACTGAGTCATAAATAGTACAAGGATTCGCATGGCCGGCGCCATTGGAGCGCAGGATATCATTCCTCTAGAGGGAGTGGTAATTGTGAATCGATCTCATTCTTCGGCGAATGGAGTCGAACCTCCTCTCAATCAGGCTGAGGAGTCTGTCGCAAGTAGCCCTTTGGATGTTGCCGCTCCCGAGATCGAGCAAGACTGCGAGCCAGTTGAGAAGCGAAAAGCCTTCTCTTACCCACCTCTTCCTGAACAATGGCTCACCTCTGCGGCGGACGACACCAAGCGTCGTACCGGTATTTTTGCGGCAGTAGAGGGCAGTGAAATGGATGCCCAAGCCTCCGCGCGTGCTCACAAGAGAAAATCCCGCGGCCAGACTGCCCAGCAAGAAGTTGGAAGACATCATGCTGTACTACAAAGGCTCAAGGCATGGCACAAATGGGAAACCGAACGTTACAGCTCCCTTTCCGCCTTCATATTGAGTAGAATTGGGTATCCTCGTCGCCCGGATCGGCCCAGCGATTCTGAGCTGAAACAGCTAGCAACGTTTTACTTTCCGCCCAGATCAAAGTTGGAGGTGTCGATTTATGACATTGGCAACGAAAATTTCGACTTGACGACTACAACATTGGGAGATATAGAGAGATGTAAATTAATCTGTGTGATCGTAAAACATGGTTTGCTGATCCCACATGGAAAAGGCTGGTACGAAAAGCCAGATTGGGCCTCCATACGATGGATGTGGGTTGCTTTCCCTCGAGTATTTTTGCGGTCTTTGCTGATACAATCTAGACATTTACCGATAGGACAAGGGATCTTGCAGTCTGTACGTTACCGAACATATATCACTTTTATCTCTGTCGTGAGGCAACAGCACTAATCCAGCTCAGAGCATTGAAAGCCTCTTTTTACATTCTGGTCCACCTCCAAGAGCTCAGTGGGAGCAGGCTTCTCCATCCGGTTGGCCTTTTCTCGAATTTGAAGTGCTCAATCTTCGTGACCGCCAATTCCTACAGGACCAGATTGATGCATTCAATATGCTCCAAGACCTACCGGATATTGGAGATGCATTAGACAAATTAAAATTTGAGGGCGATACTAATGAAACACTGCAAAGAAATCTCGCTTGGCGGGCCTCGCACCTGAGTGCGAAAAACGACTTTTGGAACTCGGCTTACGGTGACCTTCCCAGACAACTTATTGAAGACGCTAATGTTGGGTTCTCTTACCTCGACTCGAACGGGGAACATCACGTGCCAAGCCTGGTCCCTCAAATTTTTTCGCGTCATCCTGTGTACCGCGATGCGGTGCTGGTCCGAAATCTCTTCAGGTGCTTTCATCGAGGCGACGGTAGCACTCTATCTTGCACCATACATCAGAAACCTGTAATGCTAATAGCAATAGGATATCTCCTTACCATGAGCCCTCAAATTGGAATCAATTACCTCGATAAGGACGCGTCTAAAACCATGAAAGAACCAGTCACCGCAGACTCCTTAAGACAAAACTCATCAGTCCTGGAGGCCTTGCGCCAGCGCGCGAGGCTATGTAATCCGTTTGACAAAGAAGGGATTCTCAGGCCAGGAATCGGGGGCTTGGAATGGTTCATGGTCTTCCTCATCACCGAGTTCGAAGCAACCCCGCACAACCTCCGACAGGGACGAAATGCCCCAGATATCCAGAAAGTGTATTCGACCATTGTTTCTAACTTGGTATACCCGAAAATTTCATACTTGTTTTGAAAATGCCATACGAGCAAGGAAGAAAGAATGAATGGAAAATCACTAATTATGTATGTTCATTGTATCGTACAGAAACACCAACGTGCCGACGGCTTCAAAAGAAACGAGTCGATCAATCTCGTCCGTGACTATGCCGCCTGCATCGAAGAAATATCCAAGCTGCAAAGTCTGATAGTAGACAACAAGCGGGAATTCTTGAGTCTGTTGCGCAAAGACTGCATCGATCTCGCAGACAAGTATTGCCACGATGAAAAGGTGGGCTTGGACGATTCAGATCCACTCCAGATGATGCCTGCTCGTATCGATTGGGCACGTCGCATCATTGACGAGAACAGCAAGCGCTTGCCGGCTATCATGTCAGAGTTGAAGTCGTCGCTTGACGTGGTGGGTTAATCCTCTCGCCTATTCCCTCTGTCTCTACAGGAGTGCGTGTCAAATAAGAAGCATTCTCGAAGCTACCTTGAGCGCCTTTCCTCATTCTGTTCTGCAGCTTTCTCTTCATCTTAGTTCAATCCTCTATATTGACAGGAAGGGAACCCCAGAACAGCACAAGATTACTTACATTCCACTTCACTAATATACACCTTAAAAACAAGTAGAGCTTCCAACTCCGTACAATCGAACAAAGAGAACTCGCCGAAATCGTCAAATCAAACAACAAAGCTATCCTTGTCTTCACCGTCGTCACCATCATCTTCCTACCCTTATCCTTCTTCACATCGTACTACGGTATGAATCTCAAAGGTATCATCGATACCGATCGCGGTCAAGGCTATTTCTGGACCGTGTGCGGGACTGTGACTGCGGTTGTGGTGGGCTTTGCGATAGTGTTTGGGTTTCGGGACAACTTGATCAAACTATTGTGGGAGGAAAGAAGTTATTCGAGGCCGGAGATTAGGGGGAGGGGGTTATTGAGGAGGTAGTCATTGCCCCCAATGTCCCCATGAGGGATATAGAAACGGAGATGAAGGGATAGAGAGGATGAGCCCTAGGTATGATGTTCTTGAGGTATCAGAAACACAACTGTACAGTTGGTACTCTTCTCGTTCTCTTAACGCTTCATAATGTCAAGTATCTCTTAAGTGGCTGGCGTCCACCTTTTAGGAGAAAAACGCGGAATTATGCTGATTAGATGGTAAAACGTCAGTCTTTTAGCATAGAAGAGACTTATAACAAGTAAGAATAAGTAATATTTCTAACTTACTATTTTTTGGAAAACAACAATTCTCAATGAATTTAAGTTAATTTAAGGTGTTTTTTAATTGTAGAGAAGAAGTTATAGGTTCATAAAGATTTGCTTTAAGCTATAGTGATGCCAATATTAGCTTATTGTCCCCTGGAAGGGTGGACGTAATTCGGCCACTTAAGGGATAGTTAAATATAGTCTACGTAGATTCGGATCTACGCTTTGGGTCAGGGAAGGCAAATCACCGCAAATATGTTACGAGTACGACAGAATAGGTTTTGCTAAGTGGGATTAGAGACCTTCTGGAGGCAGGGTTACTTGGGGATTGGTGACTTACTGTAAGCTGTTTTAGCAGGTTTACTGTCCCAGTACGACTAGTCTTGGCTTGTCAGAATCAAGACCGCAGGTTGCAGAGCGTGTTTCGTCAAGCGGTGCAGTCCCAGCATCAACGAATTTACACTCGACTCTTGTCGAAAATGCACATCAATATGAGTTATGGACGTCTTCAGCGGCCACATCTTGTGCCCAAACTACCTTGGATTGACAAGCTATGTTCCAACAAGGTCAGTTGAGAACCCATGGGCAACGAGGGTATGTAAGGAGGTGTCTCTGGATGCCCTTTGGCAACCAATATCGCGTACATAGCATAAGCACAGCGGTCCGAGGGAGTTTCGCTTTAACTTTCATGTTCCTATCTACACATCAAAAAAGGAGATGGCTTGTGTCGCCCTGGTCAAATAGGGACTAGGGATGCACCATGCGATTGGCTTATCAAATCATTTTGCATTGTCAGCAAATATCAAACGTGTAGCAGATGATGCCTCGCCTGAGGTGCTAGAATCTATGGAGGATGATCCTAATATACATGAAGAAGAAGTGCTAACAGGATAACACCTCATAGTGGCGAGCTAAGGCAACGCTACGGGTATCAGCCCATGCAACAAAACGTGTTTCAGATCAAGGAGTGATGACAGGAATAGGATGAGTACACATTGTATTGTTTTCATTTAATATTAAGCAAGCATTAAGCAGAGTGTTACACGTTCTAGATACCGAACACGACAAGAGATGGAGCACAATTATCCGAATCCTCAACCTTCGAAAGACACTTCACCCATGAATTGCCCTCGACCCATGGAGAAAAAGGGAATGGGCGACTCTATCGTCGCCTTCTCTCCTGCTGGCTGCTTCGCTGGGTACCATGTTGATCACCACGCTGGCTGTTATGCTGTGAACGTGTACTCTGGGCATGTCCGAGTCCACGGTCATCATCACGGCTTCGGCCTTCATCACCTTGTCCATCAACTGGTCGTGCTGGGTGGGGCGGAGGACGTTCCTGCCGATAAATGACATAGTCTTCTTTTGACGGAAAGGTGACTGGTGCTGGAATAGTACGGAATCCTTGCTCACGAAGACGGGCAATTTTGGGATCAGGTCTGACCTTGGGTTCATTCCACCAATGGTACTTTGGTGGTGGAATATATTCCGGTGGGTTCATTGCTCTCTCATATTTTTGCACACGATCAATGCTAGGACGAACGCGCTCGTCATGTAAAAACTTCTCATGCATACGGGCCCGCTCTTCCTCTGACGGAGGGAAGAGTGGTGGTGGAATGCATTTCGGCTTGTCACATTCAGGCCTGGGATCACGTCTGATCTTGGTAGGTTCATTCCACCAATTTTCCTTCGGTTTCTTCGGTTCTGCTGTTTTGGGATGTTTGCCAACCGAAGCTTGACCTTTCCCATTGGCTTCGACGGATCCTTTGCTGAAAGGTGGCCTCATTCTTTCTGATTGCTGTGTTGATTGGTTTCTGTGGTTGGAGATATGTTGAGGGGATGAGTGGACTGATTTAATAGAATAATATGGGTATACCAGCCGGTTATATAGGTGGCACCTAAGTATTAATGGCTATGGGATAACACTTGCTTTGTTCGAGGTGATAAAATGTTACACGAGGAGACAGACTTGAGAAAGGAGAATGCGAAGACAAAGATATCACTTAAAAACAATATAAATTTAGCAAGACAATGAATTGTGCAATGCCCTTTGCCGGGAAAAGGTGGTGAGACCCTATTCATTGTCAGTCTAAGCAGGTATCCCTCAGCTATCGTTCCCTGCTTCCCAACCTTAGGTATGGTCGGATTCAGACGGCTGGACATCGGCTTACTTTCTACTATAGCCGAGCTATATGCCCGGTGCTCACTACGGCGCTTTCCGTACCTTTATCACCCAACTTGCAAATCAATTCTTCTCCAATCACAACTCGGCCTAATCATCCGCTTCTTACAACATGGTTCGGCTTCGCGAGCTCTTAGAGGACATCCTAGATAGCGTCTCGGGAGACGAGGATGACAATTGGAAGGTAAAAACATGTAATAGCAGAGAGCAGCGTCAAATGTCCATTGAAACTGTAGTGCCGCATGACAGGAAGTTGCTGCTTGAGCTCGGATTACTGAACCAGGACGGTTGGTCCCGACGACTATTTCTGGTGAGATTTACGCAAATATAGTGGTATTACCGGGCCCTCGCTTATATCACATGTCAGGCATCACGCGAAATCAAGGCTAATTCTGTTGGCTCGAGTGAGTTATACAGCATGGCATCAAATGACAATGAGACACCAACACATAAGTCTGGACTCATGTCATATTGGCCCAGGACCCGATGATGATGCGCAAACAAGTAATACCGATGAAGGAGCTTATTCGGCCGAGGAAGATAAGGGCGATGTAGAAATTGGCAATGATAATACCTCTACGAAGGAGAGGAGCAATAAGGCTGAGAAAAATGGAGGAGAATTATGGAGAATAGAGAAGGGTCAAGGAGGTACTCATATAGATAGAGTTGGCGCAGAGGACGAGGAAGAGGGCATAGAGGTCGAAGAAGAAAGAGAAACAGTACGTGGACATGCGAGTGAACTTCGAAGAGTTGACGGTGTACGCAAGCACGCAGGAATACCAAGAAAGCTGCCTTTTCGGGATACCACTGACGCGAGAGCCAAACAGCAGCAGATTCGAGCCAGCGAACGTCTCAATCAAGCGAAGCCGATTGCTTTGTTGAGAACTCCGAATAAGAAACGGCGAGGGAGTACGGAGTCACTGTTGGGAAAGAAGAGGAAGAGAGAAGATGCGACAATGCCGGCCCTCCAGGATAAGAGCCAATCCAACTCCGACCAAAATACATCGTCAGACCTGAGACACGACTAAGAGGGTACCCAAGGGACAAAAAAGCATATCGAGGGGCCTTCGGCATCAAAGCATAACCGAGGGCAACCAAATATCAGGTCGCCGGAGACATTTCCAGGTGTGACCAAGGAGGCGGAGGACTGCCAAATTTCGAGAGAGGAGAACAAAGCCAGGATAAGTAGAGACCCCGCAAAAAGACAATATTCCGCGAGGACTGCCGAGATATACTGGACAACATTTTCAAGACGATGTGGGACCCTAAAACACAATTCATACCCTTAACGAATCTTCTTCCATCCTATAGGATCGTAGAACATGTCGTCGCAGCGAGGAATCTCGAACCGGTCAATGATGTCCTTGAGGATAATGAAGTCAATCATGTGCTGGCGGCAACGTTACGTGTTGTTAACCAGGTCTTTCTTATGAGAACAATCGAGATGGGATGTGCAGAGACACGTGGATCAGCCCACCACACCCAGGGTATTATGTTCCAACGTATTGCATCCCACCTTCAACATCGGCAAATACAGCGCGGCAAGCCTTGATTAAGTAGGACGGCGGCATTGCAAGCGGCACGACAATTAAAGTGAACCTTTCCTCAAATATACTCAACATTCACTGACTATTCATATAGATTCAATGCTTACCGAACTGGGAGACTGTGTCGGCAATGGGATACAGTGTGCATCCTCCTGGCTTCTACTGTTGCCGCATTTACTACCAAAAGTCGATATACCCCCAAGGCCGTTCTGGACAAAATCGCTCCGAAGATGTAGAACATTTTACTAATAGTAGTGTTCGTGGCTGATTGTAAACATCCGGAGTGGCGTGACGTTTTCGCGGTCTGTCCATTCTTGCGAGAGAACAAACCCTCCTCATTAGAGCCGCGCCCACTTGATGCTGATCTACGAGAATGGGGCCTAAACAAAGACCTCATACCAACAAGATTACAGAAATTTACATACATAATCGAAAGTCGAGTGGGAGAGCCGTGGAATGGCGATCCACGGAGGGTGCACGGGGGACTCGACATTGCTTGCGTACAGTGTGGCCAGGCCCAGTTCGACACTGAAGGTACGGACGAATCTCGGAAAGGTTGCAGGTGTATGGGATCGTTGTTCTCTTCATCGAAAAATCTCGATCGGTTCCTTATATTCGAAACTGAAGGCCGTGGCTTTGGGGTCAAAGCACTCAACTTAAGTATATATCTGTCGAAACCCACAGGCTAAGCTAACCGCCGCGTATGCTTTAGACATATAGCAGTGATAGTGTCATCGGAGAATTCGTTGGTGTGGTAGTGAAAAAGGTACCTAAAGACCGGGACATCCTAGCTGGCGGAGCAAACTCGTTGGTCCACAATTCATACTATCTTGACACAACCTCTGAAGGTACGTAACAAGGGTCAGAAAGGTGAAAAGACAAATATTGATACCTTATAGGCAATTGGACGTGGTTTATCAACCATTCATGCCAAAAATCCAACTGCGTCGTCAACAAGTTTGTCTGGCGCGGCATCGAGAAGATGATACTCCAAGTTCGAGGGGGCTACACCGTGCAAGTGCTGGACGAGTTGACTGTTAACTATGGAAATCAGTATTTGGGCGTTCAGGGACCTGGGAGGTGTGAATGTGAAAGCTGTAGGCTGGAATGAGACCTGTATAAATCAGGAGGGAATGCTGTTTGCGTCAATCAGTCCGGTGTCTTGGTGATGAAGTGCGCATGTTGCTCCAATCTAGTTGGGGGCCCTTCAGCCGAGTTTTTCGGCCAACCAATGAAGGACCTGAGTATCTTCATTTCGCAACTTTTGTAACTTTCCATCCTGACCAAAGGAGCATTAACGTAGCTAACAGTAGCAGCGCCAGCATGGCCATAAGCTGCAGAGGGTGTGGGGAGCTTGAAACTGGATTTTTCAGCCAATCAATAGAGATTCCTCATTTGGTAGCTTTTCGAATTTCTACCCTCACTGTAAAAGCACTAAGAGATACCTATAGTGTGCTGTGCGGTGGACACTTAGTCCTACGGCAGAAAAGTTGGTTGTGCGACAGCAGAGCCACTCCGCTCGCACTGGAAATGGTTTTTGCTCCAGTTTAGCTTGGGGGTAGTGCTCAATAGTATCGTCGCTAGTGGCTATTAGGATAGCAGCGCCGCCGGCGGAAAGGGGGATCGACGCAGCAGTTTTAGTGGGGGGCACCCTCCAATTCTGCTCCTCACTCTTTTTCTCTCCACCGCTTTCTCCTACCGCATCTGCTCAGCAGCTCAACAAGCTTCTAAACCATCCATTTGCCCCACCCACATACGCCTGTATATGCCCCAGGTATTCTGTCGCTTAGACGGAGGGGGTATTGGCGATGGGCCTCGCTCCCTGTCGCGGCCATTGGCACGAGCACCAGCTTGGCCATTCCCTGCACCGAGGTGGGGACCCTAGAGCTGAGTCTTTGGCCAACCAATAAAGACATCGGTATCTTCATCTTGCAGCTCCTTTTTACTGCTTTTCGTCTCACCAGAAGAGTACTAAGATGGCGATTCTGGGCCAAGATCAGCAATCGCTGGTAGAGAGTTAAACAGTCCAAGGAATTATTACCTGGAGTCTTTGATTGGTTCTTCTTTGTAGACTTTCTCTTCTTCCTCGGTGGCATGCTATCAAGCCAGTCAACAACTGCAAGAATGCTTGGTAGTCCTTGATCATCTCCCAGGACTCCAGAGTTGCCTAGGTAGTATCGCATTCACTTTGCACAATATCCAACGCGCAACCCACGATACAGAATGAAGTGCGATAGAGTTAGTATTGAATGGTGGTCCGGGAGCCCGCAGAAGTACCGCCCTGAGGGGCTGGTGCCTGGATAGTACGAAATATCCCTAAAACTGGTCCCCTAGCAGACGAGACATAGGGGTGAGAGACCCTGCTTTAGGGACTTATCTTGGCGTCTAGGCCACTGACTCCAGGCTATCTCTGGGGGGTTTAGGGTTACTAGGTGTATACGGTTGGGGCGTTAACCCTTCTACGCCAAGATTCGCGGGTTCCCGGACCACCATTTAACACTAACTCTATTGTATGTATCAGTCTGTTATGCACCTCCGGAGGCGTCCTGCGCTATGTTTTAGTGAAAATTGAGCCATTTGTCTGACACCCTTGTAGATGGAGAAGCATTGATTTCGAATACGCCCCAAGAAAAATGCGCAACCCGTTAACGAGATCAAGTAACGGGCAGTTGGCTACTCCTGTAGCAACGTATTTGTGCTCTACTCAGAGCGTCACCGAACAGTTACCCAAGCCTACCCTCCTCGTTTTCGATTAATAAAAAGATCGGCGGCATCGAGCCCTCCCGTATTATGGAGATGTTCGACGAGCTCCCAGCCGCAACCCAACTTCTAGATATTTTCAACGTTCTTCGGGAACACAGCCACGCCCGAGACGGCTGCGAAACCAGAGTCCAACAGTGGCACAAGGCAAGAATCACCTAAAAACCAGGAACAGACAGCAATGTAATTGACATACGCAGTGCCGTCCTGTCACAATCGAATTCGTCTTCGATATTGTCGACTTTTCGTACAGAGAGCATAGGTGCTTCAAACCGTAAGTACAGCCATCACTCTGCCATTTGCTCGTTCAATGCTCATGATCCGAAGCTCGACCCCCGCCAATGCTCTACGAGCAGCGGTGACTTACAACAAAGCTCCGGCTGGACGCATTATTGGTCGGAGAACTAGAGCCCAGAGTCCAAGCGGCTAAGAAGACCCTGGGCTATCTATTGCTTTGTTCCTTCCAAGGCAAGGAGTAACACCTGCGCCTTCAACGATAAGGAACTAGTGGAACTGATGCTGGTCAGGCACACTGTCTACACACGGTCTACCAAAAGATTTACCAGAATATGAAAAATGGGTTTCGGTAACCATCGGACAAATCAACTCATCGATCAACTCACCGCAAACGAGATACCAAATCGCCTACTAGACAACCCGACAGTAGAAGCTTGAAAGGCTATAGATCAGGAGATTGAGGAAGCAGTATGGAGAGCGTGGCTGGAGAGCGAGCTTGCCTTCTTCAGGGTTGCACGAAACCTGGAGCTAGCGAAAGCACCGAGATACGAACCCATTTAGTGCTATTGCTTCTATTCGGTCGTATAGCCAACTTGCGTACCACAAATGATTGCATATGTGTTATAATGTAAGAAAAGGAATCGCTGAAGAATCAAGGCACAAGCAGTTGTGTGCACGAAAACACAATTTGCTTCCATTCAAATGAAGATGATACTGTTAAGTACATTATGTCTTGAACATTCGAAGGAGAAGAGGTGTAATAGAAGGTAACTGCGATTTTAGAGTGTATCAACAAGTCGAATACTAGTCTTGTATACTTGTGGTGGTTTCATATTGCAATTAGCAAATCTCAACATATTTCCGGTGTCTCTATTCTCTTTATCGCTTGCTACTGTAGGTGTAAGTCTGCATTATCAAGACTTGACAAGTCTTACAATACGCTCATCAATCTGTCGAATCCTCCATTCAATCTGCTTAGGCTTTGTAATGTGACCTTGTGGGTGATGCACAATTTCCGCTCCGTACTTGAGAAGAAGCCAGCAAGCTTTCGCTGTTTCCATGCGAGAGAGTGAGAACATGTGCTTCGTAATACCAGCAATTCTTTCCTCCTTATCCATGTACTCTGGCTCGCGAGTACAAATATCATCCGTCATGGTCAGTATAAAAGGTTCCCGATAATGGACAATTTCGCCCTTGAGCTTGGGTTGTTGGGTAATCTGGCCATAACGATCAGCCAGCCGCATACCATAAATGTATTGTACAGGATAACACAGACCCATAGCAATCTCGCATATACTTCAACTCCTACAGCGCCCCAAGCAAGCCGAGCTGTCCCACTGGTCT
The DNA here is from genome assembly GCA_000482085.2 of Cladonia metacorallifera KoLRI002260. NCBI lineage: Eukaryota > Fungi > Ascomycota > Lecanoromycetes > Lecanorales > Cladoniaceae > Cladonia > Cladonia metacorallifera. Next base: position 57,453 of record KI911116.1, on the reverse strand, counting down.
CACCAAACATTACTTCCGACTTGACAAATAGCACGTGCAGAGCCAGGTATTGTATGCTGCATGTTGATACGAAAGCCTTTTCTGAGGGCTTGCCTGTGCTTGTAAGCTGCACGTTGTTGCGAAAGTCTGCTACAGAAATTACCTGTAGTAAAAAGAGGAGTACTTTGTATCTCGAACGCCCAGTTCACCATTTTCTATGATATCAAACGCTTGAGGCAAAGGATTGTTGTTGGGTTGCGTGTACGGATCGTCGGGTTGCGTGGACGCAGCTGGGTTGCCTTGATCCTTTGGAATCCTTGTATGAAGCTGCTTTCAAACCTTGATGAGATCTGGGTATTCTAGGCAAGCAAATACCTAACACTGGGGGGGGCAAGGATAACAGGATAAGTAAGTGTCCAGGTCATTTCAGTGAAACACAACCCCTCCCGCAATCTACAACCCATAAGTAAGATGCATCTACCATCCGAGATAATTACTTACTAAGACCAAGTGAAAGTGCCTGTGGAAGATGTTACTGCCCAGCCGGGACTTCTCTTGGATCTGGACTGGCGAGGAGGCCCACTAGCAGCCAAGATGCCCACACGCGAAGACATAATTGCGAGAATGCACCGTCTCCTAACTTAACTCGATGCACAAGGGAGTCTGCAGGTAGAGGCGGCTGCCACACGTTCGCAGAAATCGGTCATACTACAGGATGTGGGACACGGCACGCCTGGCCAGAAGACTCTTGTTCGCTACTCCAGACCCACCAACAAGAAGTGCAGCAACAATATAGTGAGTTTTCTATGCATTCACATATATATTCCTGATCTTTGACAAGCTCTCAGACATACTTCGCCAAATTCGTTATTGTAATCGAATACATCCTCGAACATATCGCAATATTCGAACATGTAAAATTTCGCCAAGCCGGGTATGCCAAAAGTCTATCAATGTCACAAGCCAACTTGAAGAACCTCTTCTTCAACATTGCAGTGACGGCCGGGCTCCACCTATGGAGGCTAGGGCTCGAACTGGAGGCAGATGGCATGATCTATCTTACCCATCTACAACGATCAAATTGTGGATCGTGGACAATGTCTTCAAGTTCGCTGCTAAGAGGAAATGTGATGGCTTTGGGAATGTTCTCGGAAGCATCAAGCCTAGAGCCATCAGAAACACAGAGCCTATCCCAACGCGAATAATGCGACTGAGGGTCACTAGAGGATTGTCAGCCCTGAGGGCGGTCATTGTTGTTGAACACAAGAACATTGGCCTTGCAATTCACTGGGTCCACGAAAATTTACAAGACGTGGTTATTATTATAGTAAGTATGCTTCCTGTTTCCCAATAGTCTCTGACATATCTTCAGACCCAAGGATATCCGTCAGTTGCTGCTAGAGAATTCATGTGTCTATTGTACCTTGAGTTGAAGGCATTGCCGGTCAAGAGGCTATACTACTCGGACCATGACGCGCAGGGTGCACAAATTTTCACCGTTCTGAAATCAGGAGCGCTCGCAACGGCTTACAGCTCAACCCATCTAAAATGTCCCAAGCTGGAATGGGCTGGCCCTACTGTCCAAGAGCTCCTGGCCTTCCACGAAGCCAAGTTCGTTGCTGATAGCCAGAATGCTAATAGACGGGCTGATCATATGAAAGCGATCAAGGCTCGGACTGTGGCGGAGCCTACCAGAACTGACCACTCCCTTCTCAAGGGATTGCGCTCTTCCGGTGTTCTCAGCGATGAGCCTGTCCTGGCCTCAGAGCTAGAGTTACTGATAAGGGGTAAAGGGGTACGCAACCTCTCTCTCCTTTGCGTTGTTGGTTGTCTAACACAACAATAGAAATTCCATCTCGCTCTTCTATCTGACGGCATACCTACTGGAATGGAGAAATTTATTGTGGAGGACGTCAATAGACGGACGTATACATTGACCACAAATCCATCCAACCCTGCTCCAGATCGATCGTCGACTTTCATGCAACTCGACGCCCTGAATACCCAGTCGCCCAAAACTTTGCCCAGCCCATCAATCAACAACCCATCAAACAACAACTCACCAAATAACAACCCACCAAGCGAAGATACTCTAGCGAGATCTGCCGAGGAGAGTCAGGACGACAATGTTGTAGACTTTGCCACCGCCGAGCGAATTTTCAAAGCTGCCAGCCTCAATACCCGTGTTCTCGGCATGGGACTTGGGGGACTTGGGGGCCGCATTTGAACAAGACCTTGCGGGTGTCAGGTTCATATTCATGTGTTGCTGATGTGCTACCCTCATAACATGTAGCTCTGATGCTTCGAAAATAGAAGCAAGGCGTAGTACCATTGCAATAAGGCACTATACTCATGACATCCACTCGCTCGGTAGCTTAGATACAAATCAAGATAGTCGGAATATCATGCTTGTGAATGTGTGTGAGCTGCTTGATTGTGCAATGCGCGAACCAACCACAACCCTGGGCTATGTAGAATCTTGACAGCAACAGAGAGGAAATTTCGGCCTCTGAATGAAAGAATTGAAGGACTCGATCCCCAGCGCCACGTCCATACCGACTTAACCCTTCGCAAAATTGACTTAGATTGACTTATATACCCCTAAGTACCTAACACACTAGAGCTCAGAGAAGTGTTATAAATAGCTTAATCTCAATTATCTACAATAGTAGAACCCTCGTTTCACTATTGAACCTAATACAAAATATAATTATCAATTGGGTATAAGAACCCCTCTATTAGTATCTTAATAACTTAATAACCCCTAAAGTTAGAATTTATAAAAAGGGTTTATAGTAAGGACTTAGTATCTTACTAACTTAAAAACCTTAGAATTAGGAACTCTAAAAGTGTTTTAAGTAGGGAGATAAGGAAGAGAATATCTAAGAGCCCTTTCTCTTTTCTTTTCGTAACTAAGATAATCCTTAAATTAAAAGGTTTAATAAAAGTTTAAGTTGAGAGGTAAGGAAGGGAATATCTAAGAACCTCAAGTAAGGTAAAAGGAGTACAGGAGCCCTTTATTAATACCTTACTAACTTGAAACCTCTAAGATTGGGATATTGTATGCTAGGGGTTAAGTAGGGAGGTAACGAAGAATAGGGTAGTGCTCTTACTATTTGGGAGTTTTCAAAGGGGTTTAAGTAGTTGAATTTCCCCTACCTATACCTTCAGCTTACATTCCTACTATATATCATGGCAACAACTGGGATAGACGCGTTATTCATTACTCAATAAATATTAACCGAAGATTTTTTAGGGCATAGGAACCCCTTACTTAGTATCAAACTAGCTTAACAAACCCTAGTTCTGTCATTTTTAGACGGAATGTTAAGTAGGCAGGTATGGTAGGAAATAGGGTAGACTTCAGTATTGGGGCTTTTCAATGCCGGGTTCTGAGCAGGAAGGCAGGGCAGGAGGTGGGGGAGATTTCAGTATTTTGCAATGCGTCAAGGCGATCGTTAGTATGAACAAGCAATTTGAGACTTAAAGATGTTGGAAAATTTCGCATTCTGGGAAGACCGGGCCGATATGCATAGATGAGTCTGGGAGATCTTCGTTGATTAGGGAGACATTAAAGAGCCACGACGACGGCAAGCATCCAAGTAATGAGGACCGGCGGAGACATTTACCAATCCTAGCAGTCGTATTGAAAATAAAGCTTGAGATCCTAGCAATATATCTCACCATACTGGCTTATTTGTCTTCCTTGGGGGACCAGGATAGACGTTGTCTATAAACTTCGGGTCATTCCAATAATCTCATGAGGCGTGATGCGCACAATGGGGCCATCACTTCTAGTGTGAGCAGTGGATCAAACGAATGGAAGACAGAGTATCGTTAAACACATTGCTCGTACAGCTACGCCACCTTTTTGAATTACTGACCACCCAGCCACACCTCCCACTATGCCTCATAATAATATATGATGTTCTATGGACATCAGCGCACTCATTTGCTTGTGTATGAGCGGGGCGGACCCTGGGACCAACTAATGGGGGTCCCGGAGTATTTCAAAGCGGCGAGAAGAAAGCTGAGCAACTTTCAGCCATCGTGATATCTCCTTGCTTACCTATGCGCCTAGGTTTCCGCACCAGCCGTTCTTCAACCTTACGATTGACAGGAGGGAGTCTTTTGAAGGACAGGGTTTCTGATACCGCAGCTAGCGAGCTTTGGAACTAACCAAACGCCAATGTTGCTACTTCCCTTCGGCAACATTAATCTGTTGCAGCGAAATGGAAATGCAACTCACAAAGCTGTATGGAACTAAGCGTAATTCCGATTGTAGGAGGGATCATGAGTTTTAGGACATTCTACGTAATGTGGGGGTAATCATCCCGATGACAGCCTGCAGGTCCGGCCTCTCCCAATACTGTAGCTGCAGTATATAATCCGTAACATGTGCTTATGCAGGATTCTGATGACGCGCCTCGACCCCAACAGTCTCCCCAGCGTCCGATGATCACTGGGGACGCGCTGATAGGGTGCAACCTGCCGGTGTGCCGAAGACAGGTACCGTAAGGTAATACATGTATGTTAGCGCCCGCGCGTCCTGCAAAGCCGCTCGGCGCTCCAGCTCGCTAGCTGCAAGGTGAGGCTTGGAAACTGGTCTACTTCACCAGCATTCAACAAACTTGTCAACACAAGGTTGAATGCTAACCGAGTACGCGAGCAGACGGCGGCTGCACTATCTACATTGCCAGCCGCTCCACGGACAGGATTGCTGCAGCGATCGAGGATACCAAGTCTATCGCTCCCCGGCCTCCGCAAAGCAAACCAACGCGGCTCAAAAGCCTCCGACTAGACCTGAATGATCTCACTACCATCTCCGAGAGTGCCAGACAGTTTCTCGCCCAGGAATCGCGTCTCGACATTCTCTGGAATAACGCGGCATCGCCCAGGCTCCACTTAGTAGCACAACCAAGCAAGGCTATGAAGCGCATATGGGTGTTAACTGTCTCGGCCCATACCTATTCACGAAACTCCTCACGCCTCTTATCATCAAGACCGCACAATCTGCCCCCAAGAACAGCGTACGTGTCATCTGGACCGCATCACAGATCGTCGAAACCAATTGTCCACCAGGCGGCGTCTTGTTGGAGGAGCAGGAACCTGGCAAGCACACCGCGGATAAGAACCGGACTTATGCAGCCTCGAAGGCCGGAAATTGGTTTCTCGCCTCAGAGCTCGACAAGCGCGTACGAAAAGATGGCGTTGTGTCCATCACGCAAAATCGGGGCAACTTGTACACCAAGTTTTGGGACCCTGTGCCTGGCAGGGTCAAATTTCTCCTATTGCCCTTTCTCTATGAGCCGAAGATGGGCGCATACACCGAGCTCTGGGCGGGGTTGGCTCCGCAAATCACTTATGAGGACGGTGGAAGATATGTTATCCCCTGGGGTCGTTGGCACCCGGCACCGAAGCCCGAGCTTCTCGGCAGCATGAAGACGAAGGAAGAGGGCGGTACAGGTCTAGCGGCAGAATTCTGGGGATGGTGCGACGATCAAACAATGCAGTATGCGTGATACATACAAGGTTCGCGATTGTCATAGATGATAACAGGATCTATTCAATACTGGTACCGGTGCTGATACTGAATGCTTTGACAGGATTGGTATGCTCAGTGCTTTGGTATTCCGCTAACCCAATAGAGCGCAGAGCATCAAGTTGTCTCTCATCTTATTCTGCCATCACGCAACCGCAGGTAGCACTGTCTCGGCTCATTCGTTGTTCGAAGTTCGGATCGATAGCTAGATAAAGCCAACGGGCACTGTAGAAGCTCGAACCTTTAGCATAGAAGCATTAGAAAGATTCTTAGCTCCACGTATATGGATCTCCTGCTGAAACCTGCTCGAGCCCCCAATTCAAAGGTCAGCTGTGGCCCTAGTTCGGGATCGAATCTCTGCTCGTCGCCATCGTCTCTGTCTGGCCCCTGAGAGGACAGGAAGTGAGTGAACTTCCCGCGCCCATCTCGGCATGCAGCCTTTTTTCTTTGACTCTGTGTGGACCAGCACCACGATCCATTGTGTCTACCATAGCTCAGCTAATTGATAGGTAAGTCGGCAGAATTAGATTTTGGCTTTCAAGGTCTAGTCCAATGCTTTCTGCTGATATGAGCCCCAGATTGTTTAAAGGAACATTTCGCTTAGTCCGAGACGGCCACGTGAAGCCAATCCACCCCATTCGTATATTTGGCTTCGATGAGGTTATCGCAGCGCTATCCCACATCAGGGGTGGACAACCCATTTGGCAAAATTGCCATTTCGCATTGGGGCCGAAAGAACGCACAGCTTCCCATAACGCCGGCAATGAGACGGCTGAGGCTATCATCCAACGCCTCTTACTTGATGGTGTGGGGTCTCGTAGGTCTTTGTACGTCGTACCTTCGTCTGATTGGAATGTCACCCAGTTGCCGGCGTGGTGCAAGGTGCTATGACTCTTAGGGTAAGCTGAAGCTCTGTTGCGTGGAGACAGGCGCGAGAGGCTCACAACGCAACAGGACAAGCTCTTCGAGATGATGACGCATGCCAAATATCGAGCAGCCATCCATGCCAAGACTACAGGCACTTGGAACCTACACAAAACCGCGCAAGAGGGTCTAAAGCAGCCGCTCGACTTCTTTATGATGTTTTCGAGTGTCGCCGCTGTGGTAGGGAATATGGGTTAAGCTAACTATGCAGCTGCAAGCACCTTCCTCGACGCCTTTGCAAGCTTCCGTCAATCGAAGGGTTTGCGAGCCAATTCAGTCGATCTTGGTGCTGTTGAAGGTTCATGTCTGCAATTCTCCTAGGCAAGTGCGGAACATGGCGCACCTAAGCCAAATATAGATTAGCAATGGCTTGGTCACCTATTCCAAAAGAGCTAAGCGAAGCGTCCATATATACCCTCGCTCCATCCGATGCCCGTAAGGGACTTCAAGCGCACCATTACCGATCTTGAATTTGGCTCTGAGCTCGCGAGCAAGCGCACCAGGTTGTCGCCAGACCAATTGGCTACTCATCCTTACTCGACTCAAGACGGGCATCATGAACACTCCAGTCGTCCCTGTGACTCTTCTGACTGGCGAGAACAGCTCATGGCCTCCCTTCTCGGACCTCTTGACAACCAATATCCGCCTACTACCAAGCGGCTTACGGCCACCCTCCCGACTGAGGGCTTGGCTCGACGCAATTCCTTATCCTCGCACCGATTCCTGTCCAGCCGGTCCTCCTACAATTCCCCCACCCGGCCACCCATATCGATCTGATTGGGTCAAGCTCGAACGTCCTCAAATTATGAAGCTCGCTTTGACCTCGTAAGGCGCAAATGGCCAGTCAGCGGCTCAGACCGTAAGCCCAAATGCACCGAGCTGACGTTGACGGTGCTCCGTGACATGCCACAGCAAGAATCATAGTAGAACTATACTCAAACTTTCGTCCCTTGGTCCAACTCCTTAAGCACTAAGGCACCTGTTACCTTCGACGCTGCGTACATACATACGCTCTACGCCCCTGGGATTGTTATGGACCTTTCAAAGAGGATACCTAAAAAGATTACGCCCGTGAAAGACCGGATACTACAAAAGCGGTGGTTACCCCAATCAGCTGACAAGGTGTCAACACGGTCATGGACACAGCGGAGGAATTTGCACATAACTCAGAAGGTCCAACAAATAAGATCTTTGGGACAGCTGTGTTCCCGCTCGGGTACGGTGGCTTGGTAGAGGGTGGGAAGCACGCAGTGGAACACTGTCGCTATGCCAAACAATCCCCAATGTGATAACAGACTCTCGGTGCCCCAGACCCAATATTTTCCTAGCTTATGCGCGCGGCGCAAAACCTCCACGGACAATTACACAGAACAACGTCACTAATCATCTTAGAGTACGGCCGTACTCTTAATCGGCTAAATGCAATACTGTTGCATCTCTCCTATCGGAGCTGAAGGCTGAGTCTGCTGGTGGAGTGCTATCCACAGCAGAGGCCCAGGCTTCGGGCAGCGGATCGCATTCTGTCAACTCAGTCTTGTGGCTTCTCGAGAATGCTAAAGCGGCTAGCCTCTCCGAAGTAGACTTGATCGAGGATATTATGTCCTCCTCAGTTGTGTCTTCTCACAGACAGGCTGTAGCCTACCTCCATTAGCTCGATCCAAAGGAGAAACATGTCTATATGTCTTACCTCAAATCATATTCAACTTTCGAGGCGGATAACAATCAAAAACATCATCGGCAACGCTGAAGGGCCCCGAAGAGTCAAAATCCGGGAAGCCTTATCATTATAGATACCATCAAAGGTTCTTGTAATCCCTGACCTACCATCACTGACCCCTCAACGCCCAACACCTTCTCTGTAGATCTAAGTTTTCGTAAGCGGGGCTGAGACTCGGAAGTGTAGGAGTCGGAAGTGCACCGATGGAGCTGTTAGCAGAGGGTCTTTTGTTACCGACCAGTGATTTAATTATGGGTAATCGTCTGTACTTCCTAATCAAGGGTTAAGGCTTTTGTCCCAAGATATCTATATTACAACTGTATACTAATACAAAAGACAGGAATATAACATGATTCTTAATTGATGTTTGGGTTGAGCGGATCGGCTGGCTTGCGAGCGCCAACCCGAATTCTACAGCAGTCTTCAACCCCGCTCCAATACAATCATAACTCCATGTGTTGCTCTCCATCTTTTGCCCCCAGCAACCCCAGCGATAGTTGATGATAGCAGCCATCACTGAATTATTACCACCGTCATTCGTATTGACTATTCCTTGGGAGAACATGAGCCAGAAAAGGACCCCGCTCGGTGGAAAGCAGGAAGTTCTTCAGACGATGCTTTCTTGATGTTATAAATTAAGACCCCTTTCTCAATTTTTGCACACTTTATCCTAAAACTTCTAACAATGGTGACTGAGGTCGAAAGTCTCAGGTTTCCTTTAATATCGTGGTGCCGGTCCCCATAGACCAGGCACACCTCAGCGTGAAAAATATCGTGGAAACACCAGTATACCGTGACCTCTGAGCTGTGGTGCAGTAAGGAGTGAGATTGGTCCAGCTAATCAGACCCTGGCATTGCAGCACGATCCAAGTGTTTCCTTTCAACGCGGACCGGCAACCCGTGATGGTGGATGACATTCCTTTTACGCATTAAGTGTTCGAAGGCGACTCTCTTTCATTAACCCATCAAAGATGTCGCTGTTGCTGTCTCAGCCAGAGGACACTGCGCCCGTTGGCCCCATTGTCCCTCTGAGCCAAGTCGCTGTCACACAATTGCTAGACGCCTTTTCCAAGCTTGTTGAGGTAGCCAGATCCGGGCATTGATTTATCCCTATGATTTGACTCTCTTGTACCCAAAGCAGTCGAGAAAAACGGCGGACATAGACCGTTGCTCAGGAACCATTTTCTAGGAAGGGTGAACCCAGCCAAAGTTTGAGAATGCTAGATGGAATTCACAGCCGCAATTCCCACAGACTGGCATCATCATAAGTGTGCAGTGGATGTTGAAAGTCTGCATTGCAATGTCTTACTGGTTCAAATATGGTTATTCCTGTTGATTGCAGTGCTTGAACAATAGAGACTCTGTGGGGAGGTCCTAATGGGGTCATGGTCGCGACCATCTTTCTTCCCTGACACCCACCCTGTTGCAGTGTCGGAACTGCAGCTTGGGTTTTTGGAATAACATCTATGGGTAGCACAAACAGGGATAGAGTAACGCTAACAGCAAACATCACCGGCGTCTAGGGTGAGCGCCGCTTCATTCTCGCACAAGCCTAGGTGATCCTGGGTAGCTCCGCCTTTTTAGAGATGGGTGAGATGATACCAAATTATTATTCTATTACGGAGTACGTGTCTCTTGTACCGTCTAGGGCAAGCAATTCGTCACTACGTAAGTCAGCATTTAACAGCCTAGTGAACTCTAGGTATAGCGTCAGTTTGGATTTACCTTTCGAGCGCGTATCTATCTTTATAACACAGCGGAGATAACCAGACGGGTAATTCGGCATGGTGCCATTGTCCCCTGGGTGGCAGCCTTAATCACCCACAGAAAGTACCCGCAAAAGTTCTCGGATATACTTTGACACCACATGGAGCCATGACCAGCGCATATCATATTCCATTGGAGTGGAGGCAGAGGCTCGGGCCGACATGACCGAGGACGTGAATTGATTCTGTAAATGATCCTAGTCAAGATTCCTAGCCGCGTGCAAATCTTTGTTCGCCGAAGAATGTACGTGCGTGCCCATGCCGAGGCTCAGTCCAGTGTCAGCCAGACATCAAGATGGTGCTGTCGGGCCAAGTGACTGCTGAGTCATTCGACATAAGTTGGTTGAGTCCCGTTCAACATGCCACACTTGGCCATTGATTGCGAGTTTGGCCAAAGAGCAGAATAAGTTCCAATAACGCATTCAGGAGTCCACTGCACTCTGATTGAGAGATGGTGTCCTGGGACGCCTATCGCGAGAATGCTACCCTGCCCCACAGCTTGGAAGTTGCTGCCATCAGTGGAGTCGCCCTCCATGTCTTCTACTTCAGACGGTGGGAACACCACATGTATGGCGTAAGGTACCTACAAGCCGGTTTGTCTGTCTTCGCAGGTGCTCTCCTCTGCCTTGTGGAATTCTGGTCTCTTCCGCCTCGCACTGCATTTGAGTACACTTGGATCCATGGCTGTTTTTGTCTCGCTGGTCTCTATGCAAGTCTCATAGCGTACCGACTGTTCTGGCACCCACTCCGAGACTTCCCAGGTCCATTCTGGGCGCGTATCACAAGTCTTTGGCTCTGTACTCGGATCGAGAACGCAGATGCGCACAAGAAGATGTTAGCTTTGCACCGCACTTATGGTCATTTCGTGCGTATCGGCTCATCCGATCTTTCAATATCCCATCCAGAAGGCGTCCAAGCAGTGTATGGCCAAGGGAGCGCCTGCCGCAAAGGATCATGGTACGATGAAGACTGGCCACGTTCATCACTACACACCACGCGCGACCACGCTTGGCATAGACAGCGTCGTCGAATCTGGAGCCCTGCGTTCAGTGATAAGGCTCTGAGAGACTACGAGCCGCGTGTGCGCCACTATAACGAGCGCCTCGAATGCCAAATGATGAAGTTTGCTGGGCAGTCCGTCAATATATCCCACTGGTTCAAGTACTACAGCTTCGATGTCATGGGAGATTTAGCCTTCGACAAGGACTTCGGAATGCTTGCGAGCGGCAAATCTCACTGGGCTGTATCTTTACTCAACGAAGCGTTGGGATTACAAGGGCTCAAATTGCCAACGTGGATCTTCAGAATGCTACTAGCTATCCCCGGCCTTGCCCATAAGTACTGGAAGTTCATCGGCTACTGCGACGAACAGCTTAATAACCGGATGAAGGAGCAGTCTCATGAAAGTTCAGACATCATGGTAACGCTGCTCGCTGCTGCGGAACACAAGCCAGGTCAGCTATTAAGGCCACAGGAAGATTTGACGCTACGATCAGACTCGAGGACGATCATTGTTGCAGGTAGTGATACCACTGCCGCTACGTTGACTCATATATTCTACTACCTAGCAAGCGATCAGTCCGTTCTCAGAAACCTACGAAATGAGTTGAACGAGCTCCAAGGTGATGCCAGTAAAGACATTGACCATCGGAAATTGCAGAAGGCCGAATATCTGACCGCAGTAATCAACGAAACCCTTCGCCTGCATCCCGTCGTCCCCACCGCGCTGGTTCGCAAGACCCCTCCAGAAGGCATTATGGTCGGTGACAGATTTATACCCGGGGATATGACGGTGTGGTGTCCCCAGTACGTCATCAGTAGAGACGAAGACAACTACACGCGAGCGGAAGAATTTGTCCCGGAGCGTTGGTCATCGAAACCGGACATGATCAAAGACGTGGCTGGATACGCGCCATTCTCGACTGGTGAGTGGTGCGCTCCATGCTCACATTGATGACAGAGGCCTAGGGAACACGCTGCTGACTGAGATGTGTTGTAGGCCCCTATGGCTGTATCGGTAGACCCCTTGCCCTCTTGGAGCTTCGCACGCTCATTGCGAATCTTATTACGAGATTTGACATATCTCTCGCGGCGGGAGAGGACGGACGCAACCTTCTCGAGCAGAGCCGAGACCAGTTCACAACGTATTCAGGCGATTTGTGGTTGGTCTTCAAACTGCGTTAAGTATAGTGTCATAGTACTGAGAAATCTCATCTGCGAGTCACAGAGACGTAACACCATTCATGAGAAGAGGTGTAGCTGTTGTCATTAGGAAAAAACTGTTACAAAAAGCCTAAATATATAGGTGGTTGCAATCGCTTCATGATAGGAAGATGGACCAGGATTTTAGGATCTGGTGATGACTCAGCAAACTAAGACACGGGTCACTAAGATGTGGGATATTGATGCAGCGGTCCTGACAGGTACAAATCGGACAAAAGCATGCATGCCGTCAAGCTGTTCTTCTTCGGCCCTGGATTTTAATGTACGCGGACGCACTCTCACTGACTAGGGCGTAGCAGCAATTTATCTTTTTCTAAATCGCTGCATTACTTGCTCTATTCCATCGTTTGGCAGAATTCTCGTTCCAGGGGCTTTCTGGAGCTGAATCGAGGGGAAAGAAAATCCACTCGGCCAAACAATGGGTTGCTATATATCTTCCCCTCCAACCGTCGAATAGCCAATCTAAAGTCCCTTCCCACACTACGCATGCACAGCCATCAACCATACAAATCCCATCAACGCACCCATGGCCCCCAGAAGCTGCACCCTCTGAGATCTCAACAGCCTTCCTCCCTTTCCTCTCACCTTCCTTTCCTTCCCCTTCTTCCCCTCCTCATCCGCCCAGCTCATTTTACCTCTCTCAAAACCCCTTCCCACCTCCACAAAGTCTAACCGCGGCGCCCTCCTGATGATCTCTCCCAGCTGATCCGCTACGCTGCGATCTGGTTGGTACGGCAGCGCCCATGTCGCTAGCATGTGCATCAGCACCCCATCCCACGCCTGCAGTCTTGTGAGAAAGGACGAAAATTTCAGAATTTCGGTCATGCGGGGCACACGCTCGCGCTGGTAGGCGGTGAAGAGGGCATTAAGGCTGTGGCGGGAGGGAGGCGCGCCACCGTGGTGGGTTAGGCACCGTTGGAGGTGATTGGTGAGGACGACAATGGATTCCATGGAGGAGTTGCCGCCGAGAGCGATGTTTGGAGTCATCTGCAAGTGGTTTTAATTGAGAGAAGAATCAATTTGGGGGTACAGAAGCATAGATCCTAATGGTGGGAAGTGTAGGAAATAGTGCAAGGCAGCAAGGAAGGGGTGATGCATATGCGTACCTTGTGGACCGCATCACCAGCCAGGACAATGCGACCAGAATGCCAGTGCTCAAGAATACCCTCTTCGAGCGAAATGAGCGAGCCGCGCGTGCGCTGCGCCCAGAGCTCGCCGAAAAGCATGGTTTCAGAGATGGGATGGTCAGCGACGCGCTCGGCAGCACTGTCGGCATCCTCGGGCGTAAAATGCTTACGCGTCGGCCAGGTGGAGGCCTGGAGGAGGCGAAAGAAGACGAAGAAGAAGACCTTGTCAGGTTGTGTGAGGACGAGGAACGAGTAGCCATTGTTGTGGACACAAGTCATGGTGCGATTGCCCATTTCTGGCGCGGGAGGGCCTAAACCAATGAGGCACGTCCAGCGGGTCGAGATGGCTACGGAAGACGTTCAGTAGACTTTGCAGATTATTCATTTAGGATCGAGTCCTTACAGGTCTTTTCTTTCGCTGTGATGAAGCCTGGCTGCAATCTATTGGCATTCTTCCACATCAGCTCCCGGACCAGACTATGTACGCCGTCACAGCCGAGAATGATATCGCCTCTTTCTGCCGTACCGTCTGCCAACTTGACCTTAATCTCATCGACGCTTTCTTCGATATCTATGACTTTGGCATTGAAGCGCACGTGGGATTTGTCTGGAAGGCCGTCATAGAGGAGCTGAAGGAAGACACGGCGCTCAAGCGTGAGTACATCTTGTCCATGACTGGTTCCCAATTAGTAGTAGGCCCCGAGTTTCAGCGTATGATGGAGCAGATTGAGCAAAAGATGATGCGTACTTTTCTTTCACATATTCGAAAAATTTGCTGTCCACAATAGCTTTGCTGTCCGGCATGCGATTGATGAACCCTTCCATGGGCACACACGCATCCTTGGCTGCCTGTAGACAATCAAATTGTTGCAGCATACGTGCTCCATGAGGGTAGATGGCAATACTCGCGCCTGCTGGAGGCGCCGGATCATTACATTTTTCAAGGATGATATGGTCGATATGTGCCTTGCGAAGGGCATGTGCAGCGGTGAGCCCTGCTACGCCTGCACCAATGACAATGACCCGAAATGGAACAAACGGTTGACTATCCATCGTAGTTGCGAAATAAACCACCAGAAAGATCATGCATAGAAAGACAAAGAGGGACAAGAAAGCAATAGAGATGCCCAAGCTTCTATGACATCTAGCTTGGGAGCCTGTATCTTCGCTGTCACATAGTAGAAAGCTATCTCTTCACTTAGGGCATAGCTATTAAATTATGTGGTGTGTAGAAGATCCAGTGATAACTAGAACACGGTCTTGACTTGGCCGCGACAAATTTATCCGAGTTCATGTGCAGCGATGATCGCATCTCCTACATTTCTATGAATATTGAAGCAAGGTCGAGGGTCGGAATGTGAGGGAGGGTGCATTTGTCGGCCCGAGAGCTACCGAGCCCCCGTCAACGCTGGCATGAGCAGAAATTCAAAATTCCGAAGCATTCGGCGAATTGACCGAGGGCAGGATGGATTGAGATGTATGCAGCATCAAGTGCTTGAAGGCATTGCTGCGGTAATCCGCAATGTCCAAGCGCAGAAGTTGTGGGGGCCGATGCAGCACGCTAGACCTTCAATTCCCCATCCTTCCGCAGACCGAAACCAAGCAGGAAGCAAATGCTAAAGAATGATCAGCTGCAATGCGGTGTCTCGATGATGGTCACAAAGCCTCTCTCCGACTTCCCTCTTCTTGTGGCTATACTTGATGACCTTCCTTGAAGTGTGCTTCAGTTCGATAGTAGACCTACCTTGAACGCCTAGGTTTGGAAGCAGAGATGCCTGTCGGCACTGTATCACAAGAATATGTTCTAGGTCGAGACTATCTGGCGTCGGCTCGGTTAGAAACTGTGACTCCTTTGGCTATGCTTCGACTGACGGCTGACATCAAATCAGCTTGAATCTCCAGCATGTGAGCACTTGAGAAGGGACCAGCAAACGTAGGTGCTGACTCGTTAAGTATCTATGGGTCCAAGAAGTTGGATACCACTTGCATCCGTGCATAGGCTCGAGTCTAGCCAATGTCGCGATTGCGGATGTCGCTACTGGGACCGGGTGCGTACTTGTGCGACCTCATAACTAGAGTTTTATTAATATAATCTGTAGTATATGGATGACCGACCTTGCGCAGAATATGCCTAGCTGCAAGTTCCATGGCTTCGATGTGGACCTGGCTCAAACACCACCCACTGAATGGTTGCCCTCGAACGTTAGGCTCGATAAGCTCGACCTATTTCAACCCTTGCCAGATCATTATGAGGGCAAATTTGAGTAGGATTCATTCAAGCGCACCGTAGCACTGCTCATGCTGACTGGCCCAGCATCGTGCACCTGAGGCTCCTCATGTGCGTGATCAAGGAAAATCCCAGACCCGTTATTCGGAATCTGATCAAGATGTTAAGTGAGGCGCATTCCACCTGGAGACCTGGAACCTTGGCTGACCGTAGGTTTGAAAGAGCCTCAAGGATTCTTACAGTGGGGGGAGATGGATCATTCAACACATCGCTTCGAGAAGGCTCGTGATGAGCTGTCATTGGAGGAGATAGCTCGGGCTGGCGAGTATCCGAGTACACTTGCAGCCCAAGATTCAAGACTTGACCAGAGGTATTCTCGCTCTTCAATAATGCTAGAGCTAGAAAGCTAACGGGCTGCAGATGGATCACTGGCTTGGGCGAGATCTTCGAAAGCGAAGGCCTCGAGCTCGCCGCGAATGATCACCACTTCCGCGATGTCAGTCGTCTCTCTCCCTACCAGGATGTTGCTTTCATGATGTGGGAAGAGTTGAAAAGCAAGATGACCAGTCCGCACGATGTTGAGTATGCAAAAATTCTCAATCAAGCTCGAGACCGAGTGCAGCTTGCAAGGCGAGGGCTTGCTATCAATATGGAGATACGTACTGTAGTCGGACGTCGGAGATAATTTTAGGCTGTCACGAGTATTGCATCACTGTCTTGTTTAGCTTGACAGTGACAAAAGAGCATGACCAAAACAGCCTCGCACCAAAAGAGTCAACGACAATAACTCTATTCTTCAATGCTGGGTTACTAGCAGCTCTGTCCTAGTGTAAATCGTGCAAGCTGTTTGCGACGTCCAAGATTTCACTGTTATAGGTCGAATAAGAGTGGTGTGAGTACTTCCGTCTCCCAAAATTCGTATTCGCATACAAGGTGCCATATGTTTCGAGCGCGTAAAGAGCAAACGAGATACCACGTTGCTTCCTACCGAGGGGTCGACAGTCTTCCGCCTAGAAACCAGGCAAGTAAGGTCTTGTATAAGACCTCCATTGGAGTGTTACTTTGCAGAGCTGTATCTGCCATTTAGTCTTACAGTGTATCAGTCAGAAGGCCTGTCAGCCTAGTTAGGCAGAAAAACTGCTTGTCATCCCGAAATCTCAACCCTAGAGGATTGACAGGATCTCTGCTGGGTGGTCTTGCGTCAAGCGTTCAAAGAAACTCACGCTAAGCGTCTGACCTTAAAAGCCTCTGTAAGTCATAAAGTAGCCTACAATAAGATGGACTCGAAAAAATTCCAGCAGTGCTCTGTGAGCAACAAATATGCACGAAATAATCCTGCTCCATGTACCAATTCAGAGCGTACCTTGCATGCGGCACAAATGAGCACGTAAGCTCACTACAAGGAGCCGTAAACCACTTCGAGACAAGCTTTACCCAAATGTAGACCAGTCAGCCCCTATGTACTCCTCTGTGGTGCCACCTTTAAGGTACTGAGGGCTTATCACTTCCGTGTGTTCGTTTTAAGGGTTAATGTATTCTTCCCTTATGTTACTCGAAAATGAATAGCAAAGCTTTCTAATTTGATGAACGCTTGTCGATGTAGCTATGTACTTCAGTGCCACGTTTGGGTACGGGCCACCAAGCATTCGTGCTCATTCTTGGCCCACGGGAGGATTACGTACACTTCGGTTGCTTATGCTAGATTTCTGGATAAGTATGCGGTCGAGCAATTGTCATTTGAAAGCTTGGCAATGGCTGACACCAATTCGCAGCTCACTCAACACACTGCCTTTTTGTTGACCCTCACAGCACGGCTCAACTACTTCCGCAGATCTGATCCGAACGCTTGGAATTATAGAATTTTGAACGCTGTGTGGTGGAAACATCAATGGCGACATGTAGTGAGTTCATGCAGAAACTACCGACCGCGTTCATGATCAGAGCCCGCATGCCCGAGACTGCCTTGTAGAACACGCGTAGATACAAGCTGACAAGAGCATTGCCTTGTAGGAGCCTTTGCCAAAAACATTCTGTTGAAACTTGCTTGGCTGAAGTTTGAGAGCGCTCTCAGTAACACGTGATCAGTGGTGCGCCATGCTGTGGGAGAAGAAGCTCAAACATATAACATCCTTTCTAGGCTTGCTACGAAGCACCTGACAGATTCGAGCAGCTGTGGGGCGCATGATGAACCACTCTGAACAGCCTTGTCAATGGATTGAGTTTCTGTGAGGACAGCCGAGAGTGACAGCAGAGTTCCTTTCACATGATTATAGTGGTAACGCTGGCTCGGAAAGACTTCGCCTGACTAGTCAGTTTCTTTTGGATATCCAGCCACCTCTCGTAAACTCGATCAAGTGTAGATCTGTCACTTTCTGACATACGCTGGGCTTTCTGGATAGGCGTGAGGACCGAGAGTAAGTCATCCAATTGGTTCCAAAACTTAGGGTCTTTGATGTACTTGAGGGTACGATTGGGAGGCTTTCCTGGCCGGGATTTGAAAACAGCATAGTCATCATGAGCGTATGACCGAAGGGCCGTATTTGTATTGACAAGAGACTGAAAGAGGTTTACCTGCGTACCCCAGCGGAGGACTTATAAGGCGATTAATGCCTTTTCTTGTTGTAGTGGTGCAATTGATACCTGTGTAGGAGGCCCGAATTGGAGCTGCGCTCATCGAAGTGTTAAAAATCTTGAGGGCTTTGTTAAAGGCTACTCTGAGGGCAGGAAGCTTTGAGATGTCTTGAGTTAGTAGCTGCAATCCATGAGAATCACATGGTGTTTAAAAAAAACATGACCAAGGTGAGCATATGCAGCCAGAATCTCCCATACGACCGTTTCCAAGTTACACGCATTATTAGCAACACAATTGATCTTACTAAGATCGCCGTATGAGACTTCCACCACGCTTGATCTTATTCACCGAGCCGTATTTGCTGCTGACATTTGAATTGAGCCAGCTGATTGAGAAATGATAGGAAGATTGTCCCTTCGCCATCACACACATGTTGAGATTCCAATCCCCTGGTTGGTTGTTGCTCTCATCACTGAGGATAATCAGAGAAGAACTCTTGCTGATCAGCTTGTCTACCTGTTCTTTGGTAGACAAGTAGGCTCTGTCCAATAGAGTCCCCGCCAGCTTCTTTCGTGTAGGTGGCACCCAGCCAACACCCTCTATAAACAGCTCTTTCATCTTTGGATACTCGTAGTGACTCTAAGGGTTTTTCGCCGTAGTAGACAGCCATAGCAGCCAACTGCTCCAGGTGTTGTCGTTGATGTGGGGGAGATCGATTTGGAAAGATTCTTAATTGGCTAGGGTCCTCTTTGCTGTCAGCTGTACATGTAATCTGATTGGTACGCTGGCCTTCCTCATAGACTGGAAATATAGGCGGCATTGTGTAAGGTGTTCTCTTTGACGTGAGGCATGCTTAGCTGAGGTCTTGTTGCAGTGTCTGCATGTGACTTGGTTTTCCTTTTTTCCTCCCACTATTTTCCCACGGGACTGGGTATGGACAAGGGCATCTGAAAGAGGCATGTTGAAGCTTGCTTGGGCCGCGACATTGAATCCAAGCAAGTAGTGGTTGGCGTGTAATGGTAGGTAGGGGGCAGTGTGCAATAGCAAAGTCTGACGCTCTGTCATATGGTTCGAATGACTGTCATTACACACCCATAATTGCATATATCTCAAATGGGATGCTCTAGTGGTCTATGAGGCACTTCGATAAAAAAAAGGCCTCTGCTCCCATGCCAAGCACTGTCCAAGATTTTGCCACCTCAGTCACCCCAAAACTGCCAAGAACTAACCGCATAGAACCATTTACCGCACAGCCCTACAAGGCTGGACCTAGAGCTGCTGAACTCGCCCCAAAGGCGCCCTAGAAAGTAAAGCTCGGACGCTCTGGGGATTATCCTATGGGGACCTTCGGGGTATCTTTAGGGCTATAATGCTGGAGATAATAGAGTTCAACATCAACCTTCCCAAACCTGTAAAGACAGAAAGACAGGGCTGCTAGAAACGAGGTATCACCAAGGCTAAAGAAGGCAGCTGCAAGCGTAGTATACGGTGCTGAGAGTATGAGCTGACTTTCGATTTCCTCCCCGAATGCGCGTTCTTTGGGCTCGGCTGCGCACAACTCGCTGATATTCTACGCTTATGGTGGCAAAGCAATGAAATGCGAGTGTGTGTTGTTTGGCATGCGCTCATCGAGAAGCGAGCTTGACAAGGCGAGTCGATACTTGACCGCTGTGCGTTTACAGGACCTGCAGGCTGGTATTCTTCTCGGATAGTGTGCGACTAAGACTATCATGCTATAAGCTGTCAGACTGTGATCGTAGGCTACCTGGAAGGACCTACCTGGCATAAGGTGACTTAGTAACACAGTCCAAGTATGATAAGATATAGAGGTAAGGTTATCTAGTTCAATTCAGAATCGCGGCTATTACTCGTGAGGGTCAATCATGAAGCGGGTTACAGAAAGCGAGGTATATTCGATTCATTCCGCCTTTCATCGTATGGGCCAAGAGTAAAGAAAACCATCTATTACGCACTATCCCAACGCATCGGCATTTGCCTCCTCTCACGTCTCCGGAGCCAGTGCCCCCATACCCTCAGCCAAAGTTACAGACAACTTTTTGAAAGTCAGACTCGGCGAAAGGAGCTGCTGAAACGGCATGTCTAGTCCAAATTCCTTGTACAGCCAAGTACGCAGCTCCGCTCCAATCATGCTATCAAGCCCATAGTCGGCAATCGACGTGCCCTCCATCTCGAAGCTGTTCACCGGCACCATGAGAATGCTTGATGCACGCTTCATGACATGCTGCGCAATGGCTTCAATAGCCGCAGCAAAACCCTCAGCCAGTGCTGTTTTCAACATTTTCTTGAAGTCGCCACCATGTCCCTTCGCCCCTGTAGTCTGCGCGGCCCGCTCAACCTCAGCACGGATGCGGCCAAGTCGGGCATCGCTGTACCAATAGGCATCAACGGTTTCGCTGGCGGCAATAGCTTTGGCGAGTTCGCCTGGCTCGAGGCCAAGTATGATTTGCGAATCACCAATTTTGGGGGAGGGCTGATTTGGTCGGGGTGCGGGCTGGGACACTGCGGTCTCGAAGCCGCACAGCATCTCCTGCTCGTCGATGCCGTACATGCCCTTGCGGCTCAAGGAGATCTCTATACTTTCATTTTCCGAGACGACTCCTACGTCGAGTATCATGGGTAGAATCAGCGATGTCCCGGCTTGGTGTCGGAGGTTACGCTGCCAGGCAAGAGAGTCGAGAAAGCTGTTGGCCGCGCTGTAGTTGCACTGACCAGGATTACCGAGTGTGGCAGAAATTGAGCTTGTCATAATGAAAAAGTCGAGATCAATGCCCTCGAAGGCCTTGTCAAGGCTTTGGGCCCCCTTGAGCTTTGGTACGATAGCTGCTTGGAAGTCTGCAGCGGACATTTTTTCGTATAGTCCATCCTAGGATAGACGTTAGCTGGGTAAAGCTTGAATCTTGTAACAGGGATGTTATACCCTTAGGACCATTGCGGCGTGAACAACTCCTTGGATGGGCCGTTTTCTTATCACGGCGTTGACCAGATCTCTCATCTCAGCCTCATTAGAGGCATCTGCGCGGAGTACCTGGGCAGAAGCACCTACTTGCTCGACTGCCCTAATTACCTCTGCAGCTTCGCCCTTGTCGGCTCCGGAGCGCGAGACGAAGACAAAGTGCCTCGCTCCTCGCTTTGCCATCCAGTTTGTGAGGCTTCTACCGAGGCCACCCAAGCATCCGACGAGAAGGTAGCTCGCGTCAGCAGAGAATGTATGCGCCTTCTGGTGAGACTCGAACTGCCAGCAAACATCGATCAGCATTATATCGCCGTCAAGGAATATGTACGGTGCTTACCTGGACCAAGCTCCTCTGGTAGTTGTATGCGACGACAACTCCGTCAGTATGATTAGTATCCACAGTCTGAGGTTTCCCAACATCATGACTTGTGGAATTGATCATCAATTGCTGGTGATGTTCCAATAAAAACGATACGGTGAATTTGAGCAGCTCTCGGGCGGCCTTCGGGTCCTGGCAAGCCAAGTCTGAGACTCGTGCTGTGAAGAAGGACGTGCCGCGGCCAAAGGGAAGAACGTCCAGCGGCCCCTCGATCAATCTCTCGTTCAAAACAAAGCGGCCTAGGGAATTAACAGATCTCCACACCTCCTTGCTTAACGAGGAGAATTCGTGACCAATCACAACCGAGGGTGAATGAGTAGAGGGACTCTGCACAAGTTCAATGATGGTCTTGACATGACCCGCATCAAGAACATTGTCAGGGTTTAAGCTGAACTTAGAAGTATAGATCTGCTTGGCCTGATCGTCGTTCGCGATGACGGTGAATTTGCAGTTCAAGACTTGCAAAAGACGGATGTAGGCAGACATGATTTCGAGAGGTGCAGGCAGAAGGATCACCCAGTCTTGGCTCCGGACATTCGCGGTCGATATAATGGCATTGACGGCAGGAAACATGGGGACTAGGCTCGCTAGGACATCGCTGGGGATCATGTTCGGAGGAGTGGGCACCCAAACAGACGTTCGTATGATCGTAGAGAAGGACGCAGCGGCGTAGGCCACAACCTCCTTCCCCCGGAAGTATGAACCAACATTTGATCCGGTGCGAAGTACAGTGCCTAGTACAAGGACATTTACTCCTGCCTTTCTGAACGGTTCCGAGAATTGAACTTGGATCGTTATCTGACCATCATCCAACTCAGCTGTGTCGTGAGACACATCTGGCCGGAAGATGACTTGTCCATCTTGATATGAACCCACAAGAGGGAAGTCTGCAGTCAATTCCTTGGTCTCAGACGTGGCTGATGGGCTATGGATCTGCGAATTGAGAGATATGTTCGCTGTGATGCGATCCACGTGCAGAGCGCCATGATGTAGCCAGAACTCCACGTCTTCCCCAGACTCTTTAGATGCGGATTTGCTTAGACCAGTAAGAATGGCTTCTCCAATTTTCCCCACGTGCTCTTCAGTATCATAGTCCAGAAGCGTAATTCTAGCGGCCGCCTGCTCTGACCGGATAACCCGAAGAAATCCTTCCACCATGCCTGCCACTGTTGAGGTGCCCTCCTTCACACCTTTGATAAGCCATAATATGGATACTGGAGCGCACAGAACGGCTTTGAGTGCCTTGAAAGAGTCGTCTCTCGTATCAACAAGGGTCTTGTGTGTTTCTTCGGGAAGTATGATGTGTTGATCAGCCGAAGCATCGAAGTCTTGTAATAGCTTCACTTGAACACTGAGGCTTGACGCTCTTAGGGTCTCAAGGAGCTCATCGCTTAGCCCAGCATTGCCATCTGTGTTGAGAACGGTGAGATTTTGCAAGGGGTTGGGAGCTCCGTTCGTATAAGCATTGGCATCACAGAGCAGGATGTCATATTCTGAACTCAGGCGAACCGTAGACACCAACCAACCACAGGAAGAGACATCAATGGCAAGTTCATTGCAATGGACTTGAGTCGTAGGGAGTACCATCCATCCTCGCTTGCCAGTGATATCCATGAGTATCTTGAAAATATTTAGATGTGCTCCAAGATGAAACATACTCTCGTCAACAATAACCAAGTCTGGGGTGTTCAGAGACAGAGCTGTCCAGCCATCAGTGTCCTCTGGTATCAGAAAAGTCGATATTCGGGGATCTGCCTCGTCAAGAGATTCATGAACTTCCATTTGTTCTGATCGAGCATACCCAATGACTATGGATGCAGTTGTAGATAAGACTCCCAAAAGAATGTCCAGGTCGATTTGGCTGGGACGACCGAGTAGTATCACATGCATCAAATTATACTTGTGATCAAGCAGTTCTACGAGTTTGGAGACTGAGTCGTTTAATACAGCGCTGTCGCACTGCTGGGCCAGTTGTATGGGGCTTAGAGTCGAGATATCGGGCTTCCACGAGCTTTGCATATATGGTTGGCGGGGTATGAGGCTTGTAGCTATTGGCGGAACCGCAGCCTCATAAGCTACACAGCGGAGGCTCTTGACATCCATAATGAGACTTCCATTTCTACCCAATAGCTTGGCATGTGTATTAAAGTGTCGAGCCTCGAGTTTGTCTGTCCAAGCCACAGCGTTTCCCATGGCACCCAACTCATCATGGGGAAACCAGAAATCAACCTCATTGATTTTGATAGGAACCACACCCCAGGGCATCTCCTTGTAGAGGCCGGCATGAATGGATATGATGATGAGTTGTAGACATGCATCAACTGCAGCTGGATGGATGATATACCTCGACTCGCCCTGCATCGTCCCGCTAGTGTCTTCAATCAATACATCGGCTGCAGCTTCGTGAGATGCGCGATCGCTCTTTATACGGTGAAGTTGTTGGAAGCTTCCCCTGTAATCAAAGCCTACACGCGAAAACGCATCGTACCATCGTTTGCCTGGGACACGTTGCGTTAGTTTGGATAGCCTCACTGGCGACTCGTAGTCTTGTTCAGTCCTTGTCACGTCAATCTTGACGCCAATCGTACCATCGCAATGGGTAGTCCAGCGCCCGTCGATTAGCGATTCAATGGTAAAAGTATGCCAGTTGCGTTTGTCAGTGGCATCGACCCCCTTCTGTAGATGGAGTTGTATCTCGATTCCTTCGTCGGTCTCCGGGATCACAAGAGCCGTCTCGAAGCGAATATCACGCAGGGTGACACCATCAAAGGGTAGTGCACCTGCTTCGTGAATTTGTCGTAGGGCTTCTATTGCCAGAGCCATGTAGCCAGAAGCGGGGAAAACTGCCACATTGCCGAGCTAGAAGAAGTAGTGGTTAGGAGGCCCTCTTGAAATAAGATACCAGACTTACAGTATGGTCGCGCAACCATGGAACATCTTGATGGCGCAAGACATTGCGCCAGACGGCACTACTGTTCGATAAGCCTAGAATGTTGTCAGTCGTTGACCCTTCGTCTAGTAGTCCCTTGGCAGGGAAAAGATAGTGCTTTAAGAGAGAAGATCGAAGAATTTCGGCAAGCATTGAAACACATACCAGAAATTTTGCTCCCTAAGAGATCGTGACGTGCATGTTTGAGATTCCGCTGCTCTATGCTTGGACGAGGCTCCGCCCAATATACCTTGTCATAGTTCCATTGGTAAGGAGGAAGATCCACGAGCAATGAGGGTATATCACGCTTGAGCAGGGAGGTCGTTCCATCGGAACCCTCGATACAGTTGATTGCCTCGAAATCCAATGGACAACCTCTTAGAAATAGACAACCGGCGGCCGAAAGCAACTGTGCAGTGTCATCTTGATCTCGGAGAAGCGAGGGCACGTAACTGAATCGTTCAAACTTGTTTGCCGTACATATTTGTTTGAAAGATCCTGCAAGCGCAGAGTGAGGGCCAATCTCAATGAAGCAGACATCGGCATCAAAGCCAATCACAGTGCCAAGGGCAGCAATGGCAGCGCTGAATTTAACCTGATTGCGGAGATTATCGCTCCAATACGATGAATCCAGGTGCGTGCAAGTTATCTTCTCCCCAGTGACGGAAGAAATCATGAGCGCTGGAGCCCTTCGCCATGCCAAGTCGTACGAGCTGAGATTTTGTGTAGCTTTGGATAAAATCTCGTTGTAAACAAGACTTACCGGTTCCATATGCGGGGAATGATACGCCTTACCAGTCTTCAGTTCCCTTGCAAAAATGCCTTCAGCGTCCAATAGCTTCTTCATTTTGTGTATATCTTCGACATGGCCGCTGAGGGTGACACTGCTGGGTGAATTCTCACAGGCAACCACCATATCGCTAGCTGAACGGATCAGGTAATGAGACACCTCCTCTGCACCGACGCCGACAGCAAGCATAGCTCCAGGCGAACTGTAGTTCTTGACCGCATATCCACGGTAGAAGGCTGCCAGCATGGCTTCCGGAGCAGAGATCAGTCCGGCAGCGTACTGAAGGGAAGGGTCAACATGTTCCTAGACATGATATGTGTATTCACAGGTAGGAAAGACTTACTGCCGCTCCCATCTCTCCCGATGAGTGGCCAATCGCAACGACAGGTTCGATTCGCCATTGCTCGAATAAATCCACAATGGCAATCTGGATGGCTGTGCACAAGGGCTGAGCCAACTCGGGGTCATTGATCTGATCGGTATGACTTTTGCCAAGGAGCACACTCTCCAAGTTGAATGATGGTTTGGTCTTAAGTCTGCTGAGAACAATGTCCAGATTGCGGATTGTCTTCCGGAAAGACGGAAATGTTAGCATGGCAGATGTGCCCATGCCAACCCATTGTGCCTACAACAGTGAGCTACATCACCGTTGTAGTATCGCGAAAGCTTACCCCTTGTCCTGTGAACAGGTACCCAACGCGAGGCGACCTTTTGTCGGTAGAGCCATGCCTCAGGGCCGTCTCTGAGAGAGCTTCGGTTTCCTGGCCTTGTCGAATAATTGCGAAGGCTCGCTGCGCATATCTGGTTCTCCGAGTATTCAATGTGAAAGCTAAATCTGCAGGGAAGTATTTGTTGGCTACTTTGAGCATAGCCGCAATGTTGCGTGCCAACGTGGGCTTATCATGAGCCGAAAAGCAGAGTAAAAATGGCCTTGTAGTGGTATGGTCATATTCTGCTTCGTCTTTGACAGCACCATGGTGATACTCTGGGTAGAGTGTCTTGACGGAGTCAACGATGACATGCCCGTTGGTTCCTCCATAACCAAAAGATGACACGCTGGCTCTCTTAGCAGACAGGCCCAGCGGCCATGGCGCAGTGTCAACATTGATTTTGACATTCCACTCGTCTTCGTGAACTGATAGGACATTAGATAACCAGAATTGTGCAAATATTGCCTAGGACTTGGTAAGGATACATACTTTCGGGATTAAGCGTCTTTAAGTGGGCTACCCCGGGGATAACGCCTGCCTCGGTCATCAGAGCCGCCTTAAGCGCCGTTAGCCAATTTCCGTCACTAATCCCTTCACCCTCTTCTTCAAACCTTCATGACAGCGAAAATGCCGGAAGCCGCTTCACTATGTCCAATGTTGGGCTTGATCTAGAGATCGGAGTTCGTCAATGATGTTCTTGCGGTAGCTCGTCATTGAAGCTAAGGGCCCTGAGACTTACCGCTCCTACCAGCAGTGGCTCGTTTTTGGACCGATCATCATTCAGTGCATTCGCAATTGCCTGAGTCTCGATAGGATCGCCGACAGGCGTACCAGTGCCGTGAAGCTCTGCATATGCGGTGTTTTTCGGATTTAAACCTGCAGCTTCATAGGCCTTGCGAACTACTCGCTCTTGGCCCTCCACACTTGGATGCGTAATACCCATACCCAAGACCTTGCCATTCCTGGAGAGGTCAGTACACCAACCAGCGGAGACTATAAGTTTCCAGGTCGGCTGTTTGACTCACGTGTTGACCGCTGTACCTCGTATGACTCCACGCACCGGATCTCCGTCACGAATAGCATCGGATAGGCGCTTCAGATACAATGCTCCAGCCCCTTCGGCACGGCCGTAACTGTTGAGTTATTAGTCAAGATATCATATTTCTTTGAACACCAGGTTGCGAAGCTGGTCTCCGGTATAGGAGATGGACGTACCCATCCGCAGCCGCATCGAACGTATGACATGTCGATGTTGGCGACAGAATGCCTAATTTGGCTGTGTTCATATGTTGGTCGACAGTTAAAATCAAATTGACGCCGCCTACAATTGCTGCGTCGCAGTCGCGGGCCCGTAGGGCGTGACAAGCAAAATGAATAGCGTAAACCGATGACGAACAGGCAGTATTTATAGTGAAACTATCCATGTTTGATGTAAGTAGGTGCTTTTAGTCATCTGTCTCAGCATTGTCTAACCTTGGTCCTCTTAAATTAAAAGTATTGCCAATCCTATTGCTAATGATTCCAGGATCGACTCCGGTCGCCGCATAGTTATGCCGGAAGTCAGGCTCCTTCGTTGACATCTGCTGGTAGTCGGAGGTGAAACTTCCAACGAACACGGCTGTGTTACTCCCAGCCACTGAGTCAAGCGTAAGTCCCGCAGACTCTAAGCATTCGTATGATACTTCGAGCATCTTGCGCTGCTGTGGGTCTAACCACCGGGCCTCAACGGGTGTAATATTGAAAGCAGTAGGGTCGAAGTCCTCAAGTTGACCACGGAGGAAGTAGCCTCCACGAACGTTGAAGGACCCTGGACGCGCTAGGTTCTCGTGGTAGTGGGCGTCGATATTAAATCGATTCTTTGGCACCTCATCCATCTGGCCCGAACGTTTCTCGACCAGCATGTCCCATAAGGATGACGCAGAGTCGACAGCTCCTGGAAGACGACATGCTGCCATCGGTTAGTTGACTGGCAATCAAAGCAACCAAGGAGCAACGTACACATGCCGCAGATGGCAATGGCCTCAAGAGTACAGCTCTCGTTGCTGGGAGATCTTGTGGCGTGTGGCATCGTGGATACTGCGGACGTGTACAACTCGCTATTGATCAGTCAGAGTTTTCTAACAGTTGATATAATTATCATGCGGGAAGCGCGCACATCTATCTCTAGCAAGGCATACGACGGTGAATTCGTTTCGGGTTTAGTTCCAACTAATTGCAAACCCCGGGACCCAGTCTTTCACTACGCGACAGTGCACATCCTTCTGTTCCTACTGTTGGCTCTCGTGGTTGTGTGACTTTCGAAGGCATGTAGACTATCACTGCTGCAGGTTTGTGCTGTGACCCCGGCTATGGAAAGCTCCAAATGACAACTTATCGATCATCGTGGCATCCTTGGGTAAGCACAATGCTCAGCGCTCGGGCAGCGCTCGCCGACCGAAACCGTGACTCGAGCTACTGCGAGCCTCTAGCAAAGGCGACCCCTTTTGGTGGCCGGCGCACCTGCAACGTCATAAGCTCGGTCGGTAACGCTCAATACGTTAGCTTTATGCATCAGTCCTACCTCGGAGTTTTACACCGAGTCCTAAATGCCGGCTATCGCTAGTTTCCAGGTCCGGATACAATTGGTCGTAAACTAGGGTTTGAACTGTTCCTTCACAAGGCAGCTGGACTATAGGACTCTAGGTGCTTCAAAGCTCCTAGGATACATCTATTATCCTTTCGAAATTCGCAGAGAAGGCCAGTGTCGACGTCCTGGGTCTGAACGGACAATGATGAAAGCCGTGATTAGGAATTTCTATTTTCAAAGCCTCGCCATTCTTGCCATTGGCTTGTTATGGGGCGTGAGTCTATGGAATGGAACCATGAAGGCACTCATACTAGCCGCATGGCATGGTAATTTGCCTGATGGCACACCGCTTAAGACTGACTACACGGGAATCTTCCCTATCGACTTTTTGGTCTCTTCGTTGGTTGCCTTTTTCTTCTACGGAACAAATGGTTATGATCCGGATTATCAGCATTTTCTTTTGGACGCTTATGCCACATTACAAAGTGCGTTCATCTGGCTGTATATCGAGAGCGCCAGAGAGCAGCCTAAGCCCAGGTCAATTCAAAGGTCAGATACCGCTATACAGTTTCTCGGGTAGAACGACCCAACTGATCTAGTACAAGCCCGGTGATTTGGGGCATGATATGGCAGGCTTTCGGAGCTGCGATATCGCTACCATTGTACTTTGCCAGGCATTTAGACTGGTTGGATCAGAGTTTTGTGCAACCGCAAGCCGTCTCATTGTCTTCTTCTCGGGCTATACCCTTCAGTTTTGCCCTTGGGGCAATCGTTCCGGCCATCATAGGCATGCTTCCTGCTTGGACCGAACCATCAACCAGGTCGCCTAGAATGCAACAGAACATACTTGCTGCGTGGCAACCGGATCCGCTATGGGTGTCTACGATCCAGCAAATACTTGTAGCTATACTCTCTCGCCACACTGAAAAATTCAATGAAAGAAAGTCCTATAGATGGGTTCGAACCTCCTTCATACTTGCTGCCGCTTCATCAGCGATCGGGCATGTATACGTCAAGGTCTTCATCCTGACATCCGCAAATCCGGTGCATCGCTTCACACGAATGTATGTGCCCTTCCTGTGGGATGGTCCTTCGAAAACGACCGAGATATTGGTCTGCGGTCCTTGGCTTTTCCTCCAATACGATCTTATCATTATCAGCTTATCAAGCTTGTCGTGGGTTTATTCGCTTCTCCGCCGTCTCCACTCTGATGGGACTCCTGCGCGATTAGCTTTGATGACCTACCTATTGCTGGGGACACTGACAATCGGACCCGGGGCAACGGTTTCCCTAGCTTTGTTCTGGAGAGAAGGACAGCTACGGCGCTTGCGAGGCATGAAGAAGGTCTCTAGTAGCGAGAAGCATTGACGTGTCTGCGAGATGAATTGGAATTACAGGCTAGGTAGCATGCTCGGAGATAGGCAGCGATCCGTAATACCGATGAAGTTTGGAAGCCTGCAAGTAGGGTTGTGCAACTGAATTACCTTTGCTCCATAGCTAAAACAGACTAATTCCTGAAATTATCGTTTTTGCTGCCCCCCCTGATGTCTTCCAAAACCTTTTCCTAAACCAGCGAAACGTGTGAAAATGTGTGCAGATTATGGGAAACCGATCTGTGGCGAACTCCCCAGCCAGCCGTCTTTCCTGTACAATTACGGAGCACGACGCATGATCACGTCCGTGGGACTTCCAGGGTCGACGATACAGAACAAAATCCGATTGAATACGTCACCACACATCATCTACTCGACGCATTGCTAGCTTCACGGTGTTGCGTAGTGGTTATTTCACGGCATAGCCAGGCATCTTGGATTTCTCAGACTTTGCTAAAGTCTGCGGAGCTTCTGCGCTTTCAACCCCCCTCCAGCATCAAGCAAGCGCGTCGGAAGTATTCGACTGGGCAAAAAGGTGACTATGGATCATTGGTTCGGCATTCGTTAGCACCAAACCCTAGACAAGCATTGCTCGGCGGTATTACAGTAGGCTCGGTGAGAGATGGATTTCACTGGATTTGCTTACGACACCACAAGGTATGTGGATAGTGCCTCTCCTGTTTAACAGTAGGTCCTCCGATTCGTCTCTGCATCTCGGCCCGATGTTGGACATATCATACTAAACAACATCCCGCTTTGACAGTAGATGGCGCGGGATCGCTGAGCTTGCTTCAATCACTGCAGCTTGACATCGAATCTTAGCCACAGGCCAAACGAACACAAAAATCGCGTACGGTTCCACATTAACTGCAATCTCGTCTGTGTTATTGGTGCCTGGCGTACAGAGCGCGCTACAGCATCTAGCTGTGTAAATCAAACCCTTGTCACATTTCACACCATCAATGATCGTGGGTCTTGCTATAATGAATACCGAAACTGACTGGACTCGCTATAGATGCCTTTATGTCGTTCTGATCCATACATCAGCTGTTTCGCTGATCGAGGACTCTCCCATTTAATGAACTTTGCGGGCTCGTTACTGTGAACCTACACAGGATGAATGCAAATCCGGAAGCTGTTGATGTGGCCATCATCGGAGCTGGTGAGTTATCTAATCAGAGGGTTCACGTTCTCTTCACAAATCCCTTCGACTCTCACTCATTTGAATGCTACAGGATGGTACGGACTTGTCGCGGCCAGGACATACCTTAAGCTCCGTCCTGCCACAAATCTTGTGATTTTAGACAATGATTCTACTGTTGGGGGCGTTTGGAGCAATCAGCGTTTATATCCCAACCTAGTAGCCCAAGTGAAATTAGGGCTCTTCAACTACACAGATATGCCGATGCCTCGTAAGGGAAGAACGAAGAACGACATGGTTACAGGGGACATGATACATGACTACCTCCAACGTTAT
This sequence comes from Cladonia metacorallifera KoLRI002260, assembly GCA_000482085.2. NCBI lineage: Eukaryota > Fungi > Ascomycota > Lecanoromycetes > Lecanorales > Cladoniaceae > Cladonia > Cladonia metacorallifera. The sequence goes on along the minus strand of KI911116.1, from coordinate 26,178 downwards.
GCGGAAGATCACGACATCATGAGACGCATTAAATTCAACACCTTCGTCCAGAACGCGTCCAAAACTGATCAGGGATGGCGACTAAGCATCCGGAATTCACAGGAAGCAGATGGTGTCTTGGACACTGCAAAATTACTGGTCTGTACCGGAGTGACGTCCATACCTTCAATGCCCAAGATGAAGACTATCAATCCCTCGATGCCGATCATCCACTCCCGGGACCTTGGTGCTACGTTTCATAATCTTGGTAAAGAAGACGTTCAAACTGTGGTCGTCGTGGGCGCCGCAAAATCTGCTTATGATGCTGTCTACTTAATTTTGTCGATGGGCAAGCGGGTTGTCTGGCTCATTCGACCAGATGGGGCTGGGCCTCTCGCTATCCTGCCTTCAGAGTTACTAGGTTATTTCAATAGTATTGCGGTTGCATCTACTCGATTGATGACGCATCTCAGCCCTTCTATATTGAACACAAATGGTCTGCTCTACCGCTTCTTTCAGAAGTCGACAATTGGCCGCTGGTGTTTGGGTAGGATCTGGGACTCTATAGCGTATCTCAGCGATCACCATGCTGGCTACTCGAGTGGAGACCATGTCTCCTTGCTAAGACCCGAAGTCGACCGCCAAAAGTGAGTCGTGCTAGTTCGTTTTTCCTGTGTGGGTTACCTCTGACTAAGGTAGCGTCTTCTGGGCCAACTCCGGACTCGGGGTAGTTACGCTTCCCAATTTCTGGTCGACGATCCACGCAGGTAACGTGAGAGTCATGCGTGATTCTGTCGATCTAGTGGATCGTGATACTGTCGTCTTGACGTCTGGTGAATCAATTGCCACTGACTACGTGGTGATGTGTACGGGCTGGGGTGACCATTTCAGCATGTTCGATCAGGAAACTAAAGCCGACCTGGGCATTCCGAACCTAGGAGAAATGCACTCGAGCGATGAACTAAAAGGCGATATCAATTGGGAGAAGTATGACCTGAAAGCAGACAAGATGATCAACGAGAGACTTCCATTCCTGGCCAGTCCACCAAAGTTTAAGAGCCGGCAGACCAGCAAGGTTCAAACACCGAAGCGCTGGCGGCTCTACCGTCGTACGATACCGCTTTCGCTCGCAGAACGAGGTGACCGGTCGCTTGCTATCATGGGCCAGATCCATACAGTGCAAACGCCGTTGGTATCCGAGATACAATCTTTCTGGAGTATACTTTATCTGCTAGAAGAGTTGGACCTCCCTGACTATGAGACTATGGCACACGAGATTGCAGAGTGGAATGCCTGGACGCGCAAGCGATATCTCAGCCAGGGACAAAAGTTCCCCTACTCACTTTACGACTTCTTGCCGGTAAGGGTTGAATCATTGCAATGGCACTTTATTAGTGGCCTTGCCTTGCGGAGAAGCGAGCTGATCAAACATGTCTAGTATGTGGACACGCTGTGCAAAGATCTCGGTATCAACACGCGGCGAAAAAATAATATATTTGCTGAACTCTTTCAACCCTACAGGCCAGATGACTTCGCTGGTTTCATTGACGAGTTCTTGGACGCAAAAGAAAAGAAGGCAAGCGCGCAGCTTCAGGTATAAGCGGCGGAATCGGGTGCATTCGAGCGCCAAGCGTTGTACCGTTGTAGCTATGATGAGTACCTTGCATTGAATATATAATTGATTACTAGAGAGAATGAGAGACAACAGCAAAGTCGCTAAGACGGACTGCTCGTACAGTACTCATAGTATCCATAGTATCCATAGTACCCATAATATCTATAGCGGGGTAGCGCAATCCTCTCCACACACATCCTGTAGACAACGGCTCTTCTGTGTTACAAACATGCACGCAGACAGGACAAACATTGGCAGATCTATCATCTACCCTATCATCTACGTTACCACGATCACGGAATCTACCTAGTACCGGCGATAGAGCGTAGACTGGGGCGGGGCGCCAGTCTTGGTGGTAGCTGAGGTGGCATGGACCCTGAGCTAGGCCAATGTCCAATGTGTGCGCTTACAATCCTAGTACAGAGTACGTACGGCTCTTGATGTTAACGCAGCTAATTGGAAGCCGTGATTGCACAATATCGTCATTATGCAGAAATAAGGCAGCCGTGAAACATGGAAACATGGGCCTTCGATACATGTACAGAGTACGTAGCTGCAAAGGATGGTATGATTTGCAAGCAAGGATCATATTCCTGTTCAGCAAGGTTGTTTTGTGTGGAGGTAGCTGCTCAGAGTCTACACCGTACTCCCTCTGCGAACGCCATCGAACCGCAGTGGGAGGTAGCACACCGCCCTAGACCAACTTTCGTCTATTGGCGTAGTGATAAAGGTCTCGAATCCTTGGCACCCGAAATCACCCCCCCGCGCATGATTCCCCCTTACAAATCTAAACAAGAATTTAGCGAAATTTAGAGACAACCTTTTTGAGCTTAAATAGTTATAGAGCTATATGGGAGCAACAAATAATCCTGAGTTAGAAGATTTACTAGTAGAAAAGAGTGCTCTAAGATATGTTTAAGTTTGTGTGCGATATGGTCAGCAATCATGCGCTGGGGGATTTCTTTTTCGATTTAATTGCGGGCGCCAAGGCTTCGAGACCTTTATAAATACGCCAATAGACGGTCGTGGGGTTGGACGCAGACAAAACCGTGGGGGCCGTGTCTTTCCGATTGGTTTTGCATGAAGTTCTAGGGTCGGTACGAGCAGGCTTCTACCGCTGAGCTTGCGTCATTTGCCGAATTGAGTACCCGTCAACAGAGTACACATGTGGTATCACATGTAGTATCTACAAGCCAGCTCCTCTGTTGGATCTGCAAGATCTGCAAGACCCTGAAGACGGTGGAATCCTCACGATTCCGTGTACAAAAGGTCCCGCATGCTCATTTCCTCCATCTTGATACCTCGTTGATCTAAGGAAAATTAGCTACCGAACAGCGCCAACTTGCCTCCCTTTCGGAGATATTTAGCCAGTCAACTCCACCGGGCCATGTATGGCAACGGTCAAAGATCCAGGCACCGAAATAGCCCGAGCGGCACCACTTCTCACTCGCCCCCTCGTCTAATGAATAATGTTGCCGGCCCACGTCATATCGCGTGCAAGACTTGTAGAGACCGTAAGGTGCGCTGTGATGGCGGGCAGCCGACGTGTGAGAAATGCCAGAGAGCTGGCGAGGAATGCATTTATACAGCAGGGTCCAGGAAAACAAAGACGGATCTTGTGGAGAGCATGGAAACGCTCCAAGATCGACTTGGTACCTTTACTCACTTCCGCTCTCTGCTTCATCCTCACAGAATATTGCTGCAGAGCTCGACTTAGTGCTCGGCTGACAAGTAGCCGACAGCACGGACAGAGTATGCTCTGGCCGTTCACGATACGCAGGCACTAAGCGGGAGCTTTTGGCCAGACCCATCGGCCACATCTTCCTTTTTACCGTCTTTCGATCCAGTGGCTCCATGGCCCTGTCAGCCTCAACCAACGTCCTCTCCATTACAATCTATGTCAAAACCTTACCACATGGTCGCACGGCGTTCGCTGCAAGCAGCCGAACCAAGCATGATGCCGTCCAGCTCAGCGCCATTCATCACGAATGCTTCAATGGACTCCAATACGAAACATACGATTCCTTCAGACGACTGCATGTTTACGAGCATGCCCGCATCCACAGTGATCGCCGACTCAGCTTACGATCACGGCCCGTTCGCTGCGCCTGTTATGAAGGACCAGCACCACTGGCCGAACCAGGAACAGAGAAGAGACCACGACACCTTACCAACATACCAACTACCAAGTAGCCAAGACGTACGAGAATGGAATGCAGCGCAAAAAGATCAACAGCAGCCCTCAAATACTGCTCAGCCTTGCAAACCAGCGGGGGAAGATTACTTAATTGATTTTGCCGTTTTTGCGAAGACAATGGACGCGATCAATGCCGATGTCACAGGCGTGGCCCTTACACTTGCAGACTATCTGTCCTGGGTGCGCAAGAAGCCCAACGAATGTCACGATGGAACTCTGGAAATCTTTGAGGCCCGTGCCCGGGAGATTGCCGATATAGCTTTCTCCAGGACAGCGGCCGCGACTGAGAAAGCCACCATATCACTCGCGAAGATTAGTGGGCTCAACGACCCTCTCAACCGTGCCGGAGCAGACATTGCTCAAATTCACCAAGATAAAACCGAATTCTTTCGCGGGGGGTACAAGATACAACGTAGTCTCGCTGAGCAGGGCGATGTCAAAGCCACTGCAAAGTAGAGAAAGGACTATAAACTATAGAATCTAAAGATCCGGGATCTATAGATGGGAGCAGGGCTATAATAGAAAGTGCTAGAATATGGTGATCCAAAGCGCATAGTACTAGACAGGGGTGAAGCGGAATTGAGTCCAATTTAGCTGGGGGTTAATGCTCGGCGGTGCCGTCACTGGTGGCCGCTAGCAGTGCCACCGGCGACTTGCTAGGGAAAGGGGGATCGACACAGCAATATTAGTAGGGCACATCACCCACTCTCGCTCCTCATTTCTTTTCGTCCCCACCGGTTTTTCCATCTGCACCTGCTCAGCAACTCAACAAGCTTTTGAAGCAATCCACTTGCCCCACCCACCCACGCCTGTATATATTCATCTTAGCTAGCCACCATGCCCCAGGTATCCTGTCGCTCAGACGGATAGGGTCTTGGCGATGGGCCTCCGCTCTCTATTGCGGCCATTGGCAGCAGCGCCAGCTTGGACGTCCACTGCAACAGGGTGGGGGCCCCGCAGCTGAGGGTTTCGGCCAACCAATAGAAAAACATACATTTCTACATTTTGCAGCTTCATTTCGCAGCTCTTGGTCCCAACAGATGAGCATTAAGCTGATATTGGAATAGTCATTGCAACAGGCGAGACTCGAAGCGCCTGAGTCAACCCTTATAGGGGGATGGCCATGATTCATACGATGAAAACGACTTCACTATACACTCTCAACTCTCCACTGACAGGTACACAATGCTATCAGTCTCGACCATGTGACAGTGAGGTATTACATGGAGACGCCTACCGAGCGTACTGGAGCGTGTCAGACCAAACATTGAGGACTTCCTTGTAGATCGAACGTTCGATACCGACATACTCGGTCCACTCACCATGCCATGCCCTACAGCTTTCGTAGTAATTGCGGTCGAGCATTGGAACTTATGGTAGAGATACATAGTGACCGAGATCAAGACCTACATCGAGGCTACTAACAGGGAGCTCCGGCAATTCTAAGCCCCCAATATATGTTCTAGTCAGGGCCTCTTAGCTTAGAGTACCCGCTGAAAAGCTAAAGTCTAAGCCCTAGAGCTCGCTACACAAGGTAGTAGCCCAAAGACAGAGCATGGTCTGAGCAATCCCTCCATTCTTTTGCTGTTGGATAAGATATCTGACGAAGGGCTGAAATGTATGGCAATCTCCGAAGCCCTGAAGCCTCATCCGTGCAATTCTGATCTAGCGCCGCGAAGCTTCAATAGCTTAACGTACTCAATGCCGATAAATTCGTTCTCGTGTTCGGCACTTTCGGGCCTGTTGTCTCCATTAGCTTGTTCTGAATGTATGGGCACTGACGTAGAGGTATGCACATTGTCAATGGTTTCAGAGATGATTATATACAGCTCGATCGAGTTTGTTACACGTGAGCTTGTCCTGACTTGGCCATATTATCCTCCCCCTCTACTTTACTGACTGTACGTACATAACGGTCGCTTGAAAACTCTGATCTAGTACACTCAATCATTCTACCAATTCGTCATGGCCTCTCTAAAGGACAAAGTCATCGTTGGTAAGTTCACGCTCTCCCACTACGCTTTCCCCCGTCTTGCTTCGATCTCTTCCCCGCGTCCCTACCTCGGTCCCTTGACTTTCCCATCAATTTACAGCCTTACCCTTCCACAGTAACCGGTGCCGCCTCTGGTATCGGCCTTGCTCTCTCCCACCACCTCGCCTCCAACCGCGCCCTTCTCTCAATCGCAGACGTGAACGAAGCCCCTCTCCGCACCCTCGCAGCCGAGCTCAATGAAAGATACTACCCTCCTCCCTCCACCGCCACATCCTCCGCCGCTAGCTCCCCTCCAACAACCCCCGTCATCGCCATCGTCGTCGACGTCACATCCCCAACCTCCGTAAACGCCTGGATCACCGCCACGACCACGCACTTCGCGCAGCAGCTCTCCGGCGCCGCTAACATGGCCGGCGTCGTCGGCGCCTCCATTGCAAACGAGTGTGGCACGATCCGAAATCTCATCGACGCCGAATTCGCCTTCGTCATGGACGTCAACTGCCGCGGCGTCTTCAACTGCATGCGCGCTCAGCTCCCCGCCATGCGGAGCGGCACGGCCGGCCGCGGCGGCGGCAGCATTGTCAATGCGAGCAGTATGGCAGGCTTGATGGGCGTGGAGCGCAATGCGAGTTATGTGGCGAGCAAGCACGCTGTGGCAGGCTTGACGCGCACGGCGGCCAAGGAGGAGGGTGGTAGGGCTATTCGGGTAAATGCGGTAGCGCCGGGGATCATTGCTACACCGATGATGAGGCAAATTGAAGCTAGTGCAGGAACGACAGAGTTGTTTGGGCCGAAGGAGCCCGGGGCGCTTGCGAGGAGGGGGGAGCCGGAGGAGGTGGCTCTTGTTGTTGGTTTTCTGCTCGGGGAGGATAGCTCTTTTATTAGTGGGCAGATGATTTCTGTCGATGGGGGAATTGTATGTTGAGAAGGAAGAGGGGGGAGGGGAGAGATATCTCATTCTTTGGTTGTACAATATCTTGGTAGGGATCTAAGAAACCTGCGTTATTCGCGGACATGTTTCAGACCTGAGAGCTTGTGGTAAAGAATTGTTCAATCCTTGCGATTTTGAAGTCATTGCAAACAAAGACCGCCAATTTTAAATATTCGCAATTCGGGTCTTCGTGTCGGGAAGATAGGATATGCCTCGATTGAAAGCTAGTTGTTATTCAACTAGCTCCCGTGCTTAGAGTGTGGTAGCTAGGTTAAAGCAACCACACGAACGACACAAAATGGGATGGCTAGGAAGCCGTCGACAGCACGATGCGAAGCCGCTGGCGCCGCTTACCTCGTTGAAACCATAGAGGAGGGGCTAGGGTAGCTTAGGACTACCGCTCTCATACAGCCCTCGGTTAAAAGCTTTGCATTCACTGAAGAAGTCGATCGTGTATAGACTGGACAATAAAAGCCGCAAACATGCAAGTGTGATGCCCCGTTGTGACTTTGTGGCTTGAATAGAACGCGCTCGAAAGGTCACCGCAGCTCTTCCCGTCCAAGTAAGAGTAAGGCTCTCCTAAACACAGAAGAAATGACAAGATATTACACAGCCTTGTCCAAATGACCTAATAGCAATATCACTTACTGTCCACTCAGGATCAAATTAGCGATCTTCTCTGCAAACATGTACACCGTGCTCTGCGGCTGGCCTGGTGGCAAAATCGGAAACGCGCTTGCATCCACCACACGCAGGTTCTGCACGCCGCGCACACGGGCGTGGCTGTCGACTACGGCGGTGGTGTCATTTGCGCGGCCCATCTTGCCTGATTGAGGGAGCAAGAGTCGGTATTCAGCATGATACAAGGTTAGGAAGATAGTCTCACGTTCAACTTACATGTGGAAGCTGCATGGTAGATCAGGTCCATGTTGTTGCGCAGCCAGTCCAGGATCTCCGCATTTGTGCTCACGTTCACGCCAGGCTGATATTCGCTTTCGACGATGCCGCTTGCCGCAGCGATTTCGCGGATGCGGAGGAGGGCTGCAACGGCTTGTTCTGCGTCGCCGTCGTCGAGCAGCCAGTTTGGAGAGATGGTTGGAGGGTCCAAGATGTCGGCGCCGGTGATGGTCATGTTGCCGCGCGAAGAGGTGGAGAGGAGCGAGGCGCCGAGAAGAAGGTAGTTGTCAGTCTCAGAGACGTTGGTGGGGATAGTGGCGTACGCCAGGGGAAGGTATTCAGCTTCGGGCCAGTCGGAAGGTAAGTTGTCTAGGAACTCGAGGGTGGATTGGGAGAAGTTCTTTCGCAGATAATCAGGATACTTTTCAAATGCTACAGGACGCACTGTCAGCTGTGAAGAACATGACAAGCACGTGAGGTATACCTATCGCTTCACCGCCACCAATTGTAGAAAGAGGCCCAGATTGGTTATAAAGATATTGGTTGACTACATCGTCATTGTAGGCAATATTCCCAGCCTCGATCTGCGTGCCAGTGGTCATATTGACTTTGTACGAGAGGGCCATCCAAGGTTGATCCTGGTACTGTGAGTCCTGGCCGCTTGTCGCACTTAGAAGAGGAGTACTTACCCACTCATTCTGCCCAACACCAGACACGTCTGAAAGCACCTCAATGTCATATTCGTTCAAGGTAGCAGCAGGTCCAATGCCGGAAACCATAAGTAGCTGCGGTGAATGCCACTTCAGTTTATCAGCCTGATTCCACGCAAGGACTTTGCTTAGCTTACAACGCCTGCAGATAAAATGACCTCCTTATTAGCAGACAGATGATACGTAAAATTATGAAGCGAAGCTGATTGAACTTCCACACCTGTTGCCGTGTTGTCCGAATCGAAGAGAATGCGCTTAGCAAGAGTATTCGGATAGATCTTCATGCTCGAGGTTCTCGCGGCACTTTGTAAGAAGGAAGTCTCCGAAGAACTACGGGTGGCCGTTTGAGGATCGACCGAAACAGTGGCCGCCGAATATCCAATCAATTTGCCACTGTTTACGCCTGCTAGTGGCGTAAATCCTAAACTTTCAAGCCCTCGAGAGAGAGGTCCTCCATATGAATATTGATAGTTACCGTAAGACACCTGAAGGGGTCCAGCATTAGGGATGAAGGCGTCCAGATCATAGGAAATGTTGGCACTTGGGTTGATTTTGTCGTAGTTTGGTGGCGTGAAGTTACAGCTCAATTTGAAGAACGGATACACGTTGTCCCAGTTCCAAGTCTCATCGCCCACAAGATCTGCCCATTGGTCAAGAGAACCTGTAGTAGGTCGGAAGTATCCCATGTAGTTTGAAGCCGAACCGCCTCCAAACGTCTGTCCAGCCACGTAATCGATCGTACGGCCATTATAACCCGCTTGTGGTGTAGTTGTTAGGCCATCCCATTCGATCATGGAGACCGGGCGTGAGCTGGTAGAGAGGGCAGACTTGTAGCTGTAACCAGGGACTTGTGTGCGATTACCATTTAAGATCTCGTAGAACGATCCGGCTTCAATGACAGCTATACTGTAGTTGGCTGGGTCTTGTGCTAGACGAGCCGCAATGGTATTACCCGCTGTTCCACCTCCAACGACCACATAGTCGTAGGATGCATTCTCGCCTGGTACGCCAAACGAGTTTCCGTAAATCTTCGTGACACCGCCTTCGAGCAGTGCAAGAACATCAGCCAGGACCCATGGGACAAGGCTCAGTCCCACAGCGAAATAAAGTTGATTGAGCATCGTGAGAAAACGTACTAAAAGCTAGATTGGGGCTTTATGGGAGTAGAGGGCGACAAGAAAGTGCCGGAAATTATTCTGGGACCTAACTCATCATAAGAGAATCATAGTCGTGACCGCTCCTCATCTTTCGGGGCGTGGGAAGGCTTTGCTGTGCCGCAGATAGGAGAGATTCCATGGCATCCTGACCCCAGGAGAACCCTATCTCATCACAGGCTAATAGCCACGCTTACCCAATAAGATAGCCTCAAGAGGTGAGTCCAAGGAAGCCATACTCCGAAAAGGGCAAAGAGCGTTGTAGAAGGGACTAGTTGCGATCAGCTCAGCCGAGCCGGGGACCATGTATTATCAGAAATTGTAAGACGCGCGGAATCCACCTAATGCCCGTTCGATCCACATAAACGAGGGAAGACTTCAGTCTGGTGGTGCAGCGTGAAAAGGTGTTTCACGGAGATCCCGTGGTAGTATCAATACGGAAACACAGTCAACGTAATCACACAGGCAGTTGCACTGTAAAGGCCGGTAAACGAGAGTAGCGACAGAGAGACGATCAGAGGAGGGAGAGGACATGCACCAACAACCAAGTGCCCCTTCACCAACGGCTTCTGCCAACCTATCTGATCCACCATGGCAGTCTTAGCTCAGGATAGTAATCATGACCTACATGAGGAAAAGGGCGTGGCTGAATGGTAAGGTCACCTAGCCGACGTGGGCGATGCCGATGAAGGGAATGAGGGATTCGGAGCTGTAGCGTTGGTTACAAGGGCATTGTCATGAGGATGGATCGCGGTCAGGTTCCTACTACCTACTGATAAGCAGCGTTTCGGTCCGGGAGCAGCTCGGCGAGGGCATATTGGGGTAGAAAGAGTGAACGTTAGGGACCCCACCCCTAGGGGACCTGCATACGCTCAGCATATACCGAGTATATATGATTCTTCGGGGGCTAAGTTCCAGGGTCGAATACCCTCGAAGAACCGTATATGCTTAGTATATGCTGAGTACATGTTGAGCATATACGGGTCCTCTAGGGATAGGGTCCCTAAGATACAGGGGCAAGGCCATTGAATGAGCTGAGCATAAGCTGCGCTGCATGTACAGATCCTCTAAGGGTATCATAGGGGTGAGGTCCTAAGATTTAGAAGGGGTGTATGTTAGGGGCGTGGTAGGATTTGCCTTGGGGGATTTCGATTTAATTTTCTACCCTAACGGAGCAAAAGTCTACCCTCGCCGAGCGGCACCCCCGCTACGGTCCGAGCTCGTCCCGAGACCGCCGCTTAAACATCGGAGTATACCTAGAAAGGCTAAGCGTTGCGCTGATGCTCCCGCGAGGAAGCTAACTTGCTGGACTATCCCAAAGGAGCAAGGACACGTCTAGGAACCGAGGCCGGTGCTTCTCGGGCCGAACACTGCACGCCTACCGGAGTTAGCTCCGCAGTAAAATTCCACGATCATTCCCATTCAGAGCCTGTCATGTAACAGTAACCTCTCCAATGCAAGGATGGCTCTTTAGTGCCCTGGTCGATATGAGCTTTAGCTCTTCGTTCTTTGAGGCAGTGCGCTGGTCTACTAGAGCACTTCGAAGGTTGTCAGACGCACGTGCTGCATTTTTGAATGCCAGGAGATATGAGCATAACGGCTTCACATGTCGAGTGATTCAATCCGTGATTGACAATAACTTTGCAAAATAGAAAACACAACGTACTGCTAAGTTGACCCCTGCAGCTTCATGGCAGGGTCAATCCTCCTGTCGAACCGAAGTGCTCGATGGATACTTCAAGCATTCGCCCTCCTTGGGTTCTACAACACATGGGGCCGGTCAGCCATTGACGGCACCCTCGCCCGTCTGTTCAGAGCTTTGCACGGCTCAGAGACATATTCGTTTTCGGGAACGAACAGTCTCCTCAAAACCTCTATCACTGGCATTCGATGGCCCATCGATTACCTCCTCAATGTTTTGATAGTTTTCTTTTGGCAGGCTGTGGATGGCTCTCATCCGAGCACATCTGTGATCGGGATCTATTTTCTCGGCCAGTATTTCAGTATACTAACTAGCTTTTACATCAACAGCTCGCGCTCAGTCAACAAGGCGCGATGGGATCTGGCGTAAGTATTCTGACTTACGCGCTAGTAGAATCTTACTAAGTCGTAGTCTCACAGTCCATTGCCATGGCTGCTTACTTTTCAAATCATGGGAGCAGCCGTTGCTGGCCCTTGGTACGCTTTGCTGTACCTGTCGAAGTCGCCCCTTGTCTCCGAACCAGCATTCTGGCGTCAGGCTCCAGACTTCCTGGCTCCGCCATCTGCAGTTATATTGCTACCGCTATCCTTGGCTCTTGGATACGTTTTGCCTGCAATACTCATGGCGCTACCATCCCCCCTGAGTGTCTCGAATGACTTCCAGCAGATGGCTGTTGTGACATGGAATCTCTTCCCAGTCATTCTGTCATTAGTGCAAACCACCTTGAATACCTCTAGCTCTATGTTAGGCCTCGTTTTATTAGCAAAAGAGACTTCCCCAGAGCAACACCTTAGAGCAGTACGGATAGCCTACATTTGTGGACTCATTGTCAGTTCGGCGTCGCACATTGGCGTGGTATCCATGAGCGCTACGACAGTCATATTTCCCTTCTTGTATCAAGCAGAGTACGTGCAGGCGTTCAGTCCGAAAGCGCTAATACTTCCACCGATGTCCTGGACATCAGTTTCCAGCTTTGGGGAAGGCGTTCGAAGCTTTCTCCTTTGGGATCAGGTCTTTGCTTACGGAACCATGCTCTTGTTGGCGCTCTTACAATTAGTCCGAGTGGCCCCAATACCAACGGAGAAGTTTGGGGTTCTTCGTTTGATTGTTTTGATATTAGGGGTCACTGTGGTTGCAGGACCTGGTAGTTCCTGTCTATTGCTTAATTGGGCTGCGGATGAATTTCTAATCCACAATTACTCGGCAATGACGGATGGCGAGGCAGTATCAAGGAGTAGTAAGAAGAAGGTCGTCACGTAAAGCGCGGAGAGACTGTGTAGCACATAGACTCAAGTAGCGCATGTGCCTTGCTTTCTGATGACATTTGACTTAAGCCTTCTACAGATGCTCTCAATCAAAGCCCAACCATCCACCCTCCACCTGATACGGTACTCAATACTCTTCTCACTCTGAGCAAATGCTGTGCAGGTACCCAAAGTACTCCACCGATACTCATACCCTTCTACGCTCCGGGAGGCTAGAGGCTGTGGCTAATAAGTCGAGTTGGAAAAAGTTCCCTTGGAGCTGTAATGGGCGTCGAGAAGGCGGACGAGTCATCTTCTCACTGCTCAATGGTTCAACCAAAATTGTATCAAAGTCACATGGAACTCTTCGATCCAAGTCAACGACGGAAGAGCACATAGCAAGCCAGGGGTTACTGCTGATAAATCCGAGAACATCCTCTCTTCATCGATTTCAAAGTCGGCCCCCATTGGGAAACAATATAGACATCAAGGGTGAGCTTCGCAACCCTTGCATTCTTCGTCATTAATCCGCCGACCATGCCTGGCTTCGGCCCGGAAGCGCCGCAATAATGTCAAGGATGCATGAGCGCGGCTACCGACGGCCTGAAAGACCGCACCCGGTACGGTTGAAAGTTGGTGCATACAGCACCGATGTTTGTGTCGAAGCAGGCATCATGTGAACCAATCAATGCGCGGATTGAGCTCACCAGAGACAAATGGTAGCTCCAGCATGTGGGTAAGCTCAGGGTCCCCGCTCATGGACAGGAGAGCCACTGAAGGATAAATCGCCCATAACATTCACGACATGACAAGTATACTTCGAATCCTACTCCCAAAATTCTTTATCCCACGACAAAGTTTGCCTAAGCGAGCATTCTCAGCAGCACGACAAGACTGTCGCCACCCCCTCCACCCCAACTACTACAGCTGAGCCTACCATCGACGCCCCACAATCTTTCGTCCCACCAACAGTCTCCAGCATGGCATTCTCGCACGCACATTCCGGCTTTCCCACGCTCCAACCCTGCTGCACCTGGCGCATGAACGTTGGCGAGATGAGTCCCCTCGGTACCCAGCATCCCGATTCACAATTGACATCGTGCTCATTGTATGATAGGCACAATCCACAACGGCGCCAACATGAACCATTTCGTATGTCTTTCAACGCAATGCTCTGGCCCTAAATTACTAACGGAATCTAGACCACGCCGACTGGCACCGTCGAGAGCGTTTCTGGCTTCCAGCCCGCTTTCAAAGCAAACATCACGTTTGGCGCCGACTGGCTACAGTTTGATCCGAGCGGTGAGTATGGTCGCATCGAGTATCGCGGCATTGCCAAGTACGTTTCTTGATGTCCTCTCTTGTCTTTGCGAATCAGTACACTCCCCTTCAAGTCGAAAGGCTAATGAGCGGCGGCTGTATGTAGGACAGAGGATGGTGGCCACCCCATCGATTTCCGGTATATTGGCATCATCACCATGACGCCAGATGTGAAAAAGATCTTCACCTTCCAGCCGGACATGAAGACAGTGCCTTTTGGCTTTTCGAGTACGTTTATCCTGAAGTTTCTATTCTCCCTTGCCTACGCCCTCATGAGCTGAAATCTGTGCTTTGCTCAAATCACATTTGAGGCCTTGTGTCTGTGTGCATTCGCAAAACCGTAGCCGCTAACAAGATTTTCTAATTTCCCCTTTCAGCCGGTTCAAACTCCTTTACTGTCGCGGATCCGAAACTCAAAATTCTAGAGGACAGCACCTTCTGTAGCAATGGACGTATTATTTGCCATGAGGGAGGTATGACGGTGGAGGTTCGGGTCTCGAAGGTGGTGCCTGACACAGAGATGGATGTGCCGTCGGGGTACAAGGAAATCAATCAGTAGGAAGTGTAGTATGGGAAGCCGGGAAAAGTGGGCGATTGCGACCAAATCAAGATTGGGATGGCGGAAGTGGGAGCATTTGCAGCTTGCTGTTGCTAGGTCTAAATGAATGATAACCAGCATATCTAGCTATGCTTTGGTGTGACGGAATGAGCACCGAGATTGGGATTGGGGTCAATCAATTCCTGCGCGCGGTACTTTCGGGCCGAGCCTCGCTTTAATCCTACCTAGTACAATGCAGGGTCCACGGATGAGTGATTTTTACCTCAAGTGGATATCTAACAGCCATTCGACCCTACACCTACTATGCGCTATATCCTCCCATACCTCTTTTCCAACAACTCTCTTCTAGCCGGACCTGCTAGAACTGAATCAACTTGGTTGAGCAACTAAGAACTACGTCTGCAAACCTCTATTTCCGCCCACGCATCAGCTGTCGGCTGTAATCATGCCAGGACCGTATGATACCCAGGCGACTGCGGACGCACTGGTGAAAGACTACGCGAGCCAGATTAAAGGCAAGGTCATTATGACCACCGGCGTCTCACCTAACGGTCTCGGTGCCTTCTTCGTTGAGCACATCGCTGCCGCCGACCCTAAGCTCCTCATCCTCGCCGGCCGCAATGCCGCCAAAATCCAAGCCACAGCCGATGCCGTCTTCAAAGCCAACCCCAATGTCCAGACACGTATCTTGCAGCTCGATCTCGAGTCCATCAACCAAATCAGGGAAGCTGGTGCCACGGTCAACAGCTGGGCTGACGTGCCGCTTATCGATGTGCTTGTGAACAATGCCGGTATTATGGCTTGCCCCTATGGTAAGACAAAGGATGGCTTAGAGCGTCAATTCGCCACCAGTCATGTGGGCCCATTCCTCTTAACCAACTTGATCATAAAGAAGATCCTGGCATCGAGCTCGCCTCGCATTGTCAATGTCTCAAGTGACGGCCATAGGCTCTCGGCCATACGATGGGGCGATATCGGGTTCGCTGTGAGTATTGGCCTATAAACAAGGAGATACTACCAGTCTGGATACATGTCTCGCTGACGATGTGATAGGAGGGCAAGCTTTACAACAAGTGGCGCGCATACGGCCAGGCCAAGACCTCGAACGTGCTTTTCGCTACAAGCCTGGCCAAGAAACTAGGGGGCAAAGGTCTCACAGCCGTGTCTCTCCACCCTGGTGTCATTGGTACTAACCTCGGAGCTCACCTGGACTGGAATGTGGAGTACTCAGGCCTGCGTAAGTCGATCTCTCACCCTACGCCCCGAGAGGGGCACAACACTAATTTCAAGACGGCGGCCAGAGGACGTGGACAAGGAGCTAGGCAACAAGGAAGGCTTCGCTGAGGGTTTCGACTTCAAAACACCAGCACGCGGAGTCGCGACGCACGTCTATGCTTCGTTTGAACCAAGTCTGACGGGTCAGTTTATCCCCTCCATATTTTTCGCTTTCCTTTATCGAAGAAGTAAGCAAGCTCATATTTTCCAGAGCGAAATGGGGCGTACCTACAGGACAGTCATATTGCTGACCCGTACATGGAAACTATAAAGTCCTACGCTCAAGACCCAGTTGAGGCAGACCACTTGTGGAAGTTAAGTGAGGAGATTGTGGGGCAGAAGTTTAGTTATTAGATATAGGTATGGGTAGCTATTATAAATATTAAAGAGTAGTCATTACTGTAACCAAGTTCAACCTAATGGGTTTTAGGTCAGGTACAGGTTGGGTCAGGTTTTGGGTTGGGTTTAGGGGCCTAACTGAAAACCTTACCTGAACCTAACCTAGTGGTAGGTTTTCAGGTTCGACCCGATAAACCTAATGGACCCCTGTTGGCCCACTAATGGCCCCTAATGGCATCTATTCTATGCCTTATCTAGCATCGCGATGGATACGCTGCGCAATGGGTCAGGTTTAACCTAATGGGTTTTAGGTCAAGTTTAGGTAAGGTTAAGTTTTAGGTTAGGTTTTATAGTCTAACTAAAAACCTAACCTGAACCTAATTTAGTAGCAGCTTTTTAGGTTTAAATTTAAAAACCTATCTACTAGAGACAAATTAAATGTAGTCACATTTGATTTACACTATACTAAAAATTTAGTCAGATTTGATTTAATTTTTGTTTTTCAAATCAAATCTAGTTTTTTTGGTGAGCTCTTTTATAAGTTAGACTAGATTTAAAAAGCGCTAGCTAAGCGCTATAATTTAATCTTCTAATAGCCTAAATCCCTCTTAGGGTTATTTTTTAAAAAAATGTTAAAATATAGGTTTTTTTTAATATTTAAACCTTAAGCGGGTGATTAACTACTAAGAAAGTTATATCTTCTAAGCTTTACCCCTATCTTAATATAGAAGTGAAATTTATACTAAGATATAATTTAGAATTAACTTGTTTAGAGCTATAAAACGCGCTAAAAATTATCTAAAATAGACTAGTAATAAAAAAGTTACTTTTCTATCTATAATTCTTACTACTAAGATATATATTCTATCCTTAATAAAACTAGATAGGATATATATAATAGCTATATTTTATTCTATTAATAGAATAAATTATATTAGTAGATATTATATTTTTAAAAGATTATATCTAATTATTTTATTTCCTTTTAATAAATAAGTGCTTAGTCTAGATACTAGTTAAGAGGCTTACTTAATAGCTACTAGCTATTTATTAGCTAGCTAAGATAACTTTAAATATTAATCACTTAATTAGCTACTAAACTAGGTATATTTATTAGCTATTACTCCTTCCTCACTATCTTTCCTTAATATTTTAATAAATTATTAACCCTAGCTATTCTAATTAAATTCCTATATAGGAAACAAGACCTTACCTTTCTAATAGGATAGATTATATTACTATTCTAGGCAATACTAGTTTTCTAGCTTATAAGCTTTATAAATACTTAGTATTACCTAAGGGAATAGATTACTACTTTTAAAGAACCCCTCACTAAATCTCTAAAGAAGAATGATCTAAGATACTTTTAGAGCTAGAAAACCATCCTACACTAGTCTAGAATAGGGAAGGGGTTAGAGAAGTAGAAATATCTATCTCTTTCCTTTATTTCTTTCCAGATCTTGCTCTCTATTTAAATAGTCTTAGCTGCTAGGAATATTCCTATTATACCCAAAATATTATTAGTATTTAAAGCTATTTTGCAGATATTTATAGCTAGAAAAATCCTAGAAAAAGGGGTAGAACCCTAGGGGATTCTAAGCTAGATCTACCTTAGAAAACTAGTATCTATATATAATAATTCTTTTATACTAATCTAGGTCAGCAATACTTTAAGGTAGATCTAAGTAGGCCTTTTTTAGGGTAAGATAGCTAGGCTAGGCTAGAAAGAGCTAGGAATATTTAGAGGCTAGGAAATAAAAAAGAGGAAGAAGGATTAGAAGAAAACTTACTTTCTATTTATAGCTAAGATAAGGATTATATAAGAGACTATTATATCTATTAATTACTAATATATTATAGATATTTCTTAATAAGATACTAATTAGACCTCTCTAGATCAGAACTTCTAGAATTTCTAAAAAGCTAAAATTCGAAAAATCTAGTAAAACTAGTACGATGACCCTAGCCCCTAGCTTAAAAGGACTTAATAGGCTTCTTATCTAGGTAGCCTAGATANACGCCCTCATGAGCTGAAATCTGTGCTTTGCTCAAATCACATTTGAGGCCTTGTGTCTGTGTGCATTCGCAAAACCGTAGCCGCTAACAAGATTTTCTAATTTCCCCTTTCAGCCGGTTCAAACTCCTTTACTGTCGCGGATCCGAAACTCAAAATTCTAGAGGACAGCACCTTCTGTAGCAATGGACGTATTATTTGCCATGAGGGAGGTATGACGGTGGAGGTTCGGGTCTCGAAGGTGGTGCCTGACACAGAGATGGATGTGCCGTCGGGGTACAAGGAAATCAATCAGTAGGAAGTGTAGTATGGGAAGCCGGGAAAAGTGGGCGATTGCGACCAAATCAAGATTGGGATGGCGGAAGTGGGAGCATTTGCAGCTTGCTGTTGCTAGGTCTAAATGAATGATAACCAGCATATCTAGCTATGCTTTGGTGTGACGGAATGAGCACCGAGATTGGGATTGGGGTCAATCAATTCCTGCGCGCGGTACTTTCGGGCCGAGCCTCGCTTTAATCCTACCTAGTACAATGCAGGGTCCACGGATGAGTGATTTTTACCTCAAGTGGATATCTAACAGCCATTCGACCCTACACCTACTATGCGCTATATCCTCCCATACCTCTTTTCCAACAACTCTCTTCTAGCCGGACCTGCTAGAACTGAATCAACTTGGTTGAGCAACTAAGAACTACGTCTGCAAACCTCTATTTCCGCCCACGCATCAGCTGTCGGCTGTAATCATGCCAGGACCGTATGATACCCAGGCGACTGCGGACGCACTGGTGAAAGACTACGCGAGCCAGATTAAAGGCAAGGTCATTATGACCACCGGCGTCTCACCTAACGGTCTCGGTGCCTTCTTCGTTGAGCACATCGCTGCCGCCGACCCTAAGCTCCTCATCCTCGCCGGCCGCAATGCCGCCAAAATCCAAGCCACAGCCGATGCCGTCTTCAAAGCCAACCCCAATGTCCAGACACGTATCTTGCAGCTCGATCTCGAGTCCATCAACCAAATCAGGGAAGCTGGTGCCACGGTCAACAGCTGGGCTGACGTGCCGCTTATCGATGTGCTTGTGAACAATGCCGGTATTATGGCTTGCCCCTATGGTAAGACAAAGGATGGCTTAGAGCGTCAATTCGCCACCAGTCATGTGGGCCCATTCCTCTTAACCAACTTGATCATAAAGAAGATCCTGGCATCGAGCTCGCCTCGCATTGTCAATGTCTCAAGTGACGGCCATAGGCTCTCGGCCATACGATGGGGCGATATCGGGTTCGCTGTGAGTATTGGCCTATAAACAAGGAGATACTACCAGTCTGGATACATGTCTCGCTGACGATGTGATAGGAGGGCAAGCTTTACAACAAGTGGCGCGCATACGGCCAGGCCAAGACCTCGAACGTGCTTTTCGCTACAAGCCTGGCCAAGAAACTAGGGGGCAAAGGTCTCACAGCCGTGTCTCTCCACCCTGGTGTCATTGGTACTAACCTCGGAGCTCACCTGGACTGGAATGTGGAGTACTCAGGCCTGCGTAAGTCGATCTCTCACCCTACGCCCCGAGAGGGGCACAACACTAATTTCAAGACGGCGGCCAGAGGACGTGGACAAGGAGCTAGGCAACAAGGAAGGCTTCGCTGAGGGTTTCGACTTCAAAACACCAGCACGCGGAGTCGCGACGCACGTCTATGCTTCGTTTGAACCAAGTCTGACGGGTCAGTTTATCCCCTCCATATTTTTCGCTTTCCTTTATCGAAGAAGTAAGCAAGCTCATATTTTCCAGAGCGAAATGGGGCGTACCTACAGGACAGTCATATTGCTGACCCGTACATGGAAACTATAAAGTCCTACGCTCAAGACCCAGTTGAGGCAGACCACTTGTGGAAGTTAAGTGAGGAGATTGTGGGGCAGAAGTTTAGTTATTAGATATAGGTATGGGTAGCTATTATAAATATTAAAGAGTAGTCATTACTGTAACCAAGTTCAACCTAATGGGTTTTAGGTCAGGTACAGGTTGGGTCAGGTTTTGGGTTGGGTTTAGGGGCCTAACTGAAAACCTTACCTGAACCTAACCTAGTGGTAGGTTTTCAGGTTCGACCCGATAAACCTAATGGACCCCTGTTGGCCCACTAATGGCCCCTAATGGCATCTATTCTATGCCTTATCTAGCATCGCGATGGATACGCTGCGCAATGGGTCAGGTTTAACCTAATGGGTTTTAGGTCAAGTTTAGGTAAGGTTAAGTTTTAGGTTAGGTTTTATAGTCTAACTAAAAACCTAACCTGAACCTAATTTAGTAGCAGCTTTTTAGGTTTAAATTTAAAAACCTATCTACTAGAGACAAATTAAATGTAGTCACATTTGATTTACACTATACTAAAAATTTAGTCAGATTTGATTTAATTTTTGTTTTTCAAATCAAATCTAGTTTTTTTGGTGAGCTCTTTTATAAGTTAGACTAGATTTAAAAAGCGCTAGCTAAGCGCTATAATTTAATCTTCTAATAGCCTAAATCCCTCTTAGGGTTATTTTTTAAAAAAATGTTAAAATATAGGTTTTTTT
This sequence comes from Cladonia metacorallifera KoLRI002260, assembly GCA_000482085.2. Taxonomy (NCBI): domain Eukaryota; kingdom Fungi; phylum Ascomycota; class Lecanoromycetes; order Lecanorales; family Cladoniaceae; genus Cladonia; species Cladonia metacorallifera. The sequence goes on along the minus strand of KI911116.1, from coordinate 5,686 downwards.
TAATATTTAAACCTTAAGCGGGTGATTAACTACTAAGAAAGTTATATCTTCTAAGCTTTACCCCTATCTTAATATAGAAGTGAAATTTATACTAAGATATAATTTAGAATTAACTTGTTTAGAGCTATAAAACGCGCTAAAAATTATCTAAAATAGACTAGTAATAAAAAAGTTACTTTTCTATCTATAATTCTTACTACTAAGATATATATTCTATCCTTAATAAAACTAGATAGGATATATATAATAGCTATATTTTATTCTATTAATAGAATAAATTATATTAGTAGATATTATATTTTTAAAAGATTATATCTAATTATTTTATTTCCTTTTAATAAATAAGTGCTTAGTCTAGATACTAGTTAAGAGGCTTACTTAATAGCTACTAGCTATTTATTAGCTAGCTAAGATAACTTTAAATATTAATCACTTAATTAGCTACTAAACTAGGTATATTTATTAGCTATTACTCCTTCCTCACTATCTTTCCTTAATATTTTAATAAATTATTAACCCTAGCTATTCTAATTAAATTCCTATATAGGAAACAAGACCTTACCTTTCTAATAGGATAGATTATATTACTATTCTAGGCAATACTAGTTTTCTAGCTTATAAGCTTTATAAATACTTAGTATTACCTAAGGGAATAGATTACTACTTTTAAAGAACCCCTCACTAAATCTCTAAAGAAGAATGATCTAAGATACTTTTAGAGCTAGAAAACCATCCTACACTAGTCTAGAATAGGGAAGGGGTTAGAGAAGTAGAAATATCTATCTCTTTCCTTTATTTCTTTCCAGATCTTGCTCTCTATTTAAATAGTCTTAGCTGCTAGGAATATTCCTATTATACCCAAAATATTATTAGTATTTAAAGCTATTTTGCAGATATTTATAGCTAGAAAAATCCTAGAAAAAGGGGTAGAACCCTAGGGGATTCTAAGCTAGATCTACCTTAGAAAACTAGTATCTATATATAATAATTCTTTTATACTAATCTAGGTCAGCAATACTTTAAGGTAGATCTAAGTAGGCCTTTTTTAGGGTAAGATAGCTAGGCTAGGCTAGAAAGAGCTAGGAATATTTAGAGGCTAGGAAATAAAAAAGAGGAAGAAGGATTAGAAGAAAACTTACTTTCTATTTATAGCTAAGATAAGGATTATATAAGAGACTATTATATCTATTAATTACTAATATATTATAGATATTTCTTAATAAGATACTAATTAGACCTCTCTAGATCAGAACTTCTAGAATTTCTAAAAAGCTAAAATTCGAAAAATCTAGTAAAACTAGTACGATGACCCTAGCCCCTAGCTTAAAAGGACTTAATAGGCTTCTTATCTAGGTAGCCTAGATAGGCTAGACCTATTAAAGTTAATAAGGCCACTAGATACTCTACTACTTAAGGCTATTTAGCTTACTTTCAATAATCTCGCTTAAAAATCTTAGAAAACCCTTAGGGTTATCGGCCATTTCGGACGGTTTGAAATAGTTCGAATAGAAAAAAATTAGTACTAAGCTAAACCCTTTCAAGCTTATTAGGATCCTAGCTGGATTTCTAAATATACTTAGCCCTAAAAGTAGATCTTTAGCTTCTTTATTAGGACCTAAACCCTAAGATTAGACTTAGATCCTTAATATCCTTACTATATCCTTACCTCTATCTAGAAACTCTATTTCGATCGACTTATTAGCTATAGGGAAGAGGTTAAAGATTTAGAAGATTTAGAGAAAGAAAATCCTTCTTTATCTTCTTCTTCTATTTCTTCTTCTTTAGTAGAAGGGGATACTAGCTTAAATTCTACTTTAGAAGAGACTAGAAATTAGAAAATACCTAGGGTTAGCCCTTAGGTACTAATAGGTCTAATTTAATTAGAAAAGGCTTATTTAAAATTTTTACTATCCCTTCTATATTAGTCTAGTTCCGAAGACGAATATAAGCTCCTACTAATAGGGGCCCTAGCTATTTTAGGCCTTACTAAGGATAGATTTAAGGGTGTTAATACCTATCCTTTAATTCTTTCTTTAATATTAAAGATTAGCCGATTTTTCATTTTATGCTATTCTTTCGAAAATTTAAGCTCTATCTAAGATTAAGGACTTCTAGATTTTAACGCTGATATATCACCTATTAGTTGATTATTCTATAGGCTAAATCTTAGGGTTAAGCCACTATCTAGACTAAAGACTTTAGTAGATTCTTTATTAATTTAGGGTTCTTTTACTTTAATTAACTAGCTACTAGATCTATAAAGCTATAGGCTTACTATAGTAAGAAAAACTACCTCTATTAGAGCTATAGATTAGGAAGGAGAATTAATATTATATAATAGTATCTCTTTTTTAATATTAGATTTTCAAAGTTTTATTTATAGCTTAACATCAGCTATAAGGGACCTCCTCTATAGGGAAATATTATTTAAAAATAGGGTTTCTACTACTAATAGCCTTACTAGGTCTATTCTTATTATCCCTTAGTCTTAGATCTTTAATAACCCTCTAGATTCTACCCCTTTTCAAAATTTCCTAGGAGATAGTTAAATAGACCTAGGCCTAGACTATTTAGAAAAATAGCTATATAATTAAATAGCTACTAGCCCTAATTTAGCTAGTTGATTTACTATCCCTAGTTAGGAATTCTCATAGCATTATTAAAAGCTATTAGATTAGATATAAGGAATTTAGAATTTCTTAGAAAAGCTACTAGTACTATTTTATATTACTAGTAGCTAGCCAGCTAGGTTCCTAAAGCTAGGCTTAATTTAGTTTTCTAATTCTATTAAGATACGATTACAGAACATCTTCCTTAAGGGCCAGATAGTCTTTTTTGTGACTTATTACCATAAGGGCTATTTAATTTAGGATTTGACTAAGATTATTCATTAATATCTACCTAGGGAAGTAGGTGAATTATTAGTCTATTATCTATAGCTAGTAGTCCCGTTTCTTAGTAGAATATCTCTTAAGGTTTTTTAAAAACCCTTATCTAAATATCTTTTCGAAGATCTTTCTAAAAAACGATATAAGGCTTATTCTAAGATATTAGGAGATCAATTTTAAACTATTTTTCAGCAGGAAACCTTATCTAGATTAGGTTTAGCTATTAATCCTAATAAATATTAACATATTACTATAGGGATTTCGCGGCGATTTCTATCTAAAAATCTAGAATTTCAACTAGAAGATCCAGTCAGCCTAGAGGACAAAGATATAGATTATAAAGATAATATTATAAATTTATAAGCTGCTTATAGTAGTAAAATAGCTAGAATAGTCTATGCTAGAGGGCTTCTATAAGGAAAAGAAGAGATTCTAAGTCTAAAAAGAAGATTTCAAGAAGCTAGTCTAATAAGTAATATAATTTCTATTATATTTATATATATATATATACCCTAGGGCTCTAGAGGGGTTTTTTTAAAGAGTTAACTAATCTTTTTATTATAGAACTAGTATCGTCTCTTAGGATTTACTAGCTCTACCTAGGAATTTGTTCTTAGTAGATTTAAAAAACCTACTTTTAAAAATAATTTTTAAAATCAACGCTTTATATAACTAACTAGTTATCAAAATACTAATCTAGACAAAAATCTTCAAAGGTTATTTTAAAAGCCTTTAACCTTTCAACTATTCTAAAAGAAAATCCTAGAGAATATATTAGCTAGGGTAAGCCCTATACTAGTTATATTACCTACTAGTGCTAGAAAAAGTCTTCTATTCTAATTCCTAGTGACCCTCGGCTTAATAGGGGTTACTATTATTATAGAACCCTTATTATCTCTTCTTCAGGATCAACTCTCTAAGGCTAAGACTCTAGGTATTTCTTCGGCTATATTTAATGCTAGGAGCCCTCTAGATTTAGCTCGTCTAGTATTTACTACCCTAGAGACCTTTCTATCCTTAGATTTTCAAAATTATATTAATCAACTCCAAATTACCTAGCAGCTAGATCAGGTTATAATTAATAAATACTATATTATCCTTAATAGGAAAGAATCTTTTTAGAAAAACCTTAGACGCCTAGGGGAAGTAGTAGATCTAAAAACCTAGCTAGTATTATTAATAACTACTTTACCTCTAAGATATTAAGCTAGTCTACTTAAAGGACTATTTCTAAATCCTAGTAAAACTAAGATATATTAAGCTAATATTATAAGGCCTAATATTTAATATTCTATCTAAGTCTTTAGGGCTAAAACGGATGCTTTTCGAATTATCTAAGGAGAACTAGATCTTTTAGAGTTAAATCAAGCACTTATCTATATTAGGACCTAGGATTAAGCTAGGGAGCTAAGTAAAGTACTAGGGTATTTAGTTTACTACTCTAATCACCCTAATAAAGAAAAGATCCTAAGGGAATTTCTAGAGGGAAAAATCCAGGTTCTTATCACTACTAACTCACTAAGCTATAGCGTTAACTAACCTAGTATTAAGATTATTATTTATTTAGGATTACCTTATTAACTATACAATTATGCCCAAGAGACTGGACGAGTAGGTTAAGATAATAAGAGAAGTAATACTATTCTACTATTACCCTTAAATCCTCCTACTAAGGCTACCTCCCTAGGGCCTCACCCTACTTAGGAAGATATAATTAAATATAATATTATTCAGCGATATATATCTAATACCTGTCAAAGAGCTATTTTAGATAGTTATTTAGACGGTTTAGAAGAAAAAAGCTATAAAAAAAAGATTATTAAGTATAATTTCTATTCTTTAGAAGATAGTAAGTAGTATATTTCTTATATTAAATTATTCTTAATTATTTCTAAATCTTTTAGAGCTTTCTAGTAGAGCTTCTATAGAATCCCCTAAAATAAAAGATTAGGATAATCCCCTAGGATTTAATTCTCCTAGTCCTAAAGCTATAGGTATATATACCTTTTCTCTCTTTATATATATTATATTAATCTATTTTATAGATCTAGATTAATCTTAAGAGCATAGTTTTTTTTTTCTTTTAAAGGAAAAACGCGTACTATTATAGTAAGAAGCGTTGAATTTAAAGAGACTAAACGCCTAATCTAAGCTAATTATAATATATACCTATAATATTTATTTAATTATAAGGCTAGGCACTCTTATACTCTATTTAAGTATAGGGAGGAAGGATATTAAGCTCACTTAGAGGTCTATTAAGGATTTTAGGATTATTTATAGAATAAGAGGGTATTAGCTTCTTATATAGCTTATTTTTATTATTTTCTCCCTTAAGATCTATACCGTCGATAGAAAGGGGTAGAAGGAAGAGGATTTATTAGGGATAAAAAGAAGAATAAGTATTCTTTTCTAGATTTTCTTATTTCTACTATAGCAATTAGGTTTTTTATTCCTTAATATACTAAAGAGTATTATATTAGGGTATATAAATTAAACGGTTAAGAGGATAAAGAAAAGAAAGGATTATACCTAGAGAAAAAGGTAGAATATAGAGGTATTAAGGTTAATTAACTATTTCTTAAATTTAGTTTAGCTTTATAAATTATATTAAAAAAGGATTAGGAATTTAAATAAATAGAAAGTAAAGATAATAAATTATTTTATTACTATTATCTAATATTCTAGCCCTATCTTCTAGGGACAAATGAAAAATGATCATTTTTCATTTACACTGAACTAAAATTTTAGTCATTTTTCATTTGATTTCAGTTTTTCAAATGAAAAATGGTTTTTTT
>KI911115.1:1730431-1897583 GCA_000482085.2 Cladonia metacorallifera KoLRI002260 | reverse complement strand
AACCCTAACCCTAACCCTAACCCTAACCCTAACCCTAACCCTAACCCTAACCCTAACCCTAACCCTAACCCTAACCCTAACCCTAACCCTAACCCTAAATAAATAAATAATAAAATAACTAGGTATTATTATTACTAATTATATAACTAATATATAATAATAAGTTATCTAAGATAACTAGAATAACACTATTCTTTATAAACTATAGAAAAAATATAAATAGCTTTCTATAACTAAGGGATGGACTTAATATAGATAAGGTATTAGTTAAAGCTAAAGAACTTAAGAAAATTTATAATAAACTAATAAAAACTATTAAGACTATAAATAAAAAAATTAGATTATAAACTAATAAGAATTAAAAGAATAGTCCTTAGCTAAAAAAAAGAGGATAAAGTATATCTCTTAACTAAAAATTTAAAAATAAAAAGACTAAGTAAGAAACTAGATTATATAAAGGTTAGACTATTTTTAATTAAGGAAGAATAAGAACTAGTTAACTATAAGTTAGATTTATTAAAAGACTTTAAATAATATCTTATCTTTTATATATTACTCTTAGAATTAATAGACCTTAGTACACCCTTATAATAAAACTTCTAATATAAAATAGAAGAAGAAGATAAATATAAGATTAAAAAGATTTTAGATTAATATAGTTAGAAATATCTTATTAAGTAGAAAGGATATAAAGATACTAAGAATATATAAGAATTACTTAAGAATCTTAAGAATTACTAGAACCTTCTATAATAGTTTTAATAGAAATAAGGGAGGATTAGTTAAAGCTTAAAGAGATCTTAAGCACCTTAAAATTAAGGTTAAAGAGGGGATTATTATTAGTACTAGTTATTTTATTAGCTTCTAACTCTTTTCTATTCTATAGTTTATAATAAACTAGTTCCTCCTCTTACTTCTCTAAGTTATTAGCCTTAGTATAAAGCTTTTAATTAATATATAACTAGCTCTTAGATCTAGATTACTACTTAATAAATAGCTTCTAACTTTTTATATCTTTTTTTATAAATATAATAGAGCTTAGTCTTAGAAAAGGTAAGTTTATAAGATAAACTACTCCTAGAATACTTAGTATAGGAATCTAAGTTTAAACTAATTTTATATTCCTTATTATAATAGATATAGCTATTATAATAGTATATAATTTTATTAGAATAAGTACTCTCTAGAACACGCCTTTAATAAAGGGTAGATTTTAATAGGGGATTAGTAGTATATTATAGTATAAAGAATAAATAATTATCTTTAGGATAAAGATATTAGAGGAGGGGGATAGTATTAGAACTTAATATATATAATATAGTAAATGCTCTATAAGTATATATCTAGATATAGGCTTAGTATAAAGTTATATAAGGGTTTAAATAATTTAGAGATTAAAATATTTAAATTAAGAAGTTTAAATAATTTATTAATTAACTTATTTAAACTATAAGGAGTTTAAATAGTTTATAGATTAAATCTATTAAACTAGATAGTCTTAGTAGACTTTTCTATATCTATATAGTTAAGGCTCTCGCCTACTTTAAATAAGAGCTCCTTATATTTAACTTTATTAGTAAATTAATATAGCTACTATAGTATAAAAGGTCTACTCCTTATTTATATAAGTAGTTAGTAAGATTATATAACTAGCTTACTTACTTTTATACTCTTTACTTATTTAATTACTTATCTTTAAAAGACCTATAACATTAGTTTATAACACTTAACTTTAAATTACTTTAAATTAAGATAGCCCTAAAGAAGATAATAGCTTATTAATATATTAATAATAAAGATAAGAAAGATAATAATAACTAAGCTAATATAAGTAATTCTAAATTTAAAATTATAAACTTTAAATATACTAAATATTATTTAGGTATTTAATTTAAAAATTAATAAAAAAAGTTCTATAAAGAGTTTAGTTTAAAATAAGAAANACCCTAACCCTAACCCTAACCCTAACCCTAACCCTAACCCTAACCCTAAATAAATAAATAATAAAATAACTAGGTATTATTATTACTAATTATATAACTAATATATAATAATAAGTTATCTAAGATAACTAGAATAACACTATTCTTTATAAACTATAGAAAAAATATAAATAGCTTTCTATAACTAAGGGATGGACTTAATATAGATAAGGTATTAGTTAAAGCTAAAGAACTTAAGAAAATTTATAATAAACTAATAAAAACTATTAAGACTATAAATAAAAAAATTAGATTATAAACTAATAAGAATTAAAAGAATAGTCCTTAGCTAAAAAAAAGAGGATAAAGTATATCTCTTAACTAAAAATTTAAAAATAAAAAGACTAAGTAAGAAACTAGATTATATAAAGGTTAGACTATTTTTAATTAAGGAAGAATAAGAACTAGTTAACTATAAGTTAGATTTATTAAAAGACTTTAAATAATATCTTATCTTTTATATATTACTCTTAGAATTAATAGACCTTAGTACACCCTTATAATAAAACTTCTAATATAAAATAGAAGAAGAAGATAAATATAAGATTAAAAAGATTTTAGATTAATATAGTTAGAAATATCTTATTAAGTAGAAAGGATATAAAGATACTAAGAATATATAAGAATTACTTAAGAATCTTAAGAATTACTAGAACCTTCTATAATAGTTTTAATAGAAATAAGGGAGGATTAGTTAAAGCTTAAAGAGATCTTAAGCACCTTAAAATTAAGGTTAAAGAGGGGATTATTATTAGTACTAGTTATTTTATTAGCTTCTAACTCTTTTCTATTCTATAGTTTATAATAAACTAGTTCCTCCTCTTACTTCTCTAAGTTATTAGCCTTAGTATAAAGCTTTTAATTAATATATAACTAGCTCTTAGATCTAGATTACTACTTAATAAATAGCTTCTAACTTTTTATATCTTTTTTTATAAATATAATAGAGCTTAGTCTTAGAAAAGGTAAGTTTATAAGATAAACTACTCCTAGAATACTTAGTATAGGAATCTAAGTTTAAACTAATTTTATATTCCTTATTATAATAGATATAGCTATTATAATAGTATATAATTTTATTAGAATAAGTACTCTCTAGAACACGCCTTTAATAAAGGGTAGATTTTAATAGGGGATTAGTAGTATATTATAGTATAAAGAATAAATAATTATCTTTAGGATAAAGATATTAGAGGAGGGGGATAGTATTAGAACTTAATATATATAATATAGTAAATGCTCTATAAGTATATATCTAGATATAGGCTTAGTATAAAGTTATATAAGGGTTTAAATAATTTAGAGATTAAAATATTTAAATTAAGAAGTTTAAATAATTTATTAATTAACTTATTTAAACTATAAGGAGTTTAAATAGTTTATAGATTAAATCTATTAAACTAGATAGTCTTAGTAGACTTTTCTATATCTATATAGTTAAGGCTCTCGCCTACTTTAAATAAGAGCTCCTTATATTTAACTTTATTAGTAAATTAATATAGCTACTATAGTATAAAAGGTCTACTCCTTATTTATATAAGTAGTTAGTAAGATTATATAACTAGCTTACTTACTTTTATACTCTTTACTTATTTAATTACTTATCTTTAAAAGACCTATAACATTAGTTTATAACACTTAACTTTAAATTACTTTAAATTAAGATAGCCCTAAAGAAGATAATAGCTTATTAATATATTAATAATAAAGATAAGAAAGATAATAATAACTAAGCTAATATAAGTAATTCTAAATTTAAAATTATAAACTTTAAATATACTAAATATTATTTAGGTATTTAATTTAAAAATTAATAAAAAAAGTTCTATAAAGAGTTTAGTTTAAAATAAGAAAGCTTATTTAGTATAATTATTTATATCTACCCTTAATAAATAATAAGTACTAAATAAAAAAACTAAGGCTATTATATCTATTAAATAGTAATAGTATATTTAGGACTTAACTAAATTATTATAGAACCTTAATAATTTAATAAGTAATCTAATAAATAATATATATAGGATATAACTTATAAACTTTAGTATATTAGAATAAGCTATTAGATTTTTAGGTTTAAACTTAAAAACTTACTACTAAGTTAGATTTAAGTTAAGTTCTTAATTAAACTATAAAATTTAACTTAAAACTTAATTTAACCTAAATCTAACTTAAAACTTATTAGGTTAAACTTAACTTATTACATAGTATAAGTAAGATTTATTATAAGATTAATTCTTATTAACTTAAATTTATTTAGAAGTAAAATATATTATAAAGTATAAGATAGTAATCTATAGATAGATATTTATTCTAATTAATACCTTAAGTTTTAATAATAAAATCTTAAAGGATTCTAATATATTTAAAATATTTATAGATTAGCTTATTTTAATATATTATACTAGCTAAAAGCTTAATAATATTCTTTATTTCTATTATATAAATAAAGTTTATATATTAAAATTATTATTATAAAGTCTTATAATACTTAAGTAACTTTATAGTAAGAACTTTTATAATAAATTAATACTAAGTATAATATTTAAGTGTCTTATAAATTATAATATTATACTTATATAGGAAGAAGAACTTAAGATAAATAATACTTTTTAAAAATTAATAATTATAAAAGGAGCTTAATTAGAGTTATATCCTTAATATTTTTAAAGCTTAAAGTTTTATATATATTATTACTATTTATAATAATATCCTCTTAAAGACTTAATAAGATATTATTAATCTTAATATAAACTTTTATAATCTTAAAGTTATTAAAATAGTAAAGTTAGAGCCTAAGCTTAAACCCCTTTAAAAAGATTAAGAAGTAAGATATAAAAAGCTAAAAAATAATAATAAGAAATATTTATATAAGCTTAGTATTAGTATTAACTAGACTTTAAAATTATTTATATAAAGATATAAATTAACTATCTATAACTTTATTAGAGAAATAGAAATTATTATTTATATAAGAAGCTATATAGAGTCTATAATAATAATAATTACTAGTTAAGACTAAAGTAATAGTATTATAATTAATATAAGTCTAGCTTAAATAGTTAATAAGTATAAAATACTAAACTTAATATAAAATTATTGCTTATATTATATAGGTAATGACTATTAGTATTATAGTTCTTATAGTAATATTTATCTAGATAAGGAGTATAGTTTAATGTCCTAGATTACTACAGAGGATGAATGTATTGTGATGTAGAGTATACGTAGAGTTTAAGAAGGCACGTGAAGTCCGTTGGGTGATTGGGTTTGATTGGCGGGGATCGCTTAGTCATTTCACATACTCGTAGTAAAAAACTTTAGATCACCTTTAGGGCTCCTTTGGGGTGTATTGACGAGGTTCTGTTCAGCCTTAGCTGCCGTTCAAGCGAGGAGTAGGTACCTAGAACTTGGAGCGGCTACCACTATCTATGTGTAAGCTCCTGGGGCCATTCCGCGCAGGTTCGGGGCTGAGGGGCCTAGACAGAAGCGGTGCCGGGCGCTAGTTCTGTCCCAAATGGCCTCCTAAGAACAACACCAAGCTCTTGATTTGCGCAACCAATTTGGAGCGAAATTCAACAGATACTCATCATAACTCTAGATGAGACCCTGAAGCATGCTGATGCTTGAGGGGTGCGGCCGATTCCACACCCACAAAAGGAAGAATGCGGAGGATGCTCCGAGCCCCAAGGTTGTGGCGCTCTGTCCAGGCATGCCGTAGGAGCCGGGCTTACAGGGGTGATTGCTTGGCATGCAGTATCTGGCATATTAGCACCTTTGGCAGACTCCAGTTCGCTTGCAGTAAATGGCAATCCCTTGTGACGTCTTACTGGCTAACAATAGCTGGACAAATATTTTCGTGCAGCAATTGCGTGGCAATTTATACCTCTCAGCAAAGCTAGCCTCGCCTGCCAATAACGCACCCTAGTCTCTACGTAGTCGGGCATCTGACTCTGGTGGCAGCTGCGTTCGCCACTCGGCACGTTTTTAACCACTCCCATTGCAAACATTCGCGTGCCTAGGCACAGACCTTAGTGAAGATCTAGGCCGCGACCCATGATTTCAACAGCAATGAAGGTCGCGGGAGAGATTGGACACATCAATTGAAGGAGGACCGGGAAGACCCCCCCTCGGATAAGCACGAACAACACATGTGATAAGGGGACAAATGAAAATGCACGAGACGGGATAACCTCCGATACGCTCATCTTCCGTAAATTCAGCATCAGCTTAAAAAAATGCGGATGCAGAATTCAACGGAGCGGGGTCTCAGACGCCACCTGTATCCAATGTGAGCCTCCGCCCAAACGCAATCGTAGCGTGGAGAACGTTGATATACCTTATGCCGACGCAGAGCGAAAGTATTATTTTCCGGCAACAGCATATTGAGCAATCATAGATTCTCCTATCCACGGACGAATTTTCTGCAAAATTCATCCGCGGCGACCCAAGGTGCAAGAATCAATGCAGAGCAATATATCATAGCAAGGGATGCACTGGTTACAGAGTAGTCAAGAAAGATCAAACTATTCAGAGAATAGCCTGATCTTGGCAATTGAATCTGTATTGTCACGTCTCCCAGCAATCATTGGCCGCGTTCATAAATTTGTAGCCCTTCATGTGCAGACCGCCTTCTGCCGGACCAGGATTCACAGACGGTAATGTAGCCTCCCAGTAGATAGTTGTCGCGAACTTCCCCATACTCGGAGCGTTCGCATATTCATGCTCGGATCTTTAGCTAGATCACACCAACTTATGAAAGGTGGCTTAGATAACCCGAATGTAGGCTCCACCGCCGGTATCACCTGGCCCGCTTCAATCCAACCTCCAGACTCCGCCAACACGTCTCGCATGAATCTTAATGGCGGTAACAGCCTGGGTTTACCAGTGAGCCGGCCCCGCGATTCTCTAGTCATGGTCATTTTCTCCGCCACCTGGGACAATGGCCTTGACAATACTCGCGTAAAGGAAGTTGCAGACGAGCTTTCCGATGGCATTGATGCCACTAAGGCGGCTGGGACTTTCAATCGGTCCATAGATCTTAATAATGCGAACTAGGGTCAAGATCAAATCGCAGGTGTATGGTTCGGAGGCTCAGGAGCAGCTACGAGCTGTGAAAAGGAAGTATGATTCCCTCGGGGCTTTTCAGACGGCGGTACCGGGAGAATTCACAATGTTCGGGCAAGACTCGAGAAAGTGTGAAACTGTCTTCTGTGAGTACATGCATATGAAAGCAGCGGCGTCGATGAATCAAAGCGTCACATAGGAGGATAGAGGCGCCTCTTCACTGTTTTGCTGGTGTCAAATGGCCTACGCTTCCGTCGTAGAAAAAGAGAAAAAAATCGAAAAAGGAGTGAACCATGATAATGGGGCAAGAATTAGGACTATTGGGGCTCCGACATCACCGGGATTGGATTACTCTCGGAATTACGCAAGCTGAGACTACTATTGGTGTACTATGATATAGGGGTGCGCGGGCCCACGAATCTTTGCGTAAAACTTCGTTTCCAGACGTCCCAGGCGTCCCATTAGCTGATACCTAGAAGCAGTACCTCGATAGTAGCGAGGTTAGGACCAACCCTAGAGTTTGCCGCTTAAGTGACAGAGCAACTCCCCGGAGCTGGGTCGTTTGACTCCATACATTGTCTGTGGGGGACTGACTTTAGATGTCTTTTGAGGGTGAGCCCTTCTAAGCCTGATCCGCGCTTTCCTTCGGTGTTCCCCTGCCTTGTAAGAGAATGGAGCATAAGTCATGCTTATAGAGCTAACACCTGATAAGTCGATCCTAATAATACCTTTAGAAATTGTAGTTGTAGAGGTTTCTAACTCTTTATTATATAATTTTCGTACTAAATAAGTGAGTGATAAGGAAACTTGCTGCTTTAAAGGAGCTCAATTAGTATTGAATTCGGCTTAAACATTCCCGTTATATGCATGACTTGTGCTCCATTCTCTTACGATTTGGAGGGGGTACAGATAATACTTCTGAAGTTGTAATAGTCCTAGTGAGTGAGCAGATAGTTGAGAGAGCACTCCAACACAGGCAATGGTCACCATCCCGTGCGATGTCGGATTAGCCACATTCTGCCCTCAAATCGGTCACCGCGCACTCAACGCCGCCACTACCAGGATGAGCAAGAGTGATGAGATAGATTACAATGTTGAGCGAGATCTATCAGCTTCAAGACTATGAGTTGGAAGTTCCGTCTCAGGTCTTTGCGTTTGTCGTACGTACTCCCAGCAATCGGTGCCTCCATATCGTAATCGGCTCATGTCCGCTAATCTAAAAATAAAATATTGGAGATCGAGCTATAACCCAACAACGGGATTAAGAAATATACCTAGAAGAAGCTGCGTAAATATGGATCAGAAAGAGTCATCAATTTTGGGTGCGACATTATCTAAAAGGAAAAAGGCCGTCCAGATGTTGCATTTTCATACTGGCGATAGACGAGAATGAGGCAAGACGTTATTGAACCTCGAGATCATTCGAGTGTACTACCATAAACTTCAAAGACGAAATCAACAATGTATATGTCTATAAACAATGACCCACGTGCAGACTATGCAGGATGCAAAATTCACTCCCCCAACTCACTCGCATAACTGAATCGCACGACTCACTCGCTAGCCCCTCAGCAACACTTGGCTTGCGTCAGACATTCATAAATCGGTGCGCACTGCATTACGAGTCTAGGTACCCGCGGGGATCGGAGTGATTGGGTCAGCTCCTGGCTGGGGATCGGGATATGTTTGATCACCACAATCGGCGGCACACCCGATAATCTTGTTATCTGGCACCGAGAAGTTGATATCCTGCATGCCAACTGTGTAATATCCATCAGGTCGCTGCTGAGTGTTGGGCATGTTCACTCCTGGAACGGTAGCATGTTAGTAAAGCAAAACTGTTGGATTTGCCAATAGAGCCAAACTTACCACTGCGAGGTGAATTACAAGATCTGCGTAGATACCCATTTACTAGGATGTTCCTTTGTGCAGACCAAATAGCATGGCACTTTTGATCGTTCCAGGTACAGGTACTATTGAACGTTAGCTGCAAGAGCCCTGGATCAACTGCTAGTTCTTTCCATACCCTGTGTCGGACTCTGAGGTGCAAATCTGAACGTCTGAGGCGCCGCCGAAGCTGTGATCGTAGCTCAGAGTGCCCGTCACCGATGCGTCAGGAAACCAGAGAGGGACCTGGGCCTGAATGGACCCCCCGAAGTTATTATCCCAGGTTGTGGTATCGGTATAACATGTCGAATTCAGGTTGACATTGACCTCGCTGCAAGTGCTTGTGGTGGAGCAATCAATGACTTGGCCTGGAAATTTGGTGTCAGTCCCCTTTGTGAGTATTTAGGAATGCCGATTGCTCTCTACGAACCTGAGTTCTGCCAAGTTGAGTACATAGCCTGTGAATTCACAACGAACAGGTCTGTCCTGAATGTGGCAGCTTGTCAGCTGAGATTCGGCTTTTGATAAGTTACAGGTGTTTTACCAGCAGTGGAAACGGACAACGGCGAGGGTGGTTAGTCCATTGTCGCAGGAAGATGTCACATAGACTCCTTCGCCGTCCTGGTACGCACTAGTACCGGTAGCATAGCTGGGATCCTCGGAGCAGTCAGGGAAGTAGTTTCCGTAGCTTCCAAGGTTCCCGCGCTTCTGCAAGGCGGGCTTATCTTCAGGAATAGCTACAGGCGATGCTCCGGACAATGCTGGGGCGAGGACTGCCAGCCAGCCAAGAGATATGGCAAGCATTGCGTGAGGGGTGTGCACTGCCGTTGCGATTGCTAGAACAAAAGTATAAGAGGGTTTGCAATAGTCTCTTGATGTGGCTTGTCGCGTGGTCTAAAAATCGATGATGGCGACTGAAAGAGAAGATGCCAGGCCCTCTTTATATTCGGACAACGAGACTCATCTTTGACATTATCGAAGGTTTGACACCAAGGGAAATTATTCGCCGTCTCAGGCCCGCTGAGCGCAGCCGGGTATACTAACAAGACCAACAGTACGAGCATGATCATAATGTTTTGCTCCGCCACGTTTGTTGGAAATGTTTCGTGGACTGTATGATTGAGCCTACAACGAGTGCATAGTTTTCACCGTCTGCTCCAAGCCTGCTCCTTACGTAATTTTGTAGCAGGAATTTCAGCATCTCCATATCTGAGACGCAATATTATGTGTCAAGTCTCCAGAATGTGACGGCTGCAGACGCATCGGAATGATCAAACTACTCCCTGTTTACTTGACATCCAAGGATCTGCAGTCGCTTGCTATGCGGCTGAACATCGATGTTCACGCTAAAGAGACCTAGCTCCGGGGATGAATCTACCTAGGTATATGACCAACTTTTAGGGTGTCTCTAGAGGGTTATAATTAGTAGGTGTATAGGGTTGAAAGGTGAACTCTTCTATGTGGTGTTCGCGAACATCACCTTAATTGGCTAGGTCATGGTCTTTGCTTGAAACAATTACCGCCCTGGGGGGCCTTATGTGCCTGAATCGTTTCCTAGTACACCAGCTTTGAGGGTCACTAGGGGTCAGCCCCATGGGGCTGTACGCTTGATAGCTTGAACGCTTCTAGAAAGGAAATTGCCGTGGGGGATTTTTCGCACAGCATAGCTTTGCACCGATGCTAGAAGTACACCCTTCACAATTAGAACCACATTCTTTCGTCAGCCAGACATGAAACATTGTTGGGCCTAAATGCTGACATGCAAACATTGACTGAACTCTGTTGCCGTTGAGGTGAGGCCGTCGGTTGTTGTGCTTAGTCAGATAGGAAGTGCAGTCGATTGACCAAGGACTCGCTCTTGTCCCCACAAGTGTCCATAGTTCATGGTGTACAAGAGAGATACCGAGGATGATTCGAAGGGCGATCGCAAGTTCGCGAATGCATAAAGCCACGATCTGCGCCACAATCTTCAAATAGCGCAAGCTAATCCTACTAATATGTGTAGAGACATGGAAAGCTCCCCCTCAGCATTTAGATCCAGCTAACTAAATTACCGAGCCAATAACCCTGTGGTACAGGACCTGCCTGCTCGTTTTGGGGGCTGTCCGCCCAACATCGTTGGGGCGAGACCTAGCTTTTATCAAGACTTCTACCCTCTTACCCTGAACGGGGACTAGCTTGGTTCCGCGCCACCAACCTGTCATCACGTCTGGAGGTAAACAACCTAAGGCGACAGAGCTGCCCGGGATGTAGTCGGTCCATTCACCTCCAGCTATCGAAGAAAGTCGCGTGAACCTCGCCATTTTGGATCAGATGCTCTAAAAGCGATGCAAAACACAGGCCTCCCGTCGTCACCTACACTATCATATGGACGGGTTTGCTACATGATCTAAGGCGTTAAGACTCCCCTAACCAGCTGTTGGCGAATGCAAAGTGTCCCTACAAATACTTGAAATGAGAGTAGATAGGCTGAGCGCCTGGATATAGAGAGGGTCTTCTCAGCCAAGGGTCTGCTGAGTTGTGCTGGAAGCCTTGAAGGGAATGAAAGGGGAAGTCATGGCTGATTTTGCAAAGGTATTACAACAGAATGGTTTCGCGGACGAAATCATACTGGGGTCATGGGAATTTACCGCTCCGAGTCAAACCAGGCCCCCGAGCATAGACGACATTGCTGTATGCGCTCACTGATATATCACCAACGAAACCCTAAACAGGGACTATCTGAAGGTTTTGCATTCCCTACAGCCAAAATCATAGTCCCTCTCATTAATATATCAAAACTCCGCCATAAATCCCAACAGCCAACAAAGATTGCATTCAGAGAGAAATCTTTAGATTGAAGCTCAAATCTATCCTGTGAGAAACGGGAATACAACGGATGCCTGATATAATTGAAGATCAATCCTTAAAACGTATTTCTAGGCTCGTGCCAAATTTATCGTTGGAGGGACCGTACGGTAGGAGTACTGTCCACTGATGTCCTACTAGGCATATATCCATCTTCGTCGGTCATTCTTCTCAACTTTCTTTGCCAAAACGTTTGTTTGGGCACGACAGGATTTGGTCAGCATTCAAGAAGGCCAACGGATAAGCGTTGCAGTGCTCGATTCCAAAGCGGCTTATGAAGCTTTTCGTCAAATATGACCCGAGAACGTTACCCTTCCAAACTATCGTTCCATCAAGTTATCTCCGTTTCTTCCTCTGTTTCAGCTACGTGCCATTTCACTCAAACATTGATTACTTCATTCCAATTAGCCCACCCCGGGGGTATTCATGTGGTATGAAGGAGAACTTGAGGCAAAAATCTGCACGTCATGGAGTCCCTGGTCTTGGTCCCCATTTGGGGGAATAGCTGGACATACTCATCAATTTGTTTCATTGAATCCTCAGGGGAACTCACTTCGACACCGCTTTCCAAAAATTCGAGGTTTATCACAGGTTTCAGACACAATCTGTGATCGTGCCTCTTTGCCCCTCGCCAATCTCCTCGTTGTTGGCTCCACGACTGCCTTTGCCACTCCGGTAGAGAAGCGAACCAACGAAAGGTCCAATAGTTACAGCAGTACTTCCGTCGGATTCCTTGAAGGCCTCGGCGCTTTGTGCTAATGAACGTTCAATACAGTCTTAGACTGGCAGGTAGAAGCCGTAACGAAGAGTTCCCCGCGGATTCTACACTTAAAAACCCGGCTGACTCCATAGTCTTTACACAGCTCCGGCGCTATCAGGAAAGGGTACGTCATTGAATTATCCCAAACCCCTCTTAAAGGCCCACCAGGCGCCTAGACATCCGCTGCACGCATTACATATGCCTCATAATCCCCAGTAGCTACTATCCTAACCATTCTTTTTGAACATCAAGATACACTGGCATTAGGCTGGTCAATGTGACCATGAACCATCCCTCTCAATCCGTATATCTCGCTGTGGGCGGCTTTTGCTCCAACTGGCACGCCTACAGCAACAAAATCGGTAACGGCGAGTCTTGGGCTGGGACCAACCTAGGCAACCTCGGTGACAACTACCCTCCTCTTGGTACTGCTTTCGTGAGCAGAAGGATCGAATGCTTGATCTACAACTAGAGTAGCCGTCAATCCCGGAGTCGATGGTTTCTCGAGCTGGGTGCCAGATGCTTAGAGAAAGACGGTGGATCCTAGAATATAAGGTACGCGTCACGTCAAGAAGATGTATTTTAAAACTTCTATCAGAGACAGATCACTTTCTTTAGGACACTCATCAATTAGAGGGAAAGCTTTCGCAAAAAGACGTAGGAAAGACGAAACCACCGCTGCACCGAAGGAACCACAGGTTGTCTTCAATTCGTGTTCGAAAACTCAGGAAATATCGCTTTGTATCACCTGGCTAACTAAATTGGTCATATAAAGTTGCGTGGGGTCACACGGTAAGAGAATGGAGCATAAGTCATGCATATGGAGCTGAAAGCGAGTGAAATATTGTCAATGATACCGTTAGAAATCATAGCTCCAGGAGTTTCTAACCTTTCAGTATTGCTCTTCGCTACTTAAGTAGCGTTTGATGAAGAATATATGCTACTTTAAAGAAGCTCGATAGGCATAGAAACCAACTTCGACTCCGCGTTATATGCACCCCTTTTGCGATAATCTCTTGTATTCTGGTTGGTGTACAGAGATTCTCACGTCGCAGGTAGCTGAATAGTGTCTAAGCTGGCGTAATTTGAAGTTGAAGATTCAAGTGTAGCGGTTAATTGGCCCGTGCATATAAAAGAATGTCTTTGCTTAAAGTACACGCTGATCAACTCCAACTGCAATTCAATTTTTATTCCTCGCGTTCCCCAGGAATCTCTTTCCGCGAAATCAGCAAGTCAGTAAGCCTTGTCCCTCGTATATCAACGTTGATATCTGTTGATTTGTGTTGAGACATCTATAATCGCCATCCTCTGGCTTAGGCATTGGTGCAAGGGAAAAAAGAAGGGTCACTCGGACTAGTCCCACCACGATGCGTCATAGCCAAACAGTATGTGTACGTACGAGTCCCACCCTGGCCAGGATTAGGCGAAACAGCGACAACACGGTCTGGACCTTGCGAACCCTGGGCGCCACCCGTGAAGACAGTCATGACGAGGGGAAATTCGAAGAACTTCATGCCAGTCTGACCTGTCTGGCACCCAGGAATAGCGTTGAGAGCGGCCACCACACTCGCGTCCGTGGGGGGGTTGCTTCCGCTGCCGTACTGACGAGGATAGGCTAGAGTGCCAGCCATCGCTAGAAGAATGCACCTGTCAGCAGAGAGTCGAAAGGACATGTGAAGATGGCAAGGTTCTTACGTTGTTGGCTGATTGGTTTATTACCGTTCGATACCAGGGCATTATAAGCATCTTGGACGTTCTCAAGGCTATAGGCTTCCTGGCTACCATCAGCTGTGTGAGGTCGTTAGCACCTGGGTCATTCTTCAAAGATGATGAGGCTTACGCCCGCAGGACACTGGTGCAGGATCGGCTCGTTTGATCAAGTCATTTGCAGCATTCGGACTTAGAAGCTCTAACTCTATAATTGGGTCGGCGATGGCCTACGAAGTAACCAAAAGGGCGACCTGAAGAACTTTCACAAGCTGCATGATGAGAAATACAAGAGATTGTTGTGGTGCTTAGGTAGGTATGTTCGTTGAAGGGTAATCGATGGACCTGATTGAAGAAGACAGTTTGTTGATACTCGCTGTACTAGATTCGATATACAATGAGCACTTGAAAAGAAAGCCTTTATAGGTAATGGCGACTCCATCGTCAGGGCTTGTACTTTGGAAGAATCGGCGTCTGCTGATGCTTCCAACGTCGAGTTGTGCAACATCTTCGTTGGCCTTACTGACGTGTGTTGATCGTTCACCAACAAATGCTGACGTTTCTGACATCTTCAATTATCGCGCGTTCATTCGGGGTTATTGGGGATGCTGGTGGCCTCACGCCCACCATCACTCTCCGTACTCTACTAATCATCAAACGAAGTCTCGTAGAGACCCACGGTTGTTTCCGGTGCAAAGTGTTTCGAGTTGAAGAACAGCCACGCAAGTGCGGCAAAGAGGATCCGTAAGAATCCTTCATATGCTCTGTAGGATATTTTTTCGTCATCGCCGTCATAGCTATCATGAATCAACCTTGTTGATTCGATAATCAGTTCAATCAGGTGAGAAAAGAATTCAGAACAACTCAACACAATCAGTCCTATTCGTTCCTTGAGCGGAATGTGATCGTCTTTGTCCCTGTCAGGGGTACTATCAGACCGTTGGAGTGCGAAGATCTAAGCCTCCTGCCGATCACTCATGCACCAAATCGCAGCATTTTCAGCTCGGGAGCGGGGATTTCTTCAAGATAGCCTTGTTACCTTCAGCCCTATCCTGGGGCACAGTCGACCACTAATAGGAATCACTAGGTCTGGATCTTCCAGCCGTTGCCGACATAATTTTTCGTTCTTTGGAACCATCAATCTATCTCTATCAATTTATCTCTATCGGGATTTTCACATTGCACTCACAGAGAAAAGCTGAATTAGGAGCAGCATGTCTATTAGAATCTGGGCTGATGCAGCCCGTCAAGGGCAATACCACCAAAGCACCGAGCATCAGCGTGGGATTAACACAATTCAGGCTGTGCTTGAAGGCAATCTTGAACCAGACAGCGCAGCTAGTACGATCGCATCAACATACAAACCACTCCTGAAGAGAGGCTTCAAAACTTCACCTGTGGCGACGCTATGGGGTATGATATGTGATGTTGCAAGACCTCTAGGTGCCAACAGAGAAATCACAGAGCGGCAAATCGCCTTGCTCAACTCCATCTCGAAGCTACCAGACGATTTAGATGGGCAAGGCAACGCCATCACTCCCGCGTGGAAGAGCGCTGGTGTGTATTGGAGAGATCTGCCGGAGCTCGCAATGATGTTTAGGGAGTATGCCATCGGTAGGTTTCGAACACTCAGCAGCGGGCCGGAACTAATTGGTCCATTCATGGCTGACAAGTGTGGTTGTGTGAAACAGATATTGAACCCCTGGACGAATTGGACGAAAATCAATGGGATGCTCAGGCAGAGGCTTTACTCAATGCCACCACCTTCGGCGCCATGTATCTTGTCATAGGGAAGCAAGACATAGGCATGGCATTCCATGCGGAGATCAGCCTCATGCAAGGCATTGAGGTGCCTTGCCAGACACCTGAACAGCAACAGCGCGCGCTAATGTTTGTGCCGCCGGCGGCCACTTGGATACTAATCGCCGGCAAGAGAATTTATGAACTCTGCAAGGTCGATCATAATCGTCGGGATGGCGCTCCAGGCTCAACGCCAATTGGTGACGAGTGGTTGTGGGGCAAAGGCAGGGGCTACAGTCTTGGGCGATGGGGTTTGTGGAAGAGCAGATTCAGTGAAATTGCCACAGGTCAAGGTTTGAAGGATAGCGTGAAGGAGATTGCTGCTAGAGCAGGTTCAGAGATGGATAGAGTTGATGTCCAAATATAGCGGAATAGTAAGAGAGTGGAGCATAAGTCATACCTATAACGGGGTTACTTAAGTTGAGTTCAATACTCATACTGCTCCTCTAGAGCAACAACTATCCTTATCGCACACTTATGGAGTGCGAAAAAAGTATAACGAAGGGTTAGAAATTCCTAGAGCTACAATTTCTAGGGGTGTCTTTAGCATCTGCTTCTCAAGTATTAGCTCTATATGCATAACCTATGCTCCATTCTCTTACAGATGGTAGAGAACGCGATTATTGAGGCCTGAACTAGCGACGCAAAAATCTGCATGCGGTGCGCATCTGGGTGCTTCTCCTACCAGATCTCCATCCTTTCACCGTTGGAATCTGGAAGACAACAGTATTAGGAGCACGAATTGATCCGGAATGCCGCTATGCTAGAACCATACGGTTCCAATTCCTGACAACAAAGAGTCAGGCTAGCCTACAAGGCTACTAGGCGACAGTCAGACGGCTCCCTGTTTCAGCAAGACGAAAACCACGGAATATTGTAAGCTGACGGGCGTCAGAGCCTCATAGGACCGTTGGTGGCTTGACAAGGAATGAGTGTAAGATGCTTTAACAAAAACAAGTCCTTGGCTAACGTCATTGGAGGCCTGGTCTCCCCCTTTCGTTCCACAGCCTCGAACATAATCATTAGCTGCCTTGTGCTGGCGAATCAGTTTTACTCTGATGCCCTGCTCGAATTCCCTGATCTTCGGTCATCAACGATCCTATACAAGATGGTAGCTTAGCCCACGACCGTTTGAACCACAGTGCCTGATCGTCGTGCACCGAAGGATCAAACATGTCTGAGGCCACATCCTGTCAGCTGAAGATCGCTGCGATACAGCCTCCCCGTTTGACAACGGTGATTATTTCATCAATTCTTCTTCCAGATGAGTGAATAGTAGACAAATGTGCCACGAGTGACGCTCATGGCATGAACAATGATATCATACTGACTAGGAATAAGACTGTCTTGCCTTGAATGACGACAGATTGTGTTTGCCAATGGACGTAAACCCAACATTCAAGGCCTCTTGATTACCCAAAAGCGGAGAGTTGGTTCAGTGGTTTGCTGAGGTGGGATCGGGCTCCACGCCATGCTGTGATGTCAAGCATAGGCATTCAGCTTTCAGGGAATGTAGTAAGGGCTAAGAAGCATACAGCGCATGAAAACTATGAAGAATCCTCCGCAGTCGCGTTGCTTTCTTCAGTAGATTAGAACAAACACAGCGATCCAACACTTTAGCCGATACTCCATTACTCCAATTACACAAATCCGCAAATTCGTCGAAACAGTAGTTGCCCATCAAAGTACATCTCCCAAGTGAGAGGAAAAATCTTATGGCGTGCATTCGGACCACACTCACATAGGTGTCAGATGTATTTCTCCAAGATCACCACATTCGCGATTGTTGCCGCTCTTCCAACGGCATTTAGCTCTCCAATCCTTGAAGCCCGTTAGGACGGCACGACTTGCCAGACCTCGAGCGGCTCGCCACTTACCGGCGACGTTACGGCCGTAATCAATCAACTCAAAGGACTAGGTGCCGGCATCCTGTGCGCTCAGACGAATGGTGAAGCTTCAGGCAAGTCGTTGAGTTTCCCAATTAGGACGAATGTTGCAAGGGAAACTGACTCCTCTAGACTGCACTACAGTTGTCTCATCCGGAACCGCGTCAATTGCAATCTGTGGAGGAGTGGATGATGGGAGTAGTGCTATATCATGCTCAGATGTGGCCAACTATGCGGATGAGATCCAGCAGACATGCTTGAACGGAGCCCCGAACGATCCCAATACTCGCACCGGCGGCACGTACACCATCAGCGCATCAAAGAGAGTTGAGGTAGTATAATGCCAATCCAGTCGCATCAACAAGAAAACGATGTAGATACATCCTAGGGAACGCTAGAGTCGATCATTGGAGGAGTTTTCACGAAAGAAGCTCAGCCACTAGTTTTAGAATCAATGAACGAACTTTTATCCCCAGATCAGAGTTTCTTTATTGACATCTCTCCTCGCAGTAGTTGTAGGGAGACCACGGAGCCAATTTTCCGTAGTTTATGCCCGTCTGAAGGAAGATGGCAGGTTCTAAAGCCAGGAAGGATATTTGTTGATCACATTCTTAGAGATCCCTGGGTACCTATCTTCTTTCAGCTCAATCCACCGCGGGCTCCCATCACTTCAATACTGCCCAGATATTCATGGCGTTCGATGATACCAAGGTGTTATATCAGTGCCAGCGCAGTGTAGTTCGGACTCCGCTTGCTAAAAGTATTGTTATCATGGGGTGAAGAAGGCCGAAGGATGAAAGGGGGTTCATAGAGTAAAGATCATCAGGGCCCATGCCATATCTCCGAATTGCTTCTTGCCCTTGGTCATTTGGCCTTGGAGCATGTTGACTTAGGGGGCTTGTTAGGCCTGATCAGCGGCCGTTTCCAGGGAAACTGGACCCAAAAAGCCTTATTTATTGGGCTAAACGCCCCTGTTTGCGGATTGGTATTCAATCGTATTAAGGCCGATTTACAATGGAGATGGTACAATAATGTAGCGGTTATGTATTGTTTCTCGGCCTAGGCACCCTTCTTACGGCCGTTTCCAAGGGAACTGGCCCTATTAAGAGGCCTCCGGTAGGACTGAAATCGAGACTTTTTGGTGTCATTTTCCGTGATTAATTGGCCGTCCCAGAGCCCGCCAAGGCGCTATGGAGCGTTATCTTACAGCGGTTTAGGGGCCGGGTACGAACCTCCGGAACGATTAGACTTCCATGACGTCAGGCCTTTTTGAAACGCCGAGTGGCTTTCAACGTCAGGGCTAGGGCTTCCTTCCTTCAACCGTCTTGCTACAAATGCTATTCACCGTATCTTCAGTAGCCAATGTTTACCATAATCTAAGTGAATCGACAAACAACACAAGCATCCTCTGGACAATAATCCCGCTTTCCTGACTCATAGTCAGCAATGTCCTTGATGCATTTGTACTCGAAAGCTGAGACCTGTTCGTGTACCACACCACAACACGTTCCTGTCCTTCCGGGAAGAACTGACTTACATGACCTTGGATGCATTCAATACGGCCAGGCTATGAAAGTCGACATCAGCATCCCTCATGACTTTGATTAATGCATTTGAGGACCGAGCAGCCCAGAGCGCGGAGAATAATATGCATACACATTGCCAATCCTCCGTCATGCATTTGAGTGCCGCATGATCTACGGCCATGCGTACGAGGCTTATTTGGCCGATGAAGGGACCAAACATGTCCATCAGGATTGGCGGTCTCCCATCAGGATGGCATAATGCTGGTGTTGTAGTTTTAGTGTCGCCTCCTTACTTGCTAATCGGTGACCGACTAGCGCGGCAAAGGCGCGTGCCTACCCATCAAAAAGAACGATGAATGCAAATAGTCTATAGACTAAGATCATCTACCGAAGGCAGTGGAGTTGACTAGGCGTTCCAAATAGTGACACGAAGAAGGGTACTACGTAGGAGATGAATGTAGACCAAATGTCTTCCCGCCGCTGACGGAAGTCCGATGCTCAAAAAGCAGGTTA
This sequence comes from Cladonia metacorallifera KoLRI002260, assembly GCA_000482085.2. Taxonomy (NCBI): domain Eukaryota; kingdom Fungi; phylum Ascomycota; class Lecanoromycetes; order Lecanorales; family Cladoniaceae; genus Cladonia; species Cladonia metacorallifera. Next base: position 1,877,611 of record KI911115.1, on the reverse strand, counting down.
CCATGACTGTATTCCCTCTTTCGCATTGCCAAATCTCTCTCATTTGTTAAAAACCATATGACCATGTTCTCCACATACCATTCCCGACTGTGCTACATTCTCCATTTTTGCATCTTATTGTCGCCTGTTTTTGGTGCTTTGATCAACTTTGCCGCTGATATAACATGGGAACTTGGAGCTCCAGATGGACAACAAAGATACATAATACATACAAATGGTCAATTTCCAGGACCACCATTGTTACTTAAACAAGGTGATAGCGTTGAAGTCCGTGAACATGGCGCTCCTGCTCCACTTTCCCAGTTAATCTGTCTTCAGTTTACCGTCATCAACCATCTACCCTTTCTAACGACTATACATTTTCATGGGATCGAGTATGACCGGAATCAATCACTAAGATGGATGCTAAAGCAACCTCAGACAGGCTGGTACACCTTGGTCGGACGGAGTCCCCGGAGTCTCACAAAAACCAATTGAGAGTGGCGGAACATTCACCTATAGGTGGACAGCAACCCAGTACGGAACATATTGGTAAGGCTCAGACAACTTGATGTCTGTGCCCGTTCACCTGACAAGTTCAACAGGTACCACAGCCATGCAGAAGGTCAGATTCAAGATGGATTATACGGACCAATTATCATTCAGTATGATTTGTAGAACTTCTACCTTTGATGCCAGCGCTTACCAGTATGATGATAGGCCAGCGTCAACTGAGCCATCGCCATTCAGCCTCATCGTCAATGATGGTAAAGATCTGGCTGCCATGCAGAGGGCTGAAGCAGATGCAAAGCCAGTGCTGATCTCTGACTGGACCCATCTCACTTCCGAGGAGTTTCTCGCGGCTGAAGAGGCAACTGGCTATGATATATTGTAAGGCCTTCTAACAAGTGTTCTCCTAGTTAGATGCTCACATTACGCTTTAGTTGCGTGGACGCCATACTCATTAACGGCAAGGGATCAATCAACTGTCAAAGCCAGCAGACCTTAAATCAATTGACAGCACCGCCATTGAAGAAGCTGCTGAACGGCTTGACGGTGACCGACAGAGGGTAAGCAATTTTAGAAACTTCCACAATTCACCATCTCTGATATTGATAAAGCTGCACTCCTCCCATCAAATCAGATGATACACAGGGTAATTTTACCACGCAACCCCAAAATACACCAGCGGGAATCTACGATGGCTGTCAACCCACCAATGGTAGCACTGAAGTCATTCAAGTAGATGCCGCGGACAGCTGGGCTAGCATCAATTGGATTAGTGGCATGAACATTAAGTCTCCTGTGGTTGCGATTGATAACCATCCAATGTGGGTGTATGCTGTTGATGGTCACTATATCCAGCCTCAGCTGGCGGACACGATTTTCATGTCCAACGGGGAGCGATATTCGGCAATGATCCAACTCAATCAACCACCTGGAGACTACACGATCCGCGTCGCAAATTCTGGTGCGGATCAGATCATCTCTGGATTTGCAACTTTGTCATACAAGCATGGGAAAACAAATGTTTCATCAACTCCTTACATCAACTACGGCGCCGTCAACACCAGCGCAAGCGTCATTCCTCTCGACAAGACGCTCCTAGTTCCTTTTCCTTCCTCTGCTCCAGCACCTACAGCTGATGCCACCTATATCCTGAACCTCGGCCGCTATGACTCAAATTACAATTGGACGCTGAGTGGCAATGCCAGCTATGGTATCACTCAAGACTTTGATGCCCCACTTCTCTTCAACCCAGAGTCTCCTCATGCTCTCAATTCCAACCTTACCATCCGCACAAACAACAACACCTGGATAGACGTCATTCTCCAAGTCGAGCTCTCACCTCCAGCACCAGCGCAACCAGCCCACCCCATTCACAAACACAATAATAAGGGATACATTATCGGCAGCGCCAGTGGGATATTTAATTATAGTGATGTCACAGAGGCCATGAAGTACATGCCCGAAGGCACGTTCAATTTGGAGACGCCGCCATACAGAGACACCTTCACTACTCCTAGTGCGCTGCAAGGACCAGTATGGTTGGCATTCAGGTACCACGTCGTGAACCCCGGAGCATTCTTCATGCACTGTCATATTGAGACACACTTGGATGGAGGAATGGCGATGACGATTCTGGATGGGGTTGATGCTTGGCCTCATGTCCCTGCTGAATATGGAGTTGTGAATTATGGTGGCGGATAGGCTCCAAATACTGTATGAAGGGATCTTGAAACCGACAAAAGCATTCCATGCGATGTAATGAGACGACGTGGAATGGGAATGTTCTGGCGTTCGAGGGCACCGATAATTGTCCTGACCGTTTGCCTATCAGAATTGCATATCTATAGCCGTCAATGTAAGAAAATGGGACATAAGTTATGCATTTAGAGCTAACACTTGATGAACTATTACTAATAATATCCCTAAACAATATCAGCTTAGAGGTTTTTACTCCTCAAATATAGCTTTTCCGTACTTTGATAAATATATGTGAAAAGATGTTTAACTGCTTTGTAAGAGAATGTGGCATAAGTCATGCATAGAGAGCTCACACCTAATAAGTTACTCCTAATATTAACCCTAGATATAATTATTGTAAAGGTTTATCATCCTTAATAATAGCTATCTTGTACTTAATAACTATATAATGAAAGGAATATACTACTTAAATAAACCTTAATAAGTATTAAACTTAACTTTAATAATATATAATAAAAAGAATATGCTGCTTAATTAGATCTTAATAAGTATTAAACCTAACCTGAATAATAAATAATAAATAATAAAAGGAATATGCTGCTCTAAAGGACGTTCATAAGTGTTGAACCCGACTTTAACAACCTTCCTATATACATAACTTATGCCGCATTCTCTTACAAACTCAATAGGTGTTGAACCAAACTTTAAGCACACCTCTATATGCGTGACTCATGCTCTATTCTCTTACTTCACAGTGCTGTTATGTATTTTCATCAACACACCATATGCTGAGCGAACTAAAGTAGCACACGCACGCATACACGGCTGAGCCATATAGCTCCCTTACCACCGTATAAAGCCTTGCAACAAGTCTATTTACATTAAGATCCCCTCCGATGCATCATTGCACGAGGCTCGGAGATGCAGGGACCGAGCTTGCCTGTGGTCTTTGAATACGATGTCTGAGAGTGACTTGCCGGGAGCAGTTAAGTTTACAGGAAGTGCATCAGTTTTGAGAGCTAATATACTATAGGTGTAAGTACTTGACTTCAACCGTTTCAGTTGTTGATAGGGTAGTCCATAAGGTAGTCGGCAATTCAGTGTGAAGTTGAGCGACGTCATAAAACATTTGCTAACTGTGTAGCCTTATAAGGTTGTACCTAAAGCTGGTAAAGCGGGCCCTGGTGACACCCTTAATCTAGAGTGCTCTAGGGTCAATTCTTGTTGCCTAGGTGACCTAGGTCGGAGCATCTTAGGGGAGCTTTTAGAGCCGATCTACGAGCTCTAGATCCAGCCTTATAGGGGTAGTTGGGGGGTCATTCCTTCTAAGAGCTGATGTAATCATTTATAATTAGTTCCCCGTACTGCTGACAGTTGTTTCAAGAAGACGCAAACATTAGATCCAGCAGGCACAGTAATCGGACAAATAATGAGAGATTTTTCCAAAGTTCTAAATATTGTACAGTATCTTAGTCTTAATCATACACGAGGTTCCAACCCAAAGCATGCTTCGTTGCCTATTTCTCCCCTTGACCAGGTACACGCACTATTACAAGCCAAAGTGACCATCATCAACTCTAAGCGCCCAATCTAGATCTTTTCTTTTTGACGTCTCTTGGTTTGTTGAAGAGGCTCTTGAGGCTCTCGATCTTTACCTGTAGAGCCCTTTCTTGCTCTTCGACGGCCTCTATAGCGGACTCCTCCAGCATCGGTGGCGATGGCGATCGTCGAGTCTGATGCAGACTTCCTGGAGAAAACTTCCGCGAATAGCGCTCTGGCTGGCGCTGGGACTGTGAGGACATGAGAGCCGCACGAACCGTGCTGCTAAGCTTGCTTAGCTGATAAGAGATTGCTTGCAGTTGCGATTGAGATTGGAGAAGTACGTCCTTCTCCGTAGCGAGAGTGCTCGATAAACCAGCTATGGAGGGTTTGCGAGCAGAACGAGAGGCGACGGATAATTGGCCTCCACTTCTTTGAATGACAGTCTCGTAGACAGCGAGCAGACGTGTGTAACATCCCATCATCAGATGAAAGAATGCTGTATTCGGAGATCCGGCTCCACTTCTAGGACCACTACTGTCCAATATCGCATCGTTGTAAAATCCATCTGGATACTGTGACGAAGCACCACGCTTGAAACAATGTGGCGAGTTTTTTGTGATCTCAGGAACATTGGCATTAACTTTTATGGTAGGGACTTGTTGATGTGGTTGAGAAATGAATGTTTGCCTCTCCGTAGGTGTTGAAGCAATCTGAGAGTCTGATATAAGCTTGATGAACCTTTCAGTCATACTGAATAGCCTGCTGGATGCTCCTAACTGACTCTGGCAGCCTTCTACGTTCGGCTCGGATGTTGCGCCTCCATGGAGAATCTTTGCTGAGCAGTCATAGATCTCCATTTGTAGTTGCAACAAGGATTGGGTCTGCTGTACTTCTTCGGCCTGACTGGCGGCAACTCCGCAGTCGCTATCACTCAAGGTCGATAGTGACTTGCTTTCAGAAAGACGACGAGTAGCATTGTTGCTTGTGGTATGCTGGTGCAATGCATTACGATCAGGTGATGGCCATATTAATCTTTGATCTTCCAATCTATATACCATATCACAGGGGTTGTAGCATGGGCCTGGGCACAGAGCCTCGGATTTGCGAAGGTCCTGCGCCGAAGCAGCCTCCTCCAGTGTATGGTATGGAAAGGATTGTGCGTCGTAGTTCAAATTGTTCATGGCCATGCAGTCTTGTAAGCCATTCACTTGGACATCTGTATGTATATTGTAAAGGAAGGGGTCGAGGGCGAGACCATCGTGTGTTGGAAAGGAGATCAGGTCAACTGATGGCGACTTCATTGTGGAATAATACTGCGGTAAGTCGCAGTCCCCTAGATATTGCGAGATCAGAACACGAAAAATAGTTGCACACATCCTGACAACCACAGGGTTTCAACTCACATGTATCTCGTCTTTCAGGGGTGCTCGAGCTGTTCATGTTCATAGGGCTGGTTATCTCAAGATCGAAGTTGAGATGCCTAGAATGATCCCCTACGACTGAGTGCGCAGGGTCCTGGCCGCAAAGCTGGAAAGACTCATGCTGCGAAGAAACGTCAGAAGCGTAGCTTAGGAACGTGCTGTCCAATTTCTGGAACGGATAGGTTCCGTTCTCTGGGCGATAACTCGGTATGACAGTGCTAGAGAGTTCCGGCATTTGACTGGTAGTTGTGTTGTTGCTCGAGGTCGAACTTAAGGAGGGAGAAATGGAACTGGAACGTTGTTCTGTGCGAGCTTGAAGCTTGAAAGCCTTACTCGGCCGGCCGGTCTTCAGCGGACTGCTGATGTTACACACTGTGCCTGCCCTCTGACATCTTGTGCAGGGTACGGTTGCGTTTCCACCGTTTACAGGACGCGGACAACGAAGCTTCTGATCGTGGCAGCGATCGCAAGCAAATCTTTTCACCTGGGTAGTGTTCTCCTGTCTGAACGACATATCTAGATGTGACGGGATGGTGAAAATCAAAGTAGCTTAGATGTGATCTTTTAGGTAGTCTGCTCGATGTATATGTGCACGTACGAACGCCTAACTGTTGCGGCGAGTTTTGGGTATGGATATTGATCTTCCTGTTTGGTAATGTGATAGTCTTCTGGTGATCCATACGATCCTCAGAGGCACACAGATGACGATTTTGTGTGTTCTTGGGAAGCGAGGTGGCTGCTGGTATATTTCATCACTTACTTGAGCCTAGTATGCTGTAGGAAGAAACATCGACATCCGTCCATAGGGTCACCGCTAGAGTGTAAGATTTCAAGGGGAACAACCTAAAAGTTGCCGTATAATCTAAGCACTTGTATTCGATGCCACTAAGGTTTGATGCTGAGTACACGAAGGGAAGATGCCATTTAGCTGGTCAGGCTGTGTTTTAGGATACATCTGGCGTCTCACTCACGCTACGGCCCTTTCACGTGGCCACGGAAAGCGCAGCAAAATCCTAGATTTCAGCCATCTATGCGGGTGTGACTCAGTAGGTTCTGTTAGCGTCCCATGGGCATGGACAAAAATGGGGGCTTTGCTCAGCAATCGTTGGTTTTGTCATTATTGTCCATGCTTGAGGTTCAGGGCTGCAAACCTGCTTCAGAACTGGGTCAGTGATCAGCACTTGGGGGCAGGCTGCACCTCTCGCGAAGGCAGTTTGTGTCGAGAAATGACGGTTAACGTGCATAACCCACGTGGTACTGGCCTTATTGAAAGACGTTTGGGGCATGTTCGGGAAGATGTGGGATTGGGCGAATCACTTTGCCCTCGCAACGGGCAGAATGTTCCTATCTGATGCGAGGGCCAGGCCAAGAAGCTTGCAGGATAGGTTTCCATCTTTAGATATATCAGAAGCTTCCGGAACGAGCATCGATTTCCAAGTATAGAGGTATCGAGGACCCAGAGCATGTGAGCAAGCCCAGTTGCGAGGAATGATGGAAGGGTGTCGAATCAATTAAATTAACTAAGCACGGGAGTCTCCTGGCTGTTTGGGGTGTTCATAGATCATAGTCCAACCGCAGCAGTTAGTTTTCACGTGCTGACACGGTAGAAGCTGCGGCTGACATGCAGTTCGTATTGCGCACGAATATCTGGCAGGCTACAGCTCGCGTAATATTCCTGCAATAAGGGAATTACCATGGGTGATCAGATTGGATTAACAGGTTGAGAAGATGTCCTGGGCGAGTCGCAGGTTGTGCTTCGCGTGTTTCTTCTCGTTTTGGTGTCGGATAAAAGTCCGGCTAGGAATCGGTGCATTATATTTTACTGGCCCCGCCAGGGGGTCCTGCGTAGTCGCGGGGGCGCCAGGTACTAGACCGGCGCGGAACCGCGCAAATCAATCCCATTTACCTGTCCATCGTCACCTTGAACGTCAAGCGATTTAAGCCACCTTGCCTAGTCATGTACCTAAAATCCTTCAGAATCTGCCTGGCCCCTAGGCCAGAGATGGGGAGTATAACATCAGTTTAATGCCCTCTTTCCTGTCGATCAGATTCCGGGCCGTAGCACAAGTCAAGGCACGGCACGGACCTGAAAGGATTGGGGGAGGTCCTTGGATTTCCCCAGATATCGAGCTCCAACCCTCTTTACGTGACTCGATGATGTTAGCAAACGGCAAACCCACAGATGTGTGTTCGGCGAGATACCATACACTGCCATTGTTTCTTGACGGTTCTGCAGCAGAAAACCCCTGGTCCGCCTTCCTGCATGAGCGCATTCCACGCCCCCCTGAGAGGGGGCTTGATATGTTCATCTTCGGAAAAGATCAAGCCTGATGGTAATAGGCCCTCGATGTGTATCAGACGTTTAATGCTATATACTACATCCAGAGCGTTAGTACGTTGGAATCCTACTCCGACGCATTCGTTCACCGCCAAGATGCTTTCCAATCATCATTACTTTCGTTTGCGTAAGGTGTAGAGATTCTTCTGTCTCTATGCCGGGTAAATGCCATTGGACATCCGTAACTGCATCATTTTTCAATTAAACATGTTCTCTGTGATTGCCCTGAATGGTGACTCAAGACGTTTCTCTGCCAGCTAGTCGATGATACCATTATTCTCACAGATCAACGCAACTCAGTATACCAACACTGTTTCATGATCCTGAATTGGACCGCTGATGTAGCTCTTTTACTAGAATACTACCAGCACTTCAAGGTCTAAGAACCTATGAACCACCTCTGCCAATGCCATGTGTTGATCTAGCTACGAGACAAATGCTATCAGCAATTTTTTTTCGCTCTAGCGCAAGGCTTTGCTATGCCTTCATCCCCAAGTATTTTTTTAAGGAGTGGGTGGGCTTGAGTCCGTCTATTAATTTATGCGTAACATCCATCTTTCGTGCTCAGACGTGAATGGGAAGTTAGCATGCTTCGTCAGGCGACAATCAGTCAGTACAGATATTGCTCCTCAGTGCTATGATGCTCATCTCTGTACCAGTCCAGTGCCCTAGATATTCCAGGAATTGAATATTGTCTTCATATGTCTTCACCTGTTTATTTCTCGACCGGCCCTACTTGTGGCATCGATGTTTCAAGCCATCTTGGTGTAATTGCTAGCAGCCTGCGGCCTCAGTCCTTGTACTTCTCCGCACCACAGGGGCTGGTTATTTCAAGAAGCTCTTATTCCTGTCAGCATTGCTGGTGAGAGTGCACTTGTAGACTAAGGTTCAATTGGGACTTTTGTGGGTTTCAGCCGCAGCTTGCCACCACATCAACTGCGCTTGTCGGCTGTACAATTGCAAGTTGGATTGCTATTCGCCGCCACATCATCTCCAAATCAACGTTGGTTGAAACCATGAAAGAAGGACTGAGAGATACGCGGGCATCAAATATTTAGAGGCTAGGGTACTGATTATACGCGATTGGCGCGGATAAGAATTGGATCTTCAGGAAGCTTTGAACCACCGAATGTAGACTGCCGTTGCATTAGTGTGCTGAGCTACTAATGTACGAAATTCAAACAGAGATACTTGTAGATAGAGGATCAATAAACTCATGGCTCAGAGGACTGCTTCGCTCTTAGCCTCGCGTTAGCGGCGCATATCTCTGCCTCCGATGGTGCTAATACTTGCCAAAAACGTCTCGATGTCCTAGCTTCACCAGATAGCTTGCATTATTCAGAATCCTTCCGCTCCGCCTCTTGTTCTTCAACTGCATGCAGATGCATAGTATTGGCGGAGGATTCGCAACGGCCCGCGTTGCTGTTTCGATTTATTTCAGATTAGATGTTGGATCAAAGAAAGAGATTGACTTTCGAAACTCGCCTAGTATTAGAACATCCAACACGTAAGACGTACTATCATTATGTTATTATCTGAGAGTAAGCGCAGGGATGATGTTCGGGATTTCAATGCATCTCTATGCATGCGACTAAGAGAGCTGAATGCAATTTGGAAGACATTGGGCTCACAGGGAAGAAATAAGCAGCCTCCATTTCATTCTTGGAAGCAGCAAAGGGCAAGATTGCCATATCAAATTTGGGGGTTGAAAATTTCAATGCATGGGCATTGCATGGCGACCATCGCGTGATATCTGATAAGGAGCTCCCAAGTTGTTGCAAGAGGCGCCCGTATCACAAGATCTCCGTGAATTTGTAGTTCCTGTAGTAGAAATTCTTTTCCAAGAAGCCCCAGGAAGAAGATGTAGGTGGGGCTCTTCTTGTAGTCTTACAAGACTGGTGGCAGGAGAGCCTTCAATCTCTGACGATATAGATCATCCAGGAGCCCTGAAAAGTGGCGAAGAGCATTCTCATGCGCACCATGTACATTCAGGTCAGTAATGATGAAGTAGTAGAGATGCTGTTGCTGTTGTCTCGGAATACTTTGTCTCTAGCGATTTTTCATAGCTGGAGGACTGGTGAACCATCTGGGTATGATGCATTACGTCACCATTCATCTGCAAGGTTAGAAAGAATAGGGGGTGGATTTCAGCTTGGAAACAAATATCTCGTTCTCCCTTTATCATTGAACCCCCAGGATCAATGTGGAGTGGCTTCTCTACTGGATGATGTTTCGGCTTAGAGTGTTTCGCATTCCTAGCATATTCATTTCCTGTTCTGAGGTTCTTTGCTTTACATAATCAAACAATTCTCTACTATGGCACAAGAGACTTACTGCAAGGCATTTTCAGGAGGCGAGTCTCAAGAGTTCGCGACCTATATCTCCTACGGGCTATCATATCCCGAAGCCTGTGTCAAACACGTTTCAGAGACCTTCCATGCTCTGCGCGTTTATATACTGGCATCTGGCTCGCTGAGCAGAAATACCGATGCTGTCGACAGACTCATTAATACTCTGAACCAAGGCTTGGGAGAACGAAGAGTCGTAGGAGTCAAGAAGGGCATCCGGCCTCATACTTACTTTTCGGACATATTGAATATCATCAATGAATCTAAGGATTGCAATGCGGACTGTCTCATAACATTGGGCGCGGGTAGTTTGACTGATGCGGCCAAAGTTGTCTCTTTGGCTTTGGCCAACAATGTTACCAATTTAGGCGGACTCGATACCCTACACTGGAATAGCCCCACTTATCGGAAAACAGTACAGCTAGCAAAAGTCCCAATTATTTGCATTCCAACTTCCCTCTCGGCAGGAGAATATACGTCTCATGGTGGAGCAACGGATGACAGAACTCACCACAAGCACCCGTTCGCACACCCTTCCATACGCCCGCGTCTAGTGATTTTAGATTCTGAATTGTCCAAGACAACACCTGAACGAATATGGCTTAGTACCGGGATCCGGGCTGTAGACCATTGCGTTGAAGCTATTTGCTCAACCAAAGCAACAACAAAGGGAGATCAGGCGGCGGAGAACGGACTGCGCAAACTTCTGCCGGGTTTACTCAAAACGAAAGAAGAGCCTGAATTGCTGGAGCCAAGACTTCAATGCCAACTAGGTGCTGTGGACGCTATTAGTGCAGTCTTGCAAGGAATACCTATGGGCGCCAGCCACGGAATAGGGCATCAGCTTGGGCCGCTAGGTGTAGGCCATGGAGAGACGAGTTGTATCATGCTACCGGCGGTCTCTAAGTGGAACAAGCCTGTCAACAGCACCCAGCAGCAGAAAGTCTTGGACATATTGTGGGCAGAGCCATCTGTCAAACATGTGCTAGAAAAGTGGCATTTAGAACAAGGCAAGAACGACCTGGGCGATGCATTGGATGTCGTCTTCAGAGAGCTAGGAATGCCTAGAAGCTTGAAAGACGTTGGCGTTGGCGGTGACAAATTGGATGCCCTAGCGACTGGGAGTTTACAAGATAGGTGGTGTAAGACCAATTCAACCCCGTTGAAGACGAAAGAACAAGTCATGGAAATACTGCAACTTGCGATTGGCGATCAATAGACTACAAGAACATTTCTTTCGGGCATAATCCACAACTTTCAGATGTCAGCGACTTTGTGCGTTGTTCACAGGGCGGCATACCAACCCCAACAGCTAGCAAGAGACCTAGCTTGCACAATTCCATGAGCTCAAGATTCTGATGCACCTAGAAATGTTTGACGAAGTACTCCAGCAACGGCTTCCCTCCCGATGTGCGTGACGCGCCAGCCACGCCATTCGCATGCAGAAAAGTTTCCCAGTTCCCTAGCAGCAGATGGAGGTTTCACGTATTCCAGTGTTTCTTCTATTCTTCCAAGCTCCTATTGGAATGCTGTCGGGCTCTAATCGCTATATAAGATGCCCTCCAGGATTGAGATCATGCCACGTTCTCATTGCCAGTGATTCTGGAGGTCGGTGGGGAGAGAATGGTCTTCATTCATCCTTTCTAGTTCGATCTTTAGCTCTCAAGATTGCGGTCTAATAGACCATCACGGTGATCATAGAAACCTTGTGGTTCTTAGGAGCGCACATTACACGGTTGGCATATACCAGTGCCCCTCATTTACATCGGGTTGCTAAGAGCGGACACTGGAACACCACGTGCACCATGAGCAGCCACGAGATCGTATTTCAGACTACCACCACTCCCAGTTGCCAGCTGACTTCATATTTCCAACCAACATGTGAATGAAGGGCAGTGAGTACGGGCAAAAGCCAGACGAGATCGACCAGAGGTAGTGACGCGGTAAGTTTCGTTCCATGTCCCTATCGCCAAGTAATCGGCAGGCCTTCCATGCACCAATCGATCGGGCATCTGATAGGATCCTCAGCGGCTCTTGTCTCCATCCATCGAAGCATACAGCCTTCTATATGAGTGAAGAACCACTCTGGACTAAAATTCCCATTACATGTCATACAATCAGTCGTAGATTCATACTGTTCCCAAAAATGCATGAACACAATGTGGTCTTTGAGGGCACCAACACTCTGGAAGCTCTTTAGCGCCGGGAGTGTGTCCCTAAGGCAGGATCCACATATCATTGTGCAGCTATGAGCGTGCGTTACTTTGCGATCTCTGCATGCTTTGAACGCAATACCTTGTGTGACGTGCTGCCGAAGTAGTTTGAGGCAATACTCCTGCTGAATAAATGTTGCTTTTCGAACTGGTTCTGTTGAGTTGACAGTCCAAGGTTGCTCTGAAGCTTTTTCCTCGAATTCAGGCAGACAAAATCCAATAGGCTGCTCACAAGAGACCAAAGGTACGGCCCCCTTTTGTATATCCATTAATATGAGCGCTGTGGACTCCGCGATTGTTCGATCTTCATCAACAAGCTCAGACTTGAGACTTTTCAAACAGCAATCTGGACCATTGACTGATGACACCTGAGACCTGACCCCCTGCGTTCCCCCAATGTTTTGTTCACTCTGCTTTCTAGCGTTTGCATTCATATATCGCCTTGCCTGGCCTAAAGCCCGCTTATTCATCGTGCTCTGAACGTTGGGAGCATAGTGAACATGGTGAAAGCCGAAGAGCCTATTCTTGAGTTGACCTCGTGATCGTGAGGAATGTCGCCATTTTTGACATGTCCTTTGGCTACAGAATCACTGGATCTCTGCAAGAGTGCCAATGGTGCCAAAGGTCCAACTTGACTTTGCTCGTTGCTGTCACTAGAGCATAAGCATTGATCTTTGGATTGCCATGGTGGATTTTACCAGGTCTTTCGCCCGGCACTTCTTTGCTTCTTCATTTCAGTCCGCTTCTGCCTGGTAAACTTGCGATAATCTTTGCGTGCGTCACTGGATAGGCTTGGATGTTGGCGGCGAATTGCCTGGCCCTTCGATCTTGCCGTAGCGTTCGAAAGGTCAAATATAACGTTATTTGACATGTTCGAAGTCGTCAATTGGAAAGACAATTAGGTGGTTTTGGGATTATCGTGCCAGGAACAGAGTTACTTTAAGTGATCTTCGCTTCTGAAGTTCCTCTACCTCGTGGTAAGTGTTCATGGGTATCATAAGAAAGGATGTACACGACGATTTTCTCTCGCCTAGTACTCCTTTATATAAGGCTCGATGATGCAAGCAAGGGAGCATATAAGCCCGTCAACCTTTGATTTCCTGTTCTGGCAGGCAAGTCATCGTGCATTAGTGCTAACGATCAACCAATTAAGCGAAAGATGCCCCGCCACCAGTCCTTTTGCTTTCCGCATGTGGTTCACAAGGACATCCAGTATCTGCTCCACCACCGTGCCTTTTGCCTTCCCAATGTGGTTTACAAAATTCTCCGGTGTGCATAGCTAAGCAATTCTCTTAGCTTGTTGGCCATCATCCCAGTGGCCTGAAACGGCCCAATTTAGTGCTGACCCTGACGAACATTTGCTGCCTTATTGGCATTGACTTCTTATTCTAGTGAAGGATAAGGTGATCATAATCGCCTCGTCATTGGGAAGTTCCTCTGACTACCCCATCCAGAAGTCACGCAGCGTTTCTCAACGAAGCATTCCTAGGAAATCGGGCGGTGAAGGATGAGTACCCAAAGCAGCTATCAACACACACATGTATCGCGCAATCATATCCATGGCTGTGCTTGAGCCTTGTATAAAAGTAGTGTTATAGCTACATTGCTTTTCCCTTCGTTTGAGCGGTCTTCAGTCCTAAAGTCGGGAATCCTGCTTTTCATCATGCCACTTGTACCAAATACCCAACAATCGACTTCAAGCATTGATTTATACGTCCTGATCATTAACCGAACGCTCGCTGCTGTGGGCCTATCGTATGTTGTTCGATGCCTTAGTCGACTAAGCCAGAGCTCACCATATCTCAATGCCCTTTTACAACACGGTAGGCTCAGCAACCCATCTCTATGAATGCACAAAATCCTTACCAGCGCTTACATCGTGCCTCTGTAGTCACAATGGACGTAAATATCGACATGACTGTCAACGGCCCTCCGTCCGATAGCTTCATGAGACTGGAAGTTGGCATGAATGTTCATTCCAACGATACCGCGAGCCTCTGTCCACCTCAACGGGTCTACATTCCTCACAGGCCTCCACAATGAGCCTCAGTTACTCCATCCGTTGGATCAAATTGCCAGTGTGAGACCAAAGCTCAATTACCAATGGGTTTCTTGAATCGTGTATCGGATAGGATGGAGGTAAACGAATTCTGGTAGTGACCAGCACGGAGGATGACTAATCTTCACGTATGTGTACTTCGAAGTCACAAGTAGTATGATAGAAATCCCAAGCTTTACTACCGATTAGCGTCACACTTGGATTGCTGCAAGTGAAATAAGCACCGTTCGATGACGACAACCTTAGTGCACGGAACATACTCTGAATACCAGCAGATGCTGGACATTCTATGTTTGAAACATCTTATCTTCAATGAACCCCGCCGGAACAAACCCGAGTAAGCACGAATACCCGACACGATCGCGGCAATCTAGCCTAAGCGGTCAATGCTGCGGTGCACAGACTGTTTCGAATCATGAAGCATGGCTTGGGTCCGGAGTTGTGGCCACGCGATTCGGAATAGATCGCTCCCACAGAACAGTGGATCTAGCTTGCACGCATTTTTTTTAAGATCTGCGCCTCCCACGATCCGATTCGCTGAGCGCTCTATGTGCGCATGCAATATCAGGGCGTGCGACTGCCGACGTGTTTCGCGTCTTGACTGGGACGTTCGAGGCGCAACCAACACAAAAACAACAAAACCCATCTCTAAAGGATGAAGATACCATCGAAAGCACCGCCATGATCCCAACCATAGTGACAACAGTCCTGCTACATTCGCTTATTGAGAGGCAATATGTTGTGCCTGACTTACGTTGCGGTGGTCATTCAGATATGCAGTTCAGCACTTGGAGCACCACCACCAACGCCGTCCTCCCCAACATCATTTCATGTTGCGAATAGCAACTTCAGCCTACCTCTTAATTCGACAGTACCCCAACCTGCAAAGTGGGTGACAACATGAGGTTGACGTTGGAATCCTGCTGACAAACACAGCCCCTTGGCCCCGAACGTTCCGAAGTAGGCTTTCTGATCCGGGAACCCGCTCGATACTTACTGGCTCACCTCATGCAGTAGGCTTCCTCCGGATCCTTATATATACTCCGGAAGCAAAGGTTTCCAGGTCCTCTTTAAAAGATATCAACATCAAATCTCCGTTTTTGACGTGCGCAACTGCGCCGATCACGCTATGTACGATGCTTACACCAAGAGTAAAGGCCCGATTAAGACAGTTGGGAGTCTCACGTACTACGATTTCGATCAAGTATACCTGATTGTAGTGCCAGGACCGAATATGATGTGGCTGGATTGCTTGCACACGGCTGAAGCGATCGCGTGGTTTACGGAGGAATGGGACACTGTGGCGTTGCAGTTCGATGTCCTCCTGACGGGAAAGAAAGTAGGAGCAGGAATACTGTTAGATTTGGGGGGAACAGCGGAGTCGGGCTTGATCGAAGCATTAGAATCTAGAACGATGTAATCCCAGCAGCTGGTACGTGTTTAGCGATTGTACCATGCCGTACAATTCTTTGCTGTAGACTTTCAACAAGTTGAAAAGGAATACTCAATGAACTGAATGATCACAACAATTTCAGCGAATATTCACGCTCGTTGACCGTTGATGAGGCATTCAGGTATCCATCATTAGTCCATAGCTAGTATGGTGCTAGTCGCATTCTCTCCAATGGGCGGATGGGTAATCTCGATTCCAGCGTAAAGACCTCCAAAAGTAGACCCTCCGTAGGCTTTTCTCACATCGGCGTCTTCTGAGCAAGCGTCGTTTAGATTGTAGGCTTGCAACATAATCGTTGTCCAGGTCGAGAGAGGCAACGGAAATCACCACTGCGCTCGAGAACGTACAATCCCATCTCGGTTCCCTGGAGGCGCACCACATTCGCGTGGTTACATCCCAAGGTGACGCTGATTTCTAGAGACACACCAATGTAGCTACACACCTCGCTGGTCTAGGGCCAGGTGTCTGAGCGACAGGCCCGAATGAAATGCTCGGCTTTAGCGGTGATCATGGCCCATATAACATCTTCGACCGTTTTTCATTCTAGAATCAATCTCGTATTGAGTCTGCCGGTTGGGTATGGCCAAACCCTTGGAAATTTGAAGACTGGAATCCACGTCTGTCGGGAATGAGTGGGTTTCGCATATAACATCACCGTAGTCGCTGAGGAGAGGATTTGATGCCTTCGATGGGATTGTTCCAGCGTTCACTTTCAAAGGTCGCACTCTCTGTCACGATGAGTATGTTACTACTGCCGGAGGTGGAGAAAGGAGGAAACCAAGTCCAACGCCAAGGGCGCGGAAGACCAGAAACCGGTGGAATAATAAGAACACAAAACGGCCGCATATCTTCATAGCCTTAACATGGCTCATGGTATGAAATATAAGCTATAGGACTGCCGTGCATGTTGTTCCATCCGCAGGACGCGTTGATGCTTCGGACAATGTACGGAGGTCTGTTTCTTGCACGTAGATAAAGCTGGTGAACCGCTGTCTCTTAGATGCCCCAAAGAGCCGCTGGAGCCAAAGAAGTCGCAATTGAAAGCCACCACTCGAATCTTTTGTATTGTCAGGTGGCCAGCGCTTCACCAATTCTCTCAAAAAAGCTCGGCTGAGTTCACTGACCGCAATAGCAAATACATAATCCGGCGAGAGTGCACCTTGATGCTCGCGACGATCAATAGCTGAATCGACTCGACCGTGATGCGAGATACAGATCTATGCTAGGTTCTTTGAGTAGCTTACCCACGGATAGTTCTATCGTGGACAGGTTGGCGACTCAGAATATTTCCGTAAATTACCAAGTAGAGCTGGAGGACATGGGAAGATCTAGATAGAAGCATGAATCAGCCTGTGGTCTCCTTCCCAAATTCGATGCTAGTCAATAAATTTTCGTGTCTATGGTCAAGACGAGCCGGGGATGTATTTGAATATTGAGCTATCACCCCTTCACTGTAGAAGGGTTCACCCTCTTACTGTACACAGCCTCTAGGGTTGGACCCAGAGCTCGCCCCAAAAGGCTCCCTGGAGTAATTACCTCCAGGGCTTAATCCTGTTGCTCAGGCGACCGGCTTAGTGGCATTTTCGGGGGCGTTGTCGCCATCCTTGGGTCAAGCCGGCTGTAAGAGGGTGAACCCTTCTAGTTCTACAGCGTCATAGGGCTGGGCCTCAAGCCGGGCCCTCGGGTGATAAGATGACGGCCAGCATTCGTCGACGTATGTTAAAACACTATTCTTGATCAATGAGGACTTGATCTCCTGGAAGCAGCGCAATGTACAAGGTACGGACGGGCGCTGTGAGACTATGTGATCATTCATGCGGTTGAAGTAGATTTGAGTTGCGAATGAAGCTCGACATCTCAAGCATTGGGGTGGTGATGGAAACCTCCACTAGCACTTGATATGGGTAATGTCTACGAGCAGCAAGCCCACAAGGATCAACAGCTTGCCCCCTCCCACCCCCCAAATCCATCCTCAAACAATGGAATCCACCTCTAACAATGTCTCCTCCACCGCAACTGCCGTGGCTCGAGCCTACTACGACTCCACCGACGCAGACACTTTCTATCACACCCTTTGGGGTGGCGAAGATCTCCACATTGGGATCTACACCTCCCCCACTGAAACCATAGCCCGCGCCTCTCGCCGTACCGTCGAGCATATGGCCTCACTTGCCAGTCCCATAACCCCTACAACCCGTATACTCGATATGGGCGCCGGCTACGGTGGCGCGGCGCGGTATCTGGCGAAGACGTATGGGTGTAGAGTGACTTGTCTGAACCTGTCTGGTGTTGAAAATGAACGGAATAGGATGAAGACAAAAGAGCAAGGGTTGGAAGATTTGGTAGAGATTGTGGAGGGATCTTTTGAGGCCTTGCCATTGCCAGATCACAGCTATGATATCGTGTGGTCTCAGGATGCGTTCCTGCATTCTGGAGACCGCACTAAGATTGTTGCTGAGATTGATAGAGTTTTAGTAACGGAAACAGGGAGGGTTGTGTTTACGGATCCCATGGCAGCTGAGGTTGCGAACGCCGAAGGGTTGAAGCCTATACTAGCTAGGCTGCAACTTGAGAGCTTAGGCACACTGGCATTCTATCGTACAGAATTTGAAAAGATAGGTTTCAGAGACACGGGTTTCGAGAAGCATACAGAGCAGCTTGTCGCAAGTTATACTAGAGTACTGAAAGAACTTGAAAGTCAAGAAGAGCAATTGCAAGGGAAGATCTCAGAGCAATATATAAGAAATATGAAGGTTGGACTTGATCATTGGATCAAAGGCGGGACGAATGGGCAGCTGTGTTGGGGCATTCTGCATTTCGTCCGATGACATGGGTCATCGGTGTCCACACCTGGGCAGATGAAGGATGAGACTCTCTTCACAGTACATACATGTAGATAGTAAAGGATCCCAAAAGCTGTATAAATTTACAATTTCGCGAATGTTAACAGCTACAGGTCGTGAACGCCTTTCAGGTCAATCGCTCTTGATGCAAATTCCAGTCAATACAAGATTCCACCCTCGGATTGTGTGCCACCCAGAAATACCCTTCTCTTTAGTTCCCTCAACTCGAACTCACGCCATAGCAGGCTGCTGCGCTGGCGTCTCCATTACTTTATCCATTTCAATCTTCGGCATTTCGGCAGCAGTGCCTCCCAAATCAGTAGCCTTTGCCTTCGGGTTCTTGGTATAATAGTTCGAGATGGCTGACTTAATGGCATCTTCAGCCAGCATGGAGCAATGCACTATCATACGTATCAGCATCCTATATTGGCTTCGTTCAGTGCTCAAAGGCGGGTATACGCACACTTCACAGGAGGCAAGCACAACTCCCTAGCAATCTCTGTGTTTCTGATCTTCCCAGCATCTTCCAGTTTCATCCCCCTAACCAGTTCTGTCAAATATGAGCTGCTCGCAATAGCACTACCGCAGCCAAATGTCTTGAATTTGACGTCTGAAATGGTGTTGGTAGTTGGGTCAACCTTAATCTGGAGTTTCATGACATCGCCACAAGCTGGTGCACCGACAAGGCCTGTGCCAACATCGCTGAGGGATCTATCCATCGATCCCACATTCCGAGGTTTCGAATAGTGATCTAGGAGTAAATTGGACGTTAGCTGGGCGTTCCTTCGCGTATGCGGGGTAGTTGATGAAGAGCGAGAATGTGGGCGGAATTGGCATCAAAGTAGCAAATGCTAGGATAATTATAGAGGTCGGGGACCACTTATCTTTCTCATGATAGCATCGCCTTTCTGTCCTTGACGCTGTTGCGGCGACTCTGGATTGTGAGGTGATGGCTGGTCGGACGGTGGTGGAAAGCGCTCTGCTGGCGCGAGGCGCGGCAGTGATGATTCTTCTGAGCATTATGATGGTAGATATGCAACTTAGATGGATTGGTATTGGTCGTAAGGTCAATAGGTATCGTTGTTGGCGAAGTAGGTGAGTAACATTGATGGTCTCTGGGATGGAGGTTAAGGATTGATCGCTGTGACGGCATTTTGTAAAGTCCGATACGCCACCATTTGTGCTAGGTCACGTGATCTTTCTCAATGGCGAACCAAAACCCGAATGGAAACAATTCGAAGCACAGTTATCTGAACGGGACTTTCACGTCCACATTGACCAAGCTAGCTGTGATTGTAGCGATTGTAGCTATCCACCTTTGAACATGCCAGATACCTCTGTAGTGCACCATACTGGTGTATATCAAAACGCCAATGCTATGCATGCACATCGCTTGGACCCCCGCTTATGCTTATGCGCCTATCAAAATCGTTTTGCCTCCATGGGTCTAATTGTGCCGCTCAAGCAAGTCCTGTTGCCAACCTTGCTTGTTCGAGCTTGAAGCTCACATGTCGGCCATCATGTCCTCGTCTTGGTCAAATCCATCGCGGCCCCAGACGGGCTCCCCCTCATTACCGCCTTGCTCATTCTTCTCTTTTTTCCTTTTCTTGGCATCAGCGAGTAGATCTTTGCTAAGACTAAGCTTGCGATCAATCTCTTGTATATGGTCTGTGAGAGCCTTAACTTTACGAGTCTGCTTCGAGAGAGCCTCGTACTGCTGTTCTTCTGAGCGCGCCAATGGACCACTTGTGGAATCAGCAAAACGTATGATCCATGTTGCAGGATCTTGTGATGGTTCAGATATAGTTGCGTTGAGTTGGCGGGAAGAGATTAAATGAACCACATATCGACCGGTTTCAGCGTAATCGTGGGGATTCGGAGAAGTGTAACGCGCGATCTCAGCGATAGTCAATGCGCAGTAGGTCTTCTCAAGTTCCAGGATAGAGAACTTTCGATAGGCCTCAACGACTTGGCTTACTAACCCAGCGTTTGAGTCCTGCCAAAATATCAGCATAACTCTAGGTGATATTTTATTTACGCCATGAGAGGCCAATACCTACATGACTCCAGAATTGTGCGCCTACCCGAGCCTCTTCAACGAGCCTTTGCACACCTTCTTCTTCCTTTATTCCCGCCATAAACACTGCAGCAAGTCCTTCGTACGGTCTTCCTATGACTGAATATTGTTTCGCAGCCACGGAATTTATTGTTTTGGGCATTGACGGAAGCTTTGGCAGATGGTCAATAATTGTCCGTAGAACATTTGAAGGCTTGTACCACTTACAGATCCCTTGTAAAGCAAGCTGACAAGTACCCATTTCTTGTACGCCTCAACCTGAATTTTGCTAGCATTGTTCGTCACGGGTGAGGTCATTGCGATCTCAAGAAAAAGAAGAGCTTTCTTCCACTCCTTTAATTTCATATAGAGCATGGCGCCAAATAGGAAGTATTGTAGATGGTCTCGGTAATCTAACTTGGCTGATAGACCAGATTCTTGTGTTATATACGTCGAGCTGGATTCATGCTTTGAGTTAAGATAAGGGAAGATACTGTTCTCGGCGGCTTTGTTTGTAGCACAGGGGAGATAGTAGATTATCTCGTCGTGAACGGGCAAAGCGTCAGTATACGCTCTTGCTTCAAGACATAAGCGGGCAAAGATAAGATGAGTTGATGTAAAAGTTGCTCCAGAGGGGTCGACGCGTAGAATTGCGGTTCTTATGGCTGGAACAGCTGCAAAAGGCTAGGTTCTGTTAGATAATCCATCACATGACCATAATCAGAACTCACCTGGGAGAATGTCCTTGCCCGCGACGCAACCGCCTCCACAAGCCGTCGGAACTCATTTCCAGCATATCTAACTTGTATCGGATCGAAGCGATCCATAAATTCTAAACTCTTGTGCCATAACGGAGAGCCCAGGGCAAATGAGTCTGAAACTGCGCCCAATTTCTGCTTGCTGGAAGAACCGCTAATATATGCTAGTAGGATGTAGAGGTAGGATACTGTGTTTACAGAAGGGTCGACTATCTAATGGCAAAGCAGCGTGGATAAGCTTGCTGGAAGCTTCAGCACTGGACTAGGCTACACTCACATCTAGCAGATCGCCTCCACCATTAGGGACCCCATTTGTTAATTTGCTAGCAGGTATGGTGTTGAGATATTGGATGTGAGCCTTGATTTGCTTGTCATATTCAGAGTCTGGCAGCGGAGTGGCAGGCATTGGGTATGGGGGAAAGGCTAGCAGTTGTTGCAAGCCGCCTTCCATGGTAGACATCGTGGGTTGGCTGCAACCACTGATTTCAGGGCATCAGAACCTTCGCAGTGACAGGAGATAGCATGCAACCACCTCGACTGTGAGACCTGATACATATAAAATTAGGACCAAGAGATAACATCACCACCAGCCCTCACATGTCCGCAGCCATAAGTTATTGCTATCAACAGCGCGTACCGCGTGAAGGGCGTTTAAAAATGTGAAACGGTTGCTGACTAAGATGAACCAGCCAAAATATCGAGGCTATGTGAGAAACTACAAGAGCATAGGGATGATTCTCCTCGACATCTACGCCCTTTATGAGGTTATAGGATTTGCTTCCTATTAATATGATTGAGATTGATTCTCACAGGTCCATACAGCCTAATTCAAAAGATATCATTCGGCATTGCTGATCTACGACTGTTCTATCTCATCCAGCTAGACCTCAACCCTATGTCTCTCACAAATTCGTCGCCCCTAGAGGTTGCGAAAGCCGCTTCCATTTCTTCTCGAGGTCTTGCGACTCTTCCCACCAGAGCTCGAAATGATGCTTTGACGGCAATACATCATGCATTACAGGAGTCAAAAGAGGAAATATTAGTAGCCAATGCCCGAGATCTTGAATCAGCAATGCAGGCCGCGGAAAATGGGGAGCTGAGTCAGAGTGTACTCAAGCGGTTGGATCTGGGAAGAAAAGGGAAATGGGAGGATATGTTGCAAGGCATATTGGATGTTCGAGACCTTGAGGATCCCGGTGAGGCCGTCGTGCACAGGCCTCAATTCTGCATCGGCTGATATAATGTACTATGGGTCCTACAGAGGCGCATGACTTCTACGGACTCGGTACAATATAGTCAACAAAGTCACATTGCGAACGCGGTTAGATGGCGGCTTAGAGCTCGAGAGAGTCACTTGCCCGATTGGAGTACTCCTGATAATCTTTGAGGCACGGCCAGAGGTTATCGCAAACATAGCCTCTCTGGCAATAAAGTCGGGGAATGCTGCAATTCTGAAAGGTTTCTCTCTTTTTTTTAACGTGAGACTACAATGCTGATGGTCTTCAGGCGGAAAGGAGACCACGTTATCCTTCAAAGCAATATCCACAACCATATCCAATGCGCTTACCAACACTCGGGTCCCCAATGACTCTATCCAACTCCTTACGACCCGTGACGTCGTTGCTGCGCTCCTCGATCTAGACAAATACATCGATCTCGTCATTCCTCGCGGTTCTAATGAGCTGGTCCGTTATATCAAGAATAACACTCGTATACCGGTTCTTGGTCACGCAGATGGTCTCTGCAGCATTTATATCCACGACGATGCCGATAAAGATATGGCAGTTAAGGTGCTGATAGACGCAAAGCTGGGCTATCCAGCTGCTTGCAATGCGGTAGAGACGTTACTAGTGCATGAAGTGGCTCTTGCTACCATACTGCCCGATGTAGCCTCTGTACTTCTCGAAAGAGGCGTCTCCCTCCGCTGCGACGCCATGTCTAAAACATCGCTCTCCAGCTCCCTTTCTAAATCGCAAGTGGCAATCCTCCAAGATTCGACAGAGGAAGATTACTCGACAGAATTCCTTGGGCCCATTCTCGCAGTCAAGTCCATTCCCACTCTTGGCAACTCTACCCCAAGCTCGATGTGTAATTTAGCCATTGCACACATCAACGCCCACTCTTCAAAGCATACCGATGCGATCCTAACGTCTTCTAGAGAAATCGCGGAACAATTCCAATCCGGCGTGGATTCCGCGTGTGTCTTTTGGAACACGAGCACTAGAATGTCAGATGGCATGAGATTCGGCTTTGGGACTGAAGTCGGCATTAGTACGAATAAGATCCATGCGAGAGGGCCAGTGGGCTTGGAAGGGTTGATGATATACAAGTATCGCATCAACGGGACGGGACAGGTGGCCGGTGATTACGGGGCGGGAGGCAAGAATTGGAAGCATGAGCAGTTGCCGTTATAGCACTGAGCATAGTATACTCGGTCACAAAAGTTGAAAGACCTGGGGCGCCGGTAATTCAGCGGCTGTACGGCCCATTTTCCATGCTGCTGCACTTCGCTTATCGCCTGCACTTTTGAGACAGGCTATGGGACAAGCCTTCCCATGGAAGAGCTCCATTGCGAACGTTTCCTTTGTGAACTTTTCATTTAGTAGTCAGTTCGACGTCCGCTCATTCGTTGAATCCTCGCTCTTCCAACAATGCTAAACAAGAATCATGTTATTCTCTTTACCCTTCCTCTTAATCCTGCACTTTATTCTACATGCAGCATCTGCTCAACGATCAACCAGCGACATCGTCTCCCCACTCCTAAGCGCCTCCTCCCTCCTCTCCTTCACCAACCCCACTCACCCCACTGACAACCCAACCCTCTCCCTCCCCATCCATCTCCCCCCCACGAACACCACCACAGCCAACCCCGACCCCCTCTCCATAACATGCCGCACCCACTCCACCTCCACCCGTCGTCCCCTCAAGATGTCCGGCTGCGCCTCCATCCTCTTCTACCTCCTCAGCCGCAACCCCCCGGACGCCCTAACCCCTCAAGTCTTCAACCCCTCCGCACCCCCCTGGCTGCACGTCGACAGCGATGACACCTGCGAGATGACACTCACAGCGCTGCAGCCTGATGCCGAGGACGTGTTTTCGGTAGCACTGTTGCTGCAGAGCGTGGCGCAGATTGCGTTTTATTGTTTTCAGAGTGGGAGGCCGAGTATGACTTTGGGAGGGACGGCGATGGTGGGACCGAAGGGGGTTTTTGAGTTAGATGTTTATGGGCCGGCGCCGGCGGATGGGGTGATAGGGGCGAGTTAGGGGGTGTGAGCTTGGGGTGATGTATGGGCGTGAGAGTTGGGAACTCTATAAAAGTTGACATGGAAGTTGTACATCTATGATCTTGATGGAGGCAAAAGGGACAGGTGGGATTTCAAGCAAGGTCATCATGCGAGAGTATCTCTGGGTCAAGGTGCTTAGGATGAGGGAGAAAAAAGAGTCAGGCGTGGACGTGAGTAGGAAAAGGTATGACATGGATAAATCATGTATCTCTATTACCAAGCAATGCTCCCATAATAGTGTGGGTATACCCAAACACCGCTCGCTAAAAGAGTGAGTTCACATAAGTCATTCATCTCGACGTGGAGGTCTTAGATACGGATCCTCTGGCCCCTCGCCTTCATCCAAGCCAGGAAACACCTTGACCTCATTAGGATCCAGCCAGTTCTTGATAACACAGGGGTCAACATAATTTCCCTGGCACACTTTCCGTCTACTGAGGTGTTTGAAACGAGGACCAAGAGGTCCGCTGACGTAATGGTATAATCCATTAAGGCCGTACTGTCTATCATCGTCCGCCGGGTAGGCTTTGTCGCCCCACTTCCCAGCGAAGTAGAACCATTGAATTGGAGCCTGTGGCGTGATGTTTGATGGACGTAGCGTATCAGTCAGGTGATTGTAGGTATAGGTATGAGAGTTAAGAGCAGGGTCCCATAACGGTCCACGATCGGTCTCGTCGTGGAGGATACCGAGCGGGAGGACGTAAGGATGGAGACCTGGGGTGCCATACATTGCATGGGATCCCGTGGCAGAGTAGACAACAGGCTGCGCAGCGTCAGTGATGATCTTCAAAGGTCAAGTCAATTCTGCTCACCCTTCGCCCAATCTTCTCCACCGCGCCGTAGCTATAAGCCTCTCCAAAATTGTGCTCGCTGAAGAAGAGAAGCTTTGGTTGGCCATGCTGGAACCTGACGAGTGTATGTTCCCAGTCTCCCACATGATTACCCCAACGGATATTGAAGACCTTGTTCCCAAGGTTATAGCTGTAGAAGAAGAACCAGAAGGCATCTACAATGCCTTTGCCTTTGTCGACCACCACAAGCACAGCCGGCGCGTTACTCCGACCTCCACCATGTCTCTTTCGAATGTTAGCCAGGCTCTCAATTCTTGCATCATCCTCATCACCATCTCCAGCGTCATAATCAAATTCGTCAGGTATATTCTTCTCCCCACCAAGCCACTCAGGCCTATCCTCAACATTGTCGTTACTCGTGAGGTACACATGGCGCCCATGTTCAAAAGAATTCAATTGATCCAAATTCGTCAGGTTAGAGTATTGTAGACGACCTTGTACTGGCGTATAATTCAACTCCGGCGTAACGTGAAACAGGTGCTCAGCAATATCACCGGGCCAGAATTGCTCTCCTGAGAACAAATGGACCAGGGGTGCGTAATCAATAACATATTGCGGAATCTCGTGCATTACCTGCGGGTCTTGAGACAAATCTTCTGGCTGGGTAACAACATCTATGACCTCCCGCAAAGGGTCATGGCGCCAAAACCATCTACTATAATCATGTTCTCCCAGCCAACTGCACAACTTGTGTCCGATAATCGGCCCGGCATGGTTAAATATATGGGCCGGTACGAGTGTGAGAGCCAGAACGACCAAGCAGACCCCGACTATTCGTCTTCTTGGCAGCTTTGACCTTTTTGAAGAGGCATCTTGTGTATTTTGTGACATCAGTAGAGGATGCTTCGAGTCACCTCTATATGAAACCTCATACTGTCTTCCCGGCGCCACTGGCGAGGGTCCATGGTTTGCTTTGTCCTCAATGAGCCCCCGCTCTAAGACGCCGGGTGAACGATCCATTCGGTGGTTTAGACCGTTACAATTCCTTCAGGACTCCTGTCCGCATGAAACATTTGCCTCTTTCAGCCGTTATGTCATGGGACCAAAGGATAGAGATGCTGTAGGACCACTCGGGGCCGCGTAATGCTTCCTACACTGAATTCCGGTTCTGTTCGTTCAACGCTACTAGTCAGCGGATGCAAACAAGAAAGTGAGATAGCTCTGAGTGTATAATGAATCTGGGCAGAAGTGGGATGCTAACTGCGCTGATTTGAGGTAGGAGAATTTGACTAAGATACTGAATCATCGAGCTGGTGTAAGAGGGGCCCCACGCAAGAGAAAACTCACTGTTGGATGTAGCCAAGTCCGGATAGCTGTCAGCAACCTGGCCAGAGTACATACAGCCGTAGGCCTGCTGTTATCATATGGTATATAATGTTCATTGGTGATGAATGCTTGGTATACATGTTGCTGCTTTGTTGGTCCATCGGACTCAATGCGCGCTTACGTCATCCATCTCGTCCAGTGCGAAGCTTTCTTAATCCCGAATTATCCGAGCCGGTCACCGAGATCCGATGCTTGGCCTTACCATTCTTCTAACATTTGCAGCTCACAAAACGCTACCATTCTGTTCCCAAGGCTTAGATTTGTTTCGAATGCCCAATTGCAACGGTGGAGTATCACTTCATGCTCAGCTCAACCTCCGCCAGGGCTTGTGATAAGGCTTAGATTTACAACATGAGTAGCCGCAAGCCCAAACGTCTTCTGGTGTCAAAAGGTGGTGAGAACCTTCCAACTTGATCTCGGCCGGTGCAGGGATCGTCAATTCTCTTACTTCTCTCTTCAGCAATGGTAGATAACTCTCCACCTACTATTGCTTCCGTTGCAGAGGATGACGACTCTGAGTGGGAGTACGAGTATCATGAGACGGAGACAGAAGTAGGCTCCTAGCCCTGGACCGAGAAAATTGTATTGAATAACACCCTACAGACCTTCTTTGTCACACTCGATCTATCCTCATCATCAAGTCGTATAAGGCCAAAGCGAAACGCAGATGCGACAGTGCCGGACCTAGGACCTACCGTTCAGACGTCAGCTACAGGTAGACCTGAAAGAAACAGCAGCGCAGCCGCTGACATCGGTCGTGCTGCTACTGCTGCTCCAGCGGCTGATGGCGCTGAAATCGCTGCGTCTGCTACAAATGGTGATGACCAGGTTGGCCCGACTCTAGAACTAGAAGATCGTATCCAAATCCTCGACTTCCACTCGCCCAATCCCATCATTTCCTATCGAAATCAAATCTACTCCTGCGACTGGACCTCTACAATAGGCACGGATATTCTTATTACAGCGCCGGAGCCAAATGACCCCCATCCGGTCCTTCGGCAAGGGTCCGGTGTTTCTGTCCTTGCAGCAACAAGGCTCAAGCTCTCCGGTCGTCCAGTACAACTTGACTCCCGACAGACTACAAACTCAGGGACACAAAGCCACGATAGCAAGTCAGCACCAGATAGCTCAATTAAGCCCAACAAGATACCGGACGGCAAACAAGTCGCATCAGTCAAAATCCCCGATGGCTTAGCCCCCAACCGCGCCCGCCAGAACCAAGCAAGCTTCCTTCAACGTTTGATAGCAGTGAAGGCAGCCAAGGGGGAAACGGATGAAGTGACGGTATACGCCCAAAAAATAAATCAAGGCTCAGGCTGGCGTAGTCAGCAGCACGCGGTAGCTGAGCGACGGGCTAGTGAAGCTGGGGAAGACAGAGGACTCGACGAAGGCATCAGGAGGTCACCCTCGAACAGAAGAGGCCGGGTGGGTAGACCTAGAAGGGGCGCTTGGAGGACGAGTGGACCGAGAACTGCGAAGGGTGGACTATTCAGAGATTACAGGCCTCAACTGTGGGACACAGATGGCGCTGATATCAGGAATGACTCGACACTTACGCCAAAGAGTTGGGATCAATATGAAGGTGGGGAATCGAGTAGGCATTCATCTATGGCGAATAATGCTGTTAGCTCTTCTGCAACATCAACCAGTCAACCTAGTCAACCTCTGGCTGCTTCTTCATTGGGACAGGAGACTCCTTCGCAGCAGAGAAATGAGGAAGAACCACGGCTAGATACCAGCGAAGGTGATGGGAATGACAACGGGCAAGGGGCGGAAGATGTTGAGATGGAAGATGCGTGATAGACACTAGAAGAAAGTCCAGTGAGCATCATACAACCGAGCCTCCCACGCTTGCAACTGTCAGGTCACTATCTATACAACTTTGTCACGATTGATTGGGATGTATGGTGTCCAACGCACTTGGTTGTTCAAAGCTTGTCATTTGCTAGCTACAAAGCCACATGATCTCCTAGGCAAGCTTGACCACCCCATTCTCTCAGATCATAGAAGTTTTCCCTAGAAATGCATGCCACATCCCCTGCGTTCAAAGTTCTCTCAGCAGCCAGCCACAACATCTTGGCCAACCACCTAAACCTTGAAACCCCTGGACCTCCTCCTCCCACGCGCTCTCTCAAACTTCCTCCCCTTACTCTCCACATACGGCTTCTTATGACTATGCGGCCCAAACCCAAAATGCTTCACGGCCTCTCTCGCATTCTTCGGTCCCCTCAGCAACAACGTATTACTCCCCGTCGGGTGTCTCATCGCCAACTGATCCAACGTCAAGCACTCGCCCCCAGCCTTCTCAATCCGTGCACGAGCAGTAGCGGTGAAGTGGAGAGCCGCGACGGTGAGTTTGGGGACAGTGAGAAGACGGGTGTCGTCTGTGATGGTGCCGATGACGACGAGAGTGCGGTCCGTGGGAGTGAATTTTTCGCGGGTGCCCCGGGATGCGAGCATAGTTAGGCGGGAGAGGGACATGGGGGGGCGGTTGATGCGGGACATGAAGAGGCGGCGAAGGACAACTTTGTTGAAGGCGGAGTCGGTACGGCCTTGATGAGTAGAGTTAGTTTGGTGTTTGCGGAGATTATAATGGATTGCTGAGGGGGATGTTATCCGGAGGGTGTAGAGAGGGGCACGTACGGGCTAGGAAGCGGTAGAGCTTGACGAGGAGCTTGAGGTAGACATTGTCGCTCTTAGGAGCTTTGCGATGCGTGCTACGCACATGGTGCTTGTCGAGGTCGATACCTGTCGAATTGCACTTAAATCAGCGTCTTTTCTGTATTGAAGATTGTCCGGCTCCGTCATTCTGGAACTCTTTGGCTCCATTCCGTCTTGTGATCCGTGCCCAGCAAAACATAGAGGCTGTATTGCAGTCTAGGAGGATTGAGGCTGTAGACTTACCCATTCTTGCTGATGTTGGGTGCCGATAACTATCGATGTGGTCTGGAGGTTGATGTGCGGATTTGCTTGCGTTTCACTAGCGTACTTTTTCGTGGGCTCGCTTAGCGGCCTAGGGCTGACGGTTAATTCTCGGGCTACCTCACAGTGATCCAGTGTAGTCATGTCCAATTGTAGCTACAAGATTGGTGGCAGAGATCTTGAAAGGTCGAATTATTAATGTACAGAAATACTATTACACGGAGCCAAAGGACGACCATGGCGAAAGCTTCGGTAGAGAAGCCTAGGTACTCAATGCACGCGAACTTGAGCTACGCAATAATCACGATAGATATTGCAACTGGAAGTAGGAAGTATCAGATAGTTCCATACCATTCAGTCTACAAACCTATGTCTATACAGGCTACCAGAAAGTATTTCGCGCCCCAGTAAACCTGGCTCATTCATTCGGAGGGACGAAGGTTAAAGCAGCCACAGAAAGTGAATGGACCTACCTTAACCCTGCTGCAGCAGGGGATACGCGTTGATGGATGGGATGTAGGACCCGAACTCGACCGAAGTGTACGCGCGGACTCGGTAGGGTACGATCGAAGGAGACGGCGAGGGTAGGAGAAGAAGAGAAAGTCGGATTACGACGAGGAGGCTGTCGGTTTAATGGACGGTGAGGTAAGGGGGATAAAGGGGGTGGATCGGCCGCAGGGGGGGAGGAGCTAGCAAGTTCTTTGTTGAAGTGCGATTGGGTCTATGAATTCGTCTCGATGGTACAGGATGAGAAAGAAATGGATGTTCCGTCGCCGAATGAGTTCGATATCGTGAAATCGACCGAGCTGTTGACCACTAAGTTATGTTTGATAGAGCCTCAAATCTCCCACCATGTCTTGACTGTCAGCCAAAGACCAGGAAGTGCGCGATATGTTAAGAATGAAACCTCGAAACTTGACCTGGTAGTCCTCCCACAAATATCGACTTTTGTTGTTGCATCAATTTTACCGTCATTCGCCTTGTTTGTCTATTGGACGCTGGCAATCCGGACTCCCTTTCACGCTCTCAATGACGCATCTATTCTGCTGTGTCCAGGTCCAGCTCATCATGAGCCGGGGCAGATGAACCCATATCGACTAAAGTGCAAAGAGAAGTGCTTAGCAAAGCTTCTACCTTCTCGAATTCTAGAGGCTTACCTTTGCGGTCATCGCCATTAGTGCCATTCTCACGATCATCGTCAAGATCACGGCGGCGATCCACATCCTTCATTTCGCGATCTCTGTCGTCAGGGCTTCGAGAGCGATCCCGATCACGTCTATCATAATCGCGCTCACGGCGATCATCCTTACGAGGAGAGTAGTCGCCTCGGCCACGACGAGGTGGGGAGAGGGAGCGACGTCGAGGAGAGCGATCGCGACGGCTTGGTGGACCTCGTGCTTCACGGTCACGGCCTGAATCGAAACGCCAGGACGCGGAAGGGGGAGTACGAGCCCACTAGATATATGGTTAGTCAGGATAGCAAAAGCAGAAATACATGCTGGCAACATACTTCGATCTTCAAGATATCGTCTCGCCCTAGACGCTTGTTGTGCATCTCATGATACGCATCGTCTGCATCACGACGACTCTCATATTCAACAAAAGCAAATCTGTATCTTATGTGAGTGGTCTTCTGGCATCCGCAGCGGGGTGATCTGAATACGCACAATCTGCTAGCAGCACTTCGAGGAGCCGGAATGTCACAACGCACAAGGCGTCCATAGCTTGAGGGATGTTAGCGTTGGGACCGAGGGAAGCTAGGAGGCGACATGACGCTAAATAGGAGGGTTGAAGGGCGAATGGTGTTGATATTCGCAACAGTCCTGAGATGGACGTACCGTTCGAATTCATAGGCCAGATCACGGGCGCGGGTCCCATGGCCAAAGCCTGTCACGTAGAGTGTTGTTCCGCCGCCTCGAGACATTCTCGACCTGTGTTATGCAGTTCCAGGTTATGCAAGGCTCTGTTCAGTTGAAGTCTGCACGATTGGGCTGTGTTAGGGGGCGTATTGAGATTGAAGGAGAGGTGTCAGCTTGCTTCGCTAGAGTCGTTGATCACTAGCGGCTGATGAGTCAGCAGAGAAATTGCCAAAGTGTTCCCCAACCCCTGCTTTCTCACGTAGAGCAATCTCTTTACTCCCTATGAAAGACTGGAATGTAGTTCGCTACTATTCAAAGTCATACTCTTCCAGCGACTAATTTCTATCTTACACAGAGTGGCTGGTACCACTGAATATATCCCCTGGGCCTAAATATAAGCCCAAAGAGGCAAAGTTCCCAGGGGCCACCACCGAAAAATCCTCAAGTAAGGCTTCGTGCTTCACCCTTGTGACAACAAAACTTATCCACGTACCAGGCGGTCCATTCCACCAGCATTTCATGGACGCTTCACCTTCTACGCACGTAAAGGCTGCATACCTGTTGCACACGCCGCGTCGTCCAACGCTGTATGCCGCAGAACCGAAATTCCCTCCACGGCTGCGCTGCAGATTATCCCAGTGCTCTCCACAAAAGTTAGATACGCCCAACGACTCATACCTGAACTCAAACGACGCTACTTCTTCAAATCACTCTGAAAAGAGCGCTACATGATACATATATTGCCTAAAGGCGCGCCTTACACCACCGACCCGAGGGAGGGTACGCTGTGACAACAGTCGTTCTTCTCTCTACCTACTTTTCCTACGATGAGGGTAGATAGGCGGACTCCTTCAGCGATGGCTGAGGAAAATTTACCTGCACCAATATCACGGCTCATACAGTTACGGCACACCATTGCCCAGCCTGTCTTCGCCGCATTTTTGGCTGGAGGTGTAGCCGGTGCTGTCTCGAGAACAGTCGTCTCACCTCTCGAGCGCTTGAAGATACTGTTCCAGATACAGAGTGCTGGAAGAACTGGATACAAGTTACCAATCATGCAAGGCCTTATGAAGATGTGGAGAGATGAGGGCTGGAGAGGCCTTATGCGAGGCAACGGTGCTAACTGCATCCGTATCATCCCGTACTCCGCTGTGCAATTCGCGAGCTACAACTTTTACCAGAAGGCAAGCAGATACCTGAAGTCTTCGGTGTCATATCCTACACAGGCTGATCTTATCACGAAACCAGACACTGGGTATGAACCAAGGGGGGAAGCCGCCTCCCTGGAAGAATCTCCTCTGTGGAGCGACCGCGGGGATTACGTCGGTCACTTTCACCTACCCACTTGACATTATCAGAACACGGCTTTCCGTGCAAACCGCAGATTTTGCCACTCTAAGTGAAGCACAGAGGAAAGACTTGCCCGGAATGTGGAGGACAGGGGTCAACATCTATACAACCGAAGGTGGCTTCCTGGCTTTGTATGGTGGTTATGTGCCAACGATAGCTGGTGTTGCCCCATATGTAAGTGACATTCAACTGTCAACATTCTTCAATTTTGATTGACGATCTAAGGTTGGCCTCAACTTCATGACCTACGAGTTCTTGAGGATCGCCTTGACGCCAGAAGGCCAGAAGAACCCATCAAGTTATGGCAAACTCTTGGCTGGCGCAATCTCTGGCGCTGTCGCCCAAACATGCACATATCCACTGTAAGCGTATTGCCTGCGCTCTATAATTCTTTAATGCTAATACCTCTCAGCGACGTACTTCGCCGAAGGTTTCAAATCAATAAAATGAAGAGCATGGGCTACAAATACAAATCAATATGGGACGCAGTCAAGATTATAGGTGCCGAAGAGGGTCTCCGCGGGTTCTACAAAGGACTCGTACCCAATCTCCTCAAAGTGGCACCTAGCATGGCCAGCAGCTTCCTTAGCTTTGAGCTGGCCCGAGACTTCCTTGTTTCATTAGGCGATGATGATGCCTGACTACACGGATCTATTGAGTCGAAATTCTGTTCATCAACGCTCGGAGCATAAGGAGATATACCCAGGGAATGACGTTCTGAGTTTCACGAGCATTCTAGGCGTTCCATCTGCATGCACGGTGGCCTTTGGTGTTGAGCGGCATTGGGAAATCCTGCATTCATCCTATAGAACTGGATTGGAGTGGCGCAGAGAAGCTTGCTTCTCGGCTTGCGTATCGTCGTATTGGTAGATGGTTCTTATCTAGACCTATTTGTCAACCGTGTTGCTTGCCCGATCACCCTTGTCGAAGCCCAACTGCTGCAATCATAATGGCTGAGCTCGCGCTCTTTTCTTTCTGTTACAGTCAACTAACATTTATTTAGGATCCTTAGTAAGCGTTTCTGCAGCATGCTTCCACGCCTTAGCAACGGCATTACTCTTATTTGGATCCCCATTCGAGGCTGCAACTAGATTACATGTCCTCTTCAAGCACCTATATGGACCCACCCAATCACTTCCGAGAGAACCGTTGTTAGAAACGATCATCCATAGCCTCAGAATCGGAAATCTCGAAAGCAGGGTCAATTGATACAATGACTGAATGGCATATCTCAGCAATTTCCCCTGGATCGGAGGTAAGGCGGCTGTGTATTCCTCCCGATTCTCAGCCACCGATTACAACGGGCTTGAGACCCTCTAGTGCTGTTGATTTGGCAGCCTAACCCCCTGGAAATATAATATTTGAGAATACCGCAGCTCTAACTGGACTGGAACGCATTGGAGAAGCATGGTTCCTGATAAGCACAAGTCTATCACACACCGCTCTGTGGATTACTGCTTTTGTGCAATGGTGTTTGGTGTGGAACCTGCACTTCGATTTGAATATCAATTTCGTATTACGCAACGACCATGCTAGACTCATACCCCACTCGCATGACAGTAGGCTTTGTCATCCCTAGCCATCCTATTCTCCAGCGATTAGACGTCAGCATAGCCTCGCAGGATGTCACCGTAACCATATGGTGTTTCACCCTTTCCCACGTGCCGTCGGTGGCTATGCAGCCGTAAAATGTGCCTTGTTTGGCTTGTCAGGCAGCGGCGCTAACCTGTCCAACTAATACTGGAATAGCAGAATCCAAGCACATCATCAACGTAATAAGATGATCAAGTCGCCGACGCCTTTAATCCTACCGTTATGCAGTGTAGAATGGGAGGTATGACGCGATAGTAAGGCAAAGGCTCCTCAATCGGCGCTTCGGCTAAACCTTCCACGCTGATCTGAACATGAACGCCCCGTGCTTGCATCATACCCACACCACCAGCACTCCCATTACATACTCGGGCGGCATTCTCTCCTTCATGTGCATATATAGTAGCTTTAATCTCCGTTCGCACTGTTTTCCAATTCAATTCCTGGTCGTCGGTCAGGCAGCATAGCTTATTAATCACAACGCTTACAGCTCTTTGACTTTTTATTTTAGTTCGATGCTTTCAGTGAAGCTGGCAGAAGAGCAATCATCAAGGGGACGTTGAATCAGTATCTATTGTCATCTGTTAATCCTTTGTCAACACCTTCTCTCAATAGCCTAAATCTAATCAGCTACCTATTTATTTTGGTTTTGATTTCTTGGACAGGAAAAATGGGTTCTACGCAGGAACGTGGTATTCGGATAGCAATTGATGTGAGGACTAATACCTCTCACCTTAAGGTACTCTCCACGTAGTCTAGCTAATGGCTAACAGCGAGGTGGGACATTCACAGACTGCGTCGGTAACCCGGGCAGTGGTAAGATGCAAGATGATATTATAATAAAGCTACTTTCGGAAGACCCTTCTAATTATGATGATGCCCCCTTGGAGGGTATCCGGCGGCTGTTGTCCAAATTCACGGGTAAAGAAGTCCGCCGTGGCGAACCTTTGGACACATCGAAGATCGAAAGTATTCGCATGGGCACTACAGTAGCAACCAATGCATTGTTGGAACGAAAAGGGGAACGCATTGCTATGGTCGTTACCAAAGGTTTCAAGGACTGCCTAGAGATTGGTAATCAATCTAGACCTAAGATATTTGATCTGGCCATTCGAAAACCGGATGTGCTCTATGAGAAAGTCATTGAAATAGACGAAAGAGTAACACTGGAAGATTACGCTGAAGATCCTGAAAGACATACCACTGAGATCAGCCAACCTTCCGTAGAAGAGGGCCTTGTGCGCGGGCTGTCATCTGAGGCTGTACGAATAATCAGGAAACCCTCCAAGGACTCCGTCAGGTCACAATTGCAGAGTCTATATGATGATGGTTTTCGAAGTATTGCTGTCTGCCTTGTACACGGCTACACGTTTCCAGATCATGAAGCACTGGTAGGAGAGTTGGCTCATGAGATCGGCTTTGAGCACGTTAGCTTGAGTCACCAACTGATGCCAATGATCAAACTCGTTCCGCGGGCTACGTCAGCTTGCGCCGATGCCTATCTTACCCCCGCAATCAAGAAATATATAGCAGGGTTTCAGGCGGGCTTCGAGGGCGGTTTAGGCACTGAGAGTGTCAAAAAGGAGAGGGGTGCGAAGGGCGCTCGGTGCGAATTCATGCAATCTGATGGCGGCTTGGTTGATGTGGACCTCTTCTCTGGCCTACGAGCTATTCTATCTGGACCTGCGGGAGGCGTAGTAGGTTATGCACTCACGTCGTATGATCCTAAGACCAAAACACCTGTGATAGGCTTCGATATGGGTGGTACTAGCACAGACGTCAGCCGATATGGTTCTGGAAGGTATGAACATGTGTTCGAGACTACCACCGCCGGCGTGACTATTCAATCGCCTCAGCTTGATATTAACACCGTTGCAGCAGGTGGCGGATCGCGTCTCTTTTTCCGCAATGGTCTTTTTGTTGTGGGTCCAGAATCCGCAGGAGCGCATCCAGGCCCTGCATGCTATCGTAAAGGTGGGCCGCTTACTGTGACCGATGCCAATCTGTTACTAGGCCGTCTATTGCCAGACTTCTTCCCAAAGATATTTGGGAAGACTGAAGACCAAGGCCTTGATGAGAAAGCCAGTGAAAAGCTATTCCGGGAACTTACCGACGAGATCAACCAAGAGATAGCAGGGGATAATGAGGACAAGAAGATGACCCCCGATGAGGTAGCGTATGGCTTCATCAAGATCGCTAATGAGACTATGACTAGGCCTATTCGGTCTTTGACTGAAGCTAAAGGGCATGATACATCCCAACACCGGCTAGCGACCTTCGGTGGAGCTGGTGGCCAGCATGCTGTGGCTATTGCAGAAAGCTTAGGTATTAAGCAGATACTCGTGCATCGCTATTCTTCGGTACTGTCTGCGTATGGCATGGCTTTAGCGGATGTTGTAGATGAGAGTCAAGTGCCTAGTTCTAAGACCTGGTCTGACAAAGGCACGGTGGTAGATGAGCTCAAAAAAACAATGCAGGAATTAAAAGATAAGTCGACTACGAAGCTTCGAGATCAAGGCTTCTCTGACGAGAACATCGTATTCGAGGAATACCTGAACATGCGTTATCGAGGTACGGAGTCTGCATTGATGGTAGTCAGACCAAGCGAGGAAGAAGCCAAGAAAGACTTCAATGGTGATGACTGGGCCTTTGGACAAGCTTTTGTCAAACAACATGAACAGGAATTCGGCTTCACCTTACCCGATCGAGATATTATTGTTGATGATGTCCGCGCCAGAGGTATCGGCAAGAGCTTTGAAGGCCTTGAAAAAACTGTAGATATGCAATTGAAGGAGATCCAACCCAATGACCTTGGGAAAGAAAAACGATACGGTGTCTCGAAAGTGTACTTTGAAGGTGGCCGTCAAGACACCCCCATCTACAAGCTCGAAGACCTGGACGTTGGTGATCGAATACAAGGTCCTGCAATTATAGCCGATGGCACTCAGACAATAGTCGTCACACCAGGCTCAACGGCTCTTATCATCGAGACTCATGTCATCATCAACATCGGCAAGGAAGAAGGGCAAGGTACAGGCGTCAATGCCAAGGAAGTCGACCCGATCATGCTGAGCATCTTCGCTCATCGCTTCATGGCGATCGCCGAACAGATGGGCAGAGCACTACAGAAGACCAGTGTCAGCACTAATGTCAAAGAGAGGCTTGACTATTCTTGTGCCTTGTTTGACTCTAAAGGAGGTCTTGTCGCCAATGGTATGAAACGTCTTCGAAAGCACTCCAAAATGATAAGCTAATGCTCTACAGCACCTCATTTACCGGTCCATCTAGGAAGTATGTCCACCTGTGTTACGACACAAGCAGAGATATGGAGAGGCAAGCTCAAGCCTGGCGATGTCATTGTCTCGAACCATCCGGAATTTGGTGGAACGCATCTACCCGATATCACCGTTGTCACACCAGCTTTCAACGGCGAAGAAATCGTATTCTATGTTGCTTCGCGTGCACATCATGCCGATATCGGCGGTATATTGCCAGGCTCGATGCCTCCACATTCGCGGGAGCTGTATCAAGAGGGTGCAGCCATCAAATCCGAAAAGCTTGTATCTGAGGGCCAATTCAACGAAAAACGCATCACTGAGTTACTTTACGACGAACCAGCACAATATCCTGGGTGCAGTGGGACGAGGTGTCTGGCGGACAACTTGAATGATCTCAAAGCACAAATTGCAGCTAACCAGAAAGGTATCAACTTGATCAGTGGATTGATTGAAGATTATGGAGAAGAAGTTGTCCAATTCTACATGCGCAACATTCAGGACAACGCCGAGCTCAGCGTCAGGAACCTCCTCAAAGGGGTGTGGAAGAGATTTGAAGGTGGAGATCTCAGTGCCGTCGACTACATGGACGATGGCAGTCCAATCAAGCTTAAGATCACCATCGACGCTGAGAAAGGCGAAGCAATCTTCGACTTTACTGGTACCGGACCGGAAGTTTATGGAAACACCAATGCCCCGCAAGCAGTCACGTATTCGGCAATAATATACTGTCTTCGCAGCTTGATAGAAGATGACATACCGCTCAATCAAGGCTGCCTGAAGCCCATCCAAGTCAAAATCCCGCGAAAATCCTTTCTCTCGCCCTCTGATAAAGCAGCCGTAGTCGGAGGCAACGTACTCACATCCCAGCGCGTCACAGACGTCATTCTCCGCGCCTTTGCCGCCTGCGCTGCATCACAAGGTGACTGCAACAACCTAACATTCGGCTTCGGCGGCAATCTGTCCACCTCCACAGAAGCCACCAAGGGCTTCGGATACTACGAGACAATAGCCGGAGGCTCCGGCGCTGGACCAACCTGGGACGGCACATCCGGCGTACACACACACATGACAAACACGCGCATCACAGACACCGAGGTATTCGAACGTCGCTACCCCGTCATCCTGCGCGAATTCAGCCTCCGTTCCGACAGTGCCGGCGCGGGCCAACACCGAGGCGGCGAAGGCGTAATCCGAGACATTGAATTCCGCATCCCAGTACAAGTCAGCATTCTCAGCGAGCGTCGCGTCTATCACCCTTACGGACTCGAAGGCGGAGAAGAAGCTGCTTGTGGTATCAATTACTGGGTGCGGCATGTGCAGAAGGGAGGGAGAGGAGAGGATCGAGAGGAATTGGAAAATCGGTGGATTAATTTGGGAGGAAAGAATACGGCTTCTATGCAGATTGGGGAGAGGATTGTGGTGTGTACGCCTGGTGGTGGTGGATGGGGGCGGGTTGGGCAGGAGAGCCGAGCGATGAAGAGGAAGGATGAGAAAGAAAGTTGGAGGAAGGGGAGTTTGGCGCAGAGGGTGGAGACGCAGGAGACTATTTAGGATATTTTTGGCTAGAATGATGCTGCTTCCAATCTAAATGCGTTACATAGTGTGAGAGCGTCCCAGCTTTGAGACTACTATGAACTCACTCCCATTCTACCTAGATCGTCAAGAACATTGTCCCCTCTTATTCCAACACTTCAGTTCCTCCGAAGTCCGTTCCTTTACAAATCCAATAACTATAAGATGTTAAATATGAAGTATAGATAGCTGTTGAATATCAACACCTCTTAAATGGCAATTTGTAGTATCCTATATGCTAACACGTGATCTTAGATGAGAGTCAAATTTATATCAATTTACCCAAGCGGCGGGATCGCCCCGGATAGCTGTCACGGTGACTGGCTTCGGGCTCGTGGCTCGCGTGGTGAGTAAAGAGACTGGGCGGAGTTGCGACAGCAAGCCTCATTGGGGAGGTTCTGCTTTAGTGAGACAGACTGTTGGTATTCATGGAGCCAAGATAAACACTTCGTATAGCTGGAAGTCTGCGACGGGCCTCATAAGTCGTTGGTAGAAGCGCTCCTGGTAAATTTCCCAAGCGTAGCCGTAGTTGTTGTGCCCAGGGATCATAGCTGCTAGTATTTGTGGAGGACACCCTGAAGTGACTTCCTTATTGGTCATAATATGGAGTTGTAAGTCACTCATTTGGCCCACTTACCAAGGTGCAAATGCACCCTCCACTGGGGGGCTAGACGGTGAACACTTCTTCGTACCCTTGCGAATCTTCTCTTGTAACAACGCATCAAGTTGCATCACTGATTCAAGATTCGGAGGCCTCGTTCCATTCGGCAACGGCATCCAAGGCCCATCAGCCTGTCCCGGATATAACCGTATCTTCAAATCCCTCAGTCCGTTCTGTCCATGTTGAAGTTGGAACAGACGCACAATCCAGGAATCCCCCAGCGTTGGTAAGCGACCCGAGTCGTCGAGATAAGCAAAGACTTCAATGGTCTGGAGGCCGGTCATGTGTTCCCTGATCAAGTCGAGCCAGAGATTGGCGTTGCAGAAAGCGCACTGATGGAGCCAATGTTGGTGCCGAGCTAGGTCGTCAGTGTGGGCACGGATCTTGTTCATCATTT
Source organism: Cladonia metacorallifera KoLRI002260 (assembly GCA_000482085.2). NCBI lineage: Eukaryota > Fungi > Ascomycota > Lecanoromycetes > Lecanorales > Cladoniaceae > Cladonia > Cladonia metacorallifera. Next base: position 1,837,303 of record KI911115.1, on the reverse strand, counting down.
GCTGATTGTAGCAGAGTTGAATATTTCGGATCTGGGCGAGGCGCTCTGGGAGAATACTGTGGAGGAAATGGGGCGGTTGGGCTATGGAGTTAAAATAAAACGTTGGCAAGCCTAAAGATAATGCTTAGTCTATAACGTCGGTGGGGATCTCGAGCTGTACTTACGATATAGGAGCTCAATTGTCTCCACATAGATCTGCTTGCAGGTCTTCGAGAGAGCTAGACGCCCTCGACCTTGATTTTCTGGTAGAGTGAGCATCGTATGTGGTCGCGAGTGACTGTAGTAGCCAAGGCCGTAGCAGGTACATTCATTGGTAGGAAGAGAGCTGATTGGTTGGGAGCAAGGATGACCGTGGATCCTGCTGGACATCCTCTTTTCTTTTGTATTTTTTGTCCTGTGGACTGCCACATGCAAGTGTATACAGTCCCCAAAAATCACTTGCTCGTATATTTGCAGTCGTATTTCAGCTGGAAGCTTGCTCAGAAACAATGAGGATGATTGAGTCTTGAGCTCGTTCCGCCCTTCACTCAGCCGGCGCTTCCTCTTTCGAGGTAGCGGAGGTGGCTTCCCTAATTCGTAATCCCATTCTGCCTGTTGTCGTTGGAAAAAGCTGCGGTATTTGCCCAAGACCAGACCAGGTATCTTTATTGCATCTGAGCAGAACCCCATGCATTCATAACTATATTTAGGCATCCGCCTTGAGCTGAATGCACAGGTCAAGATCCAGTCGAACGGAAACATGATCAAGGCTAGGGCAATACATATGAGGGGGAAGATAATGAGGAAGATGAAGATAAGGATTATGAAGCCTGTTCGATAAATCCACTTCCATGACCGAACGAGGTAGTAATTAGGTACCTTTCTATTATAAGTCTCAAGTCCGGTATTTCGAGCTGCCCCAGGCATAGCAAGAACCACAATATTAATTTCGTGGCACAGGACTTTTATAACGCGGCGGTAAAGTCGCTCCGGGAAGCTGTCAAAAGCATCAAACACAGGTGGGTTACCCGTATTATACTGCTCTCATATATCCCAGATAGTGATCTAAGAGGTACTCTACACACGCACGCATATGGTCAATAAGCCCGAATGACCAGCTCGACGAACTACTCAGCCCCAGGCTGATTCAACTGGTTCAACCAGGCTGTAGCCGTTTGATCGGCCGCATGTGTGGCCGCAATTGGGCAAACTCTGAAAGAAAAGCCAAGCAATGAATTCTATCACATGGATCTATTCGGTAATGATGGATGGCAAGAAGAATAGCAGAGGATGAAAGAGCAACATGGGATGAAATGCTTCTGGGTACGAGGGATGCAGTTGGGGCTATCGCGGGGTCTGATCACGTGATATTTTTTCAGCCCTACCAGCCCAGGGGCCAGCTCTGCAAATAGATTTGTGGTAAATCTGTCCACTCGGAAAAACTGACAAATCCAATGGAGATAACGCCCATTGCTCTGATACAAATCTGACACTCCAACATCATTCTATAACTCTGGTTTGTGTCCTCTTCTCGACGATTCATTCATAGGGGGTCGCAATTCCTGCATTCTTATTCAATTGGCACTCATTTATCCACAACACCATGGCGAGCTTCAGAAATATAGCCTTTGGACTCGTAGCAGCTGCCGCCATAGCTTCAGCTTCAGATGTCCATGAGCTCAAAAAGGATACATTCACAGATTTCGTTAAGAGCCACGATCTGGTTCTTGCAGAGTTCTTCGCACCATGGTGCGGTCACTGCAAAGCACTCGCCCCAGAGTACGAAGAAGCTGCCACTACCCTGAAAGAGAAGGATATCCCCCTCGCCAAAATCGATTGTACAGAAGAGGCCGACTTATGTAAGGATTACGGCGTGGAAGGATACCCTACAATAAAAGTCTTCCGGGGGCCAGACAATGTTCAGGCTTACTCAGGAGCCAGGAAAGCACCTGCGTCAGTCTCATTCCTCAACCCTTATTCGCGCTCCTTTGCTAATCGTCCTGCAGGATTATCTCATATATGACGAAACAAGCTCTACCCGCGGTATCAGTCCTTACATCCGAAACGTTAGAAGAATTCAAGACTTCCGACAAGGTTGTGGTGGTCGGATACTTCGCGGTGGACGATAAGACGTCGAATACTACTTTCGCGGAGGCTGCTGAGACAATGAGGGACGAGTACCTCTTTGGAGCCACCAATGATGCCGCACTGGCGGAAGCTGAAGGTGTCAAGCAACCCGCAATAGTTCTCTACAAGTCATTTGATGAGGGTAAGGATGTCTTTGAGGAGAAATTCGACAAGGAAGCAATTTCCAAGTTCGCGAAGACCGCAGCGATCCCGTTGGTTGGTGAAGTCGGTCCAGAAACTTATGCCGGCTACATGGCTGTAGGTTGCCCGTTCCAATTCAGCAATTAGCATCTCGCTTACCAATCTATAGGCCGGTATCCCACTCGCCTACATCTTCGCTGAAACTCCAGAAGAGCGCGCCGAGCTCGCTGAGACACTCAAGCCTTTGGCACAGAAGCATAAGGGAGCCATTAGCTTCGCAACAATTGACGCCAAGTCATTCGGCGCCCACGCCGGCAACCTGAATCTGGAGGTCGACAAGTGGCCTGCATTCGCCATTCAAGAAACCGTCAAGAATCAGAAGTTTCCCTTCGATCAGAACAAGAAGCTTACACATGACGATGTTGGCGCTTTCGTTCAGGACTTTGTCGACGGCAAGATCGAGCCCAGCATCAAGTCTGAGCCCATCCCAGAGAAGCAAGAAGGTCCAGTTCAGGTGGTCGTAGCCAACAACTACAAGGATGTCGTTTTAGATAATGATCACGATGTTCTCCTCGAGTTTTACGCTCCATGGTGCGGCCACTGCAAAGCGTAAGAACCGTACCCCAAGATTACCATTGGAGACCTAATACTAATGGTCTCTCGCTAGCCTTGCCCCAAAGTATGAAGAGCTCGCCGCCATGTACCCCTCATCTTCCAAAGTCACCGTCGCCAAAGTTGATGCGACCGCCAACGATGTCCCAGACGAGATTCAAGGCTTCCCCACGATCAAGCTCTTCCCCGCTGGTGGTAAAGAAGAACCTATCACTTATTCCGGCTCGCGCACCATTGAAGATCTGGCCGAGTTCATCAAGGAAAATGGCAAATATAAGGTCGATGCATATGAAGGTCAGAACGAGACAGACGAGGCTGAATCGGCTCCTTTGCCTGAGGGTATGGGTGAAGCTGCTAAGGCGGCAACAGAAGTTGTTAAGAGTGCGGCCAGTGAAGCTACTGAGGCTGTCAAGACTGCCGCTGTAGATACTGATGGTGAAGATGGTAGTGAGCACGATGAATTGTAGAGACATTGATGGGAGACGGTGGGTTATTCTAGGAGAAGATGAAGGCTGGTGTCATATAATTCCGGTCTGAACATTATTTGTACGCTACGGGAGTTATTTTGTTGTTGTCTTGTATAGTTACGTGAGGGATCTGCAAAATATAAGATGAAAAGTTATGTTCATTACGTTTCTGGCCTTAGTTTCGGCACTAGTCTAGCGTGGGAAGAAAATTCGCCCTGCCTCATAAGGATCCATTATGCTTAACGGGTATTGCTGTGAGCTGCGATGCATGAGCACGGTCTACGTGGATTTCTGGAATATTAGCACATCAAAGCCGTATGATTGGTAGGCGCGCTTCACTAGCCGCTTTGCGGATCCCGGACATTACTTGTTCCCTTCACCAAACCTGCGGCTCATTGAAATCCAACATCAGTCTGTCATGTACGCATAGACCTCTAATGGTCATTGGCCTCTTTAGCATATTGTGGAAGTTGTAGCTCTATGCTGAGCTGGACACCCTCACTAATCTCGACTTTATGCGTACTCAATGCGTTGATGTTTACATACACAGGCTTAAACCTTTGTTATGCCAACTACTGGCGGTACTTGTTCTATGCAGACGTCGCATTAGCCCAGGCAGTGACTCTCGACATGATTTCGAACTCTACCTTGAGCTCTCCAAGGTATTATAGTCCTAGGGATGTTTCCACAGCACGAAAATTTGGGTTACTGCATCCACAGATGAAGGAATAGGCAACGCAAAACATTCCACGCCCAACGAACAGTATTCTTCTGCCGCTCTCTTCGCGAGCCTAAGAAATAGTTGACTCTTGACAACTTTTAGCCGCCGTACAGAATCACTGTGCTGATACACACACGGGGTCCTTTCTTGATTTCAAAGACTGATCAAAACTTGCCCGCCTTGTGTTTCATGGGATGCAGGCTCGTCATTCTAAATCCATTAAGATGTGCTGTTCAATGAGTCTGTCGGACCAACGTCCGTCAAATGGGACCCAGGCAAGACTAGTACAGGATTAGTCCTTGGCCCAAGGGCCATGTCGATAGCCGAACCCGTCGCATAAATGAAAAGCCCCAACGAAGGTTTGGGTGCCGGGTGGAATTCCGTGGCGCCGGGCTCTAGCAACAGTCAGTCAAGGCCCACAAAGACCCAAAGGAGCAGGAAAGGGTATTCAAAACTTACGGTACCAACGTATTCCCCCTTTGAGATTGTTAACGCAAGTCTCTGTCAATGCTAACAAACTGTTGCGGATATCCCACCAATAATCGACACCATTATCGGGAAAAGGACCAGGGCCGACCTCGATGGGTAAGAATCCAGTCGCCACCGATGCCAGAGTCGTTACCGCCATTGTACATGAACCTATTCTCTCGGTGGTTTCAGTGGTTTGGCCATCACTTACGAGGCAAAAACTAGCAAGAAGGCACGAAGAAGGAGAAGGTGACGGTGATCCATACCAACAGTGAGCTTCCAAGGCGTTCTCACAGGGTCTGGCCAAAACTCCTTTTGGCTCATGCCTAGTGGTAAGAATTCATGTGGGAATGGTGCATGAGAATTTAGGGTCTCTGGTTGCAGTCTTGTAAGCATCTCAACAACCCTGTTACAATCGTAGGTGATGCTGCTGGTCCATGGTGGATCCATCCAAAGGGGAGTATCTCTGCAGACCATCCAGGCTCTGCCGTCTGATAACGTGGAGTTAAGTGATATTGGTAAGGTGGGTGCTGCTGAGAAGAATGAGCACAAGACGAGAAGGATAGACACATGCATTACGGCGACCATGTTGGGCGAATAAGTTATCTACTGCACCGAAACGAAAACCCGGGGTTTAACTGGGCCAGGAAAGACACGGTATATATGCTCAGATCATTGTCTTGGAAATAGGTTGATGTCGCATATGGCGGGTCATATCCTGTCAAAATAATAAATGGTCTCACCTTGGGCGGCCCTACATGTGCTATGACCGCCATTGCTCCCGATGTCTCTAAAAATCACTTATTCACCACAGATATCGTCCGCATGTCTCGAAACCCAGCAACAGCAACAGCTATCTTGGAGAACTCGGCTATCAACTGTATCACATTGTATGGCAGGATTTAAAGCTGGCGAAACTGCCCCCGAATGTACCTTAAGGCAAAGACGGCTGGGGGCCATTCTGAGGGGTCTTCGGGGGTTCTTTGGGCGTGCTTCAGCAGCTTCAGTTACAGCCCTATAGGGCTGTTCATATTGTGCTGTGCTTTACTGGGGCAAGTTGTTGCTTGGTCAATTCCATCTCATCCTCTTCCTCATCTTCCTCGCCTCGTCGTCATCCATTTTAGCAGCTTTCCCATGGGCAAAGTCTTCAAGAAAGTGTCTTATACCGCAGGTCTGAGCTCATGCAGGCTTTATCTCCCCCTAAGAACCAGCCATATACTGCAGTCCATGTCATGGCCAGAGCTCGAGTACTCTTACGGCTTTCGCCTCACGGACATAATCCATCTTTGCGGATTTGTGAAACAGGATAATGCCCTTGGATACGCTGACAGTGATCTCACGTCCATAGTGATCAGAATAGGCAGATTCTTCATAGAGCTTGACTACCCGAGCCGGCCGGAGGATTTCCAAAAAGGGACTCTTCCAGACGCTATTGGGCCATTTTTGAATGAGAATTGGTCCGAAAGAATGCGCAAGAGGTTCACTCTACATAAATTACACCAGCGATGTGATAGCAAAGAGATTACCAAAGATTGAGAGGGTAATCAAACTCTTAAAGTGGTGTTTGGGTCAACCCAGGGTGAAAGGAGCAGCTGTACCATAGACCGTCAAGCGGAGATATTGTATATCTTAGGAAATATAATCTCCATCAACAAGTCCAGGCGGAGAGGATAGCCATTGCGCCGGCCTGTACAAAAAGGTGAGAGCGAGGAATTCATTCTCGATTTTCTCAAGAAATTTAAAGTCTAGAGCGAACGAGGGATCAGGTTTTTGCATCTCAGGATCTCGATGTAAAGACACTCAAGCGTCCTGGTGGTCTCGAAATTGTTTGGAACGATTGTATCAAAGACCCTCTGAGACTCTCAATGGTTTCGAGAAAATCACGTTAATCTGGGATGTCAGCCGCTTGATCAGTCATTTTTAATTTGGTATACTATTCCGTTCTTGAACAACGTGGGAGACAGGTTAGACACCTCTCATCCGCACCATGAAGCCGGTCCGTTTCAAACGTCCTCTATGAGCTCAGAACCACATACCGGCTGCTCTTTCACAATATGGAAGCTAATCAGTTCAGGACGAGCGCAACCTGCGCTGTCACCAAAACCAAAGAAAACATTGGTATAAGAGTTCATGATCTATGAGTGGACCTGAGGAATTTCCGGGCTCGCAAAATTCTCAAGCACCTCATGAATGCGCCGCTTCCAAACAAAACAGCTCGCGATAAACACAGCAACTCCTCAGCCGACACTATTTCCACTTTCGTCGCTGCCGGACCACCTTATTCACTTGACGTTCGCTGGCACCTGGAAAAAATCTGGACACCGTATCCCCAACTAGTAGATGAACACGATGCGATGCGCTCATTCAGCCATTTCCCTCGCTTCGGCAACCGTCTACGTGAACTAAAATTCTATACGGACAATCAGAAACCTACTGCGTGGTATCAGATGTGGAAGGACAAATGCGACCGAGCGTAGCACGTGACTTTCTGGGCTGTGCTCATATTCGGCTCGATTAGCATTGTGCTGGCATTGATAAGCGTGGCAATCAGTAGTGCACAGACTGTGGCTGCTTTCACGTCGATCAAGGGTGTTGAGTGAGTGTGGCTCCTCGTTCCAGACTTTGTGTTTCGCCCTATGCCATAGAGTTGCGAAATGGAAGGAAATGCAATTTATGGGCACTACGTTACATTTGTGATGGTACCTATAATCTAGGGGTGTTGGCTGCCAAAGTTGCAGAACCGAATATGTTTTTCAAGAGCTACAACAAATATGTCGCCACAAGTACTGGAAGCGCTGCTGGATATTTTGCCGATCATTGCGCATGCAGGATCGCTAATCCGGGCTGTTGATGTCTCTCCACTTTGCGCTCTTCCGCAACTGCGCAGTGACATTACAATTGGATCTTCTACAAGCTTACAGAATATCACTTCATAGCCTTGAGTCAGCCATTTCCTCCTTCGAAGGACCTGCCATGATCATGTCACCATCTTTCCTCATTCGGCTTTCTGTGAGTACCGTTTTGGCAATTTCAAGTCTTGCATTGCAGATCTTGGAGGAAGGACAGAGCCGCGACTTGGAAGAGCGAACATTACAAACGCTACCAGTTCCCGCTCAAAGCCAAGCGATGAGACTACCTGCCAATCTCTCCGCAGATCCAGATGATATAGACAACCGCTTGATAATCCGATGTGATTCTCTCATCGGGTCTGGCCTAACAGCAAGGAGTTGTAATAATGTCCTAGCGCTCAGTCCCACGAGTGCTCAATTTGAAAGTTGGGGCTACCTTGATGAACTGCCCGCGGGTACCGCTGTGGATGAAGATCTACCTTTAAAGTTATGGAGTGGTAAGAAGAGTGGGAGCACGCTTATAAAATTCATAGCCTGTGGGTTCCTAAGGTATCCATGCTAATCTAGAACAGATGATGGGGTTTGCACTATATCTACCGCCATCATTGGGAGGAGCGACGTTGTTGCTATAGCGAGTCCATTAAATGTGACCAATGCTGCTCGTGCAATAATTGAAAAATGCGTTATCGGACGTCGGGGAATAGGTGGAAGGGCTTATTACATAGGTAAGTATTACAACTACGCAAAGTCATTATCAATTACTGTCCCAGATATAGCATCTGAGACATTGGGTGGTGAATAATGCTAAAGCCTTCAAAGGAGGCAACAACCAGCTTATAGTAGCTGTGGAGCGATTTGATCCAGATGTAGTTTGTTACGGGCCATTACAGGCTAACAAGGAGACCTGCGGAGAGATCATAGCAAAAATACCCAAAAGCTACCAACCTCGAAGGTTCGGGAACTTTGGGGATAGAACGGCCGACTATCTCCTTCCATATAAGATTCCTTCAAGTAAGGATGACTGGACCTCGAACTACGCATAAAACTGACAGTGGTGTTATTCTAGCTGATAAGAGGTGCGAACTCCTCGTCTATGGCGCATCAGCGAATGCGAATTGGAATGTTATTTGGCAAGCTTCAGAATCCATATTGGCTATGTGTCTCAGACAACAAATGTCAGGAAGAGCGCGCATTCCATGTGAGGAATTCCCCCGATTCAAAGAAGAAAGGAACTGATGTTCGAATCGTTGAAGCCACAATGTTCGTTCAACCGGGGTTGTATGTACAGATAAGTGATCCTCAGCAACAGCAATTACCATCCAACATCTCCAACGCGACGATTGTATTGCCAGCCAGTGCTCCAACTTTGGGGGATTGGGGCGATGCCAATCTTGGTGGACTCAGCGAGATTCCTGTGCAGGCCAGTATTACGCCTACGGGCGTTAGTGATATCGTAGGGGGAGTAGGTGAGGTACCCACCGCGATTAGTGATCCACTTGTGGTATTAGCTTCTCCAGAATCTACGTTACCAACCTCATGACTTGAAGAAGTCTCTTAATTGTCTGACTTCCACGTCAAAGTCCTCCTATGGACTTGAACTTATAGAAAACGTTTCGTACTTTGGTCGATGACAGCACACCAGATGCATACTCCCGTAAGGAATGGAGATGTTCTCCAGAAGGGAAGGCACACCAAGAGGCACGCTACCAGACGTGGGACTGGAAGACTGCACCCAATAAGAGAAAATCATCACATACTGGATGGAGATCATACTTTGTTATGGTGTGTATACATGATTTCAATGTCACGCCAGCTCATCATACACGAGCTTTTCACACCTAGAACCGAAAAAAAAGCTGTACAGAAGACAGAAACACATCTTGAGAAAGATATCAGCATAATCTTAAGTGATCCAAATAAACATCTGATCTCCATATCCTCACGCAGAATAGCCCACCATTGGAACATATCATGATCGAACATCCCAGGCCCAAGACGAGTAGAAGAATGAGTGAATAAGTAAGTGAGACGGCAACACTTTGACATATGGTAGTATCCAAGCAGCTTTGAAACGCACAAAATCTTTTTCTTCTCCTTTTCTTTACGAAACATGAAAAAGCAAGAAGAAGAAAACATAGAAGCAATATTACTCACCTTCATCCTATCTGTCCAATACTTACTGAGGAAAAGCAAACATTGCTTACCCTATATGCTATCCCTTCACTCAATCCCTGCCTATATCACCCCTGTTCTTCCACCATCTCCCTCTACCCCATATAAATCTTCCTTCCCTCCCTGCCAAAACTCCTTCTAATTCAACCATCCCCGTAAGCATAACCGTTAGGTCCCCCAACCTAAAAATTGTAACAAAACACCAATCAAAACTGCACCGAACAAACCAAATCAAATTAAAGCAAACCAGCCGCGACTAAAAACAAAGCAAACGCCAACCCAACTAAATCAAACAAAACCGACCAACCTAGCCCTCCCCTGACCCCACTAATGCTTTCTCATCAACCCCCCACCCCCAACCTCAACCAAGTAATACGCAATTACAATTCTAAACAGCGCGGAGGGTAGTGGAGTATAATTCATAGTCTTAACTTCCAGCGGGAGTATGGACATGGGGATGGTGGGAGCGGAGATAGAGACGAGAAGGGGGATGGGAAGGGAGATGGATGGAGACGGAAATGGGATATGAGGGGGATTTGGTAATTAGAGAGTGGAGAGTAGAAAATAGAGAATAAATGATAAATAATAAAAAGTAGAGACTAGAGAATAGAGAGTGGAGGGGATTCTGCCAAGGCATAAGATAGATAGAGGGTATGACACGTGATGTTGTTCTTGGTAGCTGCTCGGCCCGCAGCCGTATGCGTTATACAGATAACGGCGGCTAGCGCCATTAGAGTATCACCACGTTCCTGTCACCGTTCCTGTGCCTGGATATAGGTAAAAGTCAAAGGCCTAAGATTTTCAACGGTTTTCCATTAATTATCTCACACGGTAGATCCCTACTCAACAGCCATCGTACAAGGCGGCGCAAGCAAGCAAGCGTTAAAACTTTACTTGACTTCACCTCAAACCCAAGCCAGCGAGACCATGAACAAAAAGCGTGCCATGCATGTTATGTCAAACACCTGAGAATTTTCCCTCCTGTCCTTGCCTTCCTTGTCCTGTTGTGCCTTGACCCGGTATATTGAACAACGAACCAAAAATAAAGTAAAAAGGACATGGGTATGGAACCGCGAATCCCTTATCCTATCCCTTTACAGCAGCACTCCAATAGATGCAAGGGGACCGCTCGCTAATGAAGCCATTGTTAGACACCAGAAAAAAATGAGAATCGTTGAATGTCGTAGAGATCGTAGGGGGTTCTATGCTATGCTATGCGTTAAATTCGAGTCGTACACCGCCTGCCTGAGGCCGTAGGTTTGGTGGAATGGTTCTGCGGAGGTTGATCTTTGACGTCTTGACGCCTCCGGTGCCTTTGTTGACGCCTTTGCTTGGGTTAGGGTCTATCTCATCAAGATCTTTGCTCGGGCTGATGAGTTTAGTTCCATTAATGGTGGCGCTATGTACTTTTGAGCTGATTGGTGAAGTGTACTTCATTACGCCTCGGACGATCAGTTCGAAATCGTGCAGCAGAATCCGTTCCCAGCGTTGGCTGCCACCTTCCTCTGTTGCGTTGCCAGGTTTCATTAATTTGACTTCGCCGACGCTGTCAAGGGGTTTTTGTTGAAAGGGGGATGGGTCAAATATTAAGGGAGAATCGAATTGGAAGATTCGACCGAGGAGCATGGTCTGTGAGTCGGTGGTTGGATCATCAATTGGATCAGTACCTTTGTCGACTCCACCGGATTGATGGACGGTATCAGGGGTTTGGTCTGGGACGGTTGATATTGAGAGAGGACCAGTACGGTCAGAGTTTGCTGAACCATCGTTCCACCTTCCATGAGGATGGTTCCGCCAGTATTCACCAGTACCAACATACTTGCTCTTAGCGAACACATTGATATCAAGGTCGCTGACTTGAACCGAGACGATGTTCGGATTAATAGCTTGCATACGGAGATCGAAAATGATCTCCGCCTCTGATGCCGTGACCCCTTCAACGCCTTTAGTCCGAACTTGGAGAAGAGGCTTTGCGCAAAGTATACAGATAGCCACGATAGCCGCAATCAGTATTGTAAGAACACTACCAAGGATTGTGAAGGCTGTAACACGGCCGCAGACTCGGTGGTCTTTGTCATCAGAATACATCTGGCGCACGCTTCCTGGCAGAGGCCTTCGGCGATTACGCCCTACACGCACAGAGCCGAGAAGTGGAGCGCGTTCATCGTCGGCAGCTTCACCTTCCAGGTCATATGACATGACCTCTTCGGCCTTCCGGGAACCTTTCGCTACATTCAAAACATGAGGACTGCGGGGACTCCCATAACGAGGAGACACCTGGCCAAGGTGATTGGTTGCAGACCGGACTGATTTGGTAGCATTGGGGAATGGAGAGTCGTTCAGTATCGAAGCGTGACCACCACGCCCGAATCGACCAATATGGTGATGATGTGGTGTATTGCTGCCTGATGTGCGAGTAGACTGGTGTGGACCTCGAACGGTGCCTTCCCCGCCATCATTCCCGTAATTTATAGAACTGTAATTGTTCGAAAACTTCATACTCTTCTTTCCAACAACACTATGATTTGGCTCTTGTCTGATCTGGCTTTTAATAGACGTTGCGCTGGGTGTTCGCGAATGGAATCGGTGCGGTCGTGCAGATTGGGGTTCGGGTGGATTGGATTCGTATACAAAGGTTTCCTCCGAGTCGGACGAGTTTGTCTCATTGACGGCGCTCGCCACCTTTGCTTCGAAGATATCTGCTTTTGATGAGGCTGTTCGCCCATGAAAAGGTGGAATTAGCAATGCACTTGAACGCCTTCTGTGAGGACCTTGCGGGATTTGGGGGCCAGAGTCCAAATATGGGGGTTGCTTGTGTGTCTCCCTGAAGTTGCCTGCAAGCAACGCCATTTGGGGTTTGTCATGCTCAAACGCTTAGTTATGAGCAGAGTCGGGGGAAGTGGAATTTAATGGACTCTGGGGCTCAGGCAAAGGGATTCTCGAATGTAAATGATGATGATGTAAACGTTTAGATAGAGACCCACCAGTGCCAGCGTTCAATGACGGGGCTTTTCGCACCGCTTTCTTCTTCTCCTTTTCCTTCTTTGGCCTTACAGTCTCTTGACTCGGTTTCAAGCGTAGACTGCCACCGGTTTCTGTTCGACTCAGTACGTTTCGCTCGCCTGCACCGCCGCCCAATGCCACTTGTGGTATCGAGCTGACCGTTTCCGTCTCCACGCTCATGTTTTTGACGGATGCGTCAGTCCCAGTCTTGCTCTTCGTGAAGGGCAGCTGGGTGTACGATCGCTTCGGATGGACACCCATGGGTTTTGCTGAATTAGCAGCAGTAGTCGACTTTCGTCTCTCTTTTCCTTCGTCAACGCCTTTAGTATCACCACTCTTGTGCCCAGTACTCTCATTACCACTTCCAAGTAGTGAGTGTGTATCCTTTGCCAATGCCTCCTCCATTGGATTTTCCTCGATCCGGTCCGGTCGATCATTTGGACCTCCTTGCTTGGCTTGAGTCGGCTTTCCTGTGCCAATAGCAGGCGTAGAGGGGAGGCTACTTTCTTGTACAGTCTCAAGCGCAGGACCACTTCCACTAATCCCTCGTACCGGTGTCCGCATCCCTTGTTTGACTGGTCGTTCTTCCTCCCCTACATCCGAGTCGTTGGCGAGTGTTGATGTGCGGCTAGGGCGCTCCAGAACAATAGACGGAGTGGTCGATGGTGGCTGGAATTGATCGCTTTTCCGAGCATTCGCTAGTAGAGTCTTGTTCGATCCCGACGATGCGGCTGGAGGAGGTGATCGGAGTCTTGGGGTATTTGACCCTGAGGACACCTTGTTTACCTTTTGTGGACGGGGTAGGTCTGAGTCTGGTGGTGTTGTAGGTGGAGGTAGATGGGGAATGGTCGGCGCTGATAATTTGCGTTGGACAGCGGCAGCAGAGGGCACGGACGGTATAGAGTTGGAGGTGCTCTGGGCTCGCACCGGGCTGAGGTCTTGGCTATTCTTTCTTGACCGAGTCGGTCGAGGCCCAGCAACGGTAATTCCTGGCTTCAGTGGAGGTCGTTGAGGGGATCCCTCCCGGGATGATTTGGGCGAAGCGACAGTAGAAGAGGGCGAAGAGATGTGTGGGGTTGTCCAGTTCCGCGTGCGGTCTGAGGGAGGGGACGAGGATGAGGATTTGGAGTTGTCGGTGGTGGTACTTGTTGATGCGTCGCGGCCATTATATCGCGCGTTGTGTAGATAGTCTTCTCCGTCAGCCTTAGTCTCGTCATTATTGGGCCCCTCCGCAGGTTTGGCCATGGGAACTGTGGTGATTGGGGGGAATGGATGTTAGTGCGGAAGGAAGCAACAAAAACGTCAGTACTCGTATTTGCTGTTCCTGACCCACGGACCGGCCATTCGGGGCTTATGGAGCCGCGGTAAGTCGCACGGCAGGAAGAGATGCGTGGGGTGAGGTCGAATAAAGTGTCAATGAGGATGTTGTCCCGAGGAATGTACGAGTAGAAGGAGATGTGGTGTTACGGTGTTGATGCGTTGCCTTGCCATTCGTGTGTGGCTCTCAGTGGCTCAGTCGCAGCACAAATGCCGTATGGTGGACTTTAGTACTGTACTGGTAGGGCAAAATGTGAATGAGAGCGTGGCGCATCATTACTGGAGTCACTGCATCCTACTAAACTTAAAGAGGTTAAGGCGAAGTAGAGTCCGGAGCGGGGAACTATCCGCCGTTGGGCCGTCGCGAAAACAAGAAAACAAGGAATTGCCATCGAGCAACTAACTACCCCCGTGTCCAATCACTGCACACCAAATTCTGCTGAATCATTCCCATCCCTTCGCCTTGAAACATTCGGTAGAAACTTTGGGTGCTATGTAGGATGCGATCGGAATAAAGTTCTCCCGACGATTGTTACTGCTTGATGATGACTATGATGCGGAGACGCTATTTTAAGTTCACGGATAGGGCTGGGGCTTCCACTAAATCGGTTAGTCATTCTTTGTACTGTATTCCCATCCACACCCCTCAGGAACACTCCCGTACTTTACTAATCCTCCCCTTGTACCACATGACACTACGCTCAATGGCGTCTCATCTCACCGGACTTCTCCATGTCCCTGAACAATTGTCATTCTGTCTGTCTATGATATCCTTTCCTTATAATCTATAATTTATATCATATCAAGAAATATTACTATCAAATAAGTAAATTGCGAAAGAGTGTGATCTCTACCTGCAGCATCTTGGCTGCAATCCGAAATGGGCAAAGATTTTTGAGTTGAGAGATACTATCAATTCAACAGACCAATGTCATACTCACGACATACCCCAGTGGTGCTGATATGCCAAGTGTTACTACGTTAGAATAATGAGGCATGTTGAAGCAACCGCGCTGCAAGAGTACCCAGCACATTTCCTAATCAATCCGTCTGTCTCTGCCATCTACCCGACATCCTCTTGTAATATCTCTCTGTTGACTCGGCCAAGCCGTCATCGCCCGCTTGTGTTGTCACCTTGCTGGATGAATGAATAGTGATGACAGGAAACAATGTCGGCTCGCTCAATAAAAACTGCTTATTCATCCTTATATTCGTCCATGAAACGTTTCAAGTATCTACCATGACTACATTTCTTCATTGTCTTACTTCCATGCAGAACTCGCCTTGCGCGTGCATGTGGAGAGTTAACGCCTGTCGGAACAATGTCCGAGACTGTTTGGCGCATACAGTACACGCTTACCGTCGGATCATTTATGCGGAAATTAGAGATCTCTTACCAGTATCGCGGCCTTTCTATATTCTTCCTTGGTTCATCAAATAGGAATCTTTAACCTCGTGGAAGTACAGGAGTAACGCTGATCACAATAAATTGTATCATGTTACTAATTTCTGCGCTTGCCCTATTCAACTCCTTAGTTTTTGTAGTATCGCTGACCATACTGTCTCCTTTGCATAGCACAGCAGCAGGACCCGTACAAAGTCCGGTAGCACTTGGAGAATTCAAGGCTAAGCTGCCGTTCCCAGCAAATGTCTCTTCCGGCTCGAGCAATATCTCCAGCAATGTACTAAAAATACAATGTGACGGAGAAGATTATGGTAAAAACATGAACGTCGCTAGCTGCAAGAATATCTTCAATTACATCGATAAAAGGGTCCCAGATAGGACCTTCGCTGACCGCCATACTGGCATCCAAGCCGACATTCCGCTGCCCTGGAGGATCTATGACAGTATGTAATTGCTTATTCCGGCTTTCTCACATTAAAGCCCGTCCTGCTGTCGCGGGTATAGGACGTTTCACTCAGAAGCTAATACAAGGTAGATAAGGCGCTCTGCTTCGTTCAGCCAGCTCTCAGAAACGGGGCCACCTCAGCTCGTGCGAATTTTCAAGAACTTGGCGGGGCTGCCTATACACTACTCCAAGAGTGCGTAGTGAAGCGAGGTGTCGGCGGTGTTGCAGCCCAGATAGGTATGTGGACGTCCTTGAACTTTGTAGACAAGAAAATATCTCGCGCACTTACCTCGCAGTTATGGGCAAAGCTAACGCAGCGATTCGAGGTGGTGACAACAACCTTTACGTAGCTATTGCCAAGTACCAACCCAGAGTCCGATGTGACGCGAACCCAGTACCCGCACCACCCTACAGATCCTGTCACCATATCTGGGGAGACATGCAAGCGGGGCAGGAGAGACAAATCTTTGGGAGTGGATCAGACCCCACTATTCAGGTGGAGCTGCCTTTTATAATGAAAGCCAGTAGGTTTTCTCCTTTCAAACAAGCTGCGAGTCGTGTCCAGAGCCCGGAGTAAGCATGAGATTAAATCCTTCGATAGTTGACGCAAGATGCGAAGCGACTGTCGACACGGCAGGTAAGCCGACTATTGGAACATGGTATCAGATATGGGAGGCGACGGTGGCTATTGCAAGTATGTGTATGCGAGCGAAGAATAGAGGAGGCAAAGCTACAGGTCTCGGTTAGTATTTCCATAAGATTAAACTTCACATTCGCGGCTACTGATCGGTAGCTTTAGGGGTCAATCAGGAAATCGTGGTTGAGATGTACGATGCGGCTCCCGACCTCGCTGGGTTAATGGTGAACAACACTGTTGAGAATTCTCCGTCGGCTAACCTTGAGTTGGGCCAGCCATTACCGAACGCCACTAATGCTAGTTCTTTGATGTTGAACACTTGGACTGAGGCTGATGTACAAAATTTCTCCATGGAGGCAATATCCGACTATGTGCTCGGTGAACCATTCGAATTTTCCAGTAACCTTGAGCAGGGAGACAGCATCTTAGTGACTCTACCTGGCGATATCTCCACGAATAAGTCGCAGGACGCTTCAGCTTGACGTGAAGACTCCGATCACTTATTGTCGATTACAGGATAGACTAAGGACCGATAATTTGTCAAAAACACATAGAGAGTGTCTAAGCTGGATATCAATAGACAAGACTACTGCACTTTGCAACCGTTAGTATATACTTCTCAGAGGCAGGCAGCGTAGAATTCATGAGGATCAAGAGCACAAAGCAACATTGGGCGTTGGAGGACGAGTCGAATGAAATAAAAATAGAACCGACCAATGGTCTAATTGAGCCGTGTTACGGGGCTGGGTTCCAAGGACTGTAGCCCGGTTTCAGGACCATTTTTGGTAAGCTGCAGCCTGGCCTCACATGTTCCTGAAAACCCTGATCTTCCGAGGGCCTTCTCCTCTTTAGCATCCCTACACATGGTTGCAGTCCATGTCCAAGACATAGCCCTTGTGAATGATTCGGAGGAAATGGTTCTTCAGTCTTAGTTGAGGTGCATTGATAGCGTTCAAGAAACGTTGAGAGCAACGAGCGTGACAAACAAGTCATGGCAGAAATCAAGGGACCTCAGCACAATTCTGGAACACAGTTACCCAAAGCAAAACTTAGAGCAAGATTGAACAAGAATTCTCGAGTACTCTTCTGTTCTTGTTGATCAACATCTTCTGTGGTCCAAAAGTCCAAGCAAAGGACACAGCCTGCAGTGGGCATTTGAGGAGAAACGACATCCTAGACTCTTTCCAGCAATTTCTCAAGATCTATACTGGTGTAGATTTGATGGAAGTATTCAAAAGCCGAAATGGAAAACCTGATGTCGCATTTTAGAAGGCTCTACCTTAAGGTACTTCGTAGCTGAGCCGCATCACTCAGCCCTACGAAGGTATTCTACGGTAGGCTTCTGTGCATCGCCACCAGCCGCCCCCTGCTACCTCACTGGCCCTTTGCGCATCCCTAACTTCATGTGCTTCTACCTTCGGATGCCATATTGGCGCACTCCTCTCTCACCTTTCCAGATCACCCTTACACTTTTCAGCGGTCCTCTCTGAACTCAAAGGTCGCACCGCGTTGGGCACACATTGACATCAGCCGGTGATTAGGTGCGGGGGCTTAGCGATAAGCGCTCAGCCAGGCAACACTTACCTTTACTCCCAGCCTCATCTTTTCCCACACTCTTGCAAAACTTTCCTCACTCCAGTCTTCCTTTCTACTCATTTTGTCGAACTCATCCCTACCATGTCTAGGATTGGCGAGGTTCGCGATTCTAGAGTCGTCTATCGCTCCACTACAGGCGCTCGCGAACAGGACCGGGATTTCGATGACAGAAGATCCGAAATCAGTCGATCCGTCGGCCGATCCGAGCCTCGTGAGGGTCCCTACGTTACCAAAAAGACCTATGTGATCCCCCGCGAACCCGAAGAAGTTCAAGAGAGAATCATCATCGGCGATAGAGAGCGTCGGCCTGACCGAGATCGTGGTAGTTTTGTCGATGACCGTCAGGTTGTCATCCGTCGTGACAGGACCCCGGAGCCTCCTCAGCCTGAGAGAAGAGAAATCCGCGTCATTGAACGAGAACGAGAGCGAGAGCGAGAGCCTCCTCCGGTTGAGCGAAGAGAGATCCGTGTTATCGAACGAGAGCGTGAGCTTGATCCAGAGCCTCGGCGTGCAGAATACCGGTATGAACGTGAATTCGTTGACCGCCCGGACCTTGAGCGCTACACGAGATCTGTAGATTACTATCAACGGCCGGAACCTCCTCAGCCTATCATTATCCGTCATGAGGCTCCGCCTCAGCAGATCATCATACAAGAAGCACCCCGACCACCTGTTGTCGTCTCCCCACCTCCCAGGGAAGAGAATTTCGAACTCATCCAACGCTCTGAGATCCGTGGTACTGAGCGATCCGAAATTGGCGAAGAGCGTCAGCTTGCTCGGCGCCCCAAACCAAAAGAGGAAGAGGAAGAGGATTATTACTACGAACGCCGTGTCCGTGAGGTCTCAAGAGATCCTCGCGACGATGATCGTCGCTCCCGAGTGTCACGCCGTCATGAACGAGAAGTCAGCCCCAACGATTCTGTCTCTAACATTGGACGCCGTGATGAGCGATATGACAGCGATTCTAGCTATGAATACATCAGGAAGGAAGTAAGAGATGAGTACGATGATGATGAGCCCCGCCATCGACGCCATCTAGCAGAAGGAGCTGCACTAGGTGTTGGCGCGGCCGAGATACTCCGCCACCACCGTAAGAAGTCTGGAGCAGGTGATGATAGCCGCGGTAGTCGAGTTGGCAGAGACGTCGGTGCTGCAGCGTTGGGTGCTGTTGGTGCCGAGGCAGTCCACCGAGCCAGAAGTGCCTACCGGAGCAAGAGCCGCGCTGGCTCTCGAGACCGAGACCGTGATCGTGATCGTGATCGTGATCGTGACCGCGACCGCGACCGCGACTATGACCGTGATCGCAGCGGGTCCCGCGACCGCGAACGCAAGGGCCGCCGCAAGCATCGTAAAGAGAAAGAGTCTCGGAGCCGAAGCCGATCGAAGTCTCGTCTCCCCAGTGGCAAACAACTTGCAGGACTTGGTCTTGGGGCTGCAGCTGTCGCCGCCGCCGTCAGCTATGCGAACAAGAAGAACAAACAGAATCAGCCAGAAGATCGGCGCAGCCGCTCCAGGCACAGAAGGAGCTCTGTTGGGGCTGATAGTGAGTCTGTGGATGATGCTCGGAATCCAAAACACAGAAACTCAAAGATCGCTCAAGCTGGTCTTGCTGGAGCTGCTGTAGCTGGGCTTGTCGAACGCGCACGAAGCAAGTCTCGCGGAGGACGCAATAAATCTCGTTCTAAGAGCAGAATCCGACAAGGAATCCCGATTGCTGCCGCTGGATTGGGCTCTGCAGCCATTGCAGGCTTGTATGAAAAGAATCAGGCCAAGAAGAAGGACGAAGAAGCTAAACACGAACACCGTCGACGTCGATCTAGGTCTAGGTCCCAAGCTCGAGGGGACTATGACGCTTCCCGTGAAGCTCCAGGCGACGATCCTGCTATGCTTCCAGATATCGAGTATGGCAATCAGCCTATATACAACAATGCTGGCGGCTACGACTATGGACGTCCCGCGAGTCAACAAGGTTACTACAACCCACAGTCTGCCCTAGTACCTGCAGCAGCTGCGGGTGCGGGTGTAGCCTACGGCGAACAAAGGGAACGGGAGAGACGCCGTAGTATCAGTGGTTCAGACTCTGATGATGAAGGGCGCTCCCGGCGGAGGCGACATCGCCGCAAGAAAGACGAAAGTCGTAGCCGCAGCCGCAGCCGTACCAAGGCACTTGCTGGCACTGCAGCAGCGGCTGGTGCAGGAGCTTATTTGGCCTCTGAACACGAACAAAGAAAGCAGCGTAGGAAGGAAGAAAAGCGAGAGCGCAAACGTAAGTTCACAATCACTTCCTTCCATGACTTGACTAAGTTTTTCATAGGTCGAGAGCAAGCTGAGCAGGCGTCCTACGGTCAAGCTCCTTATGGCGATCAACCATATCCGCCGCAGCAACCTGGTTACAATCCCGAAGGACAAGCTCCCTATTTTCCGCCTCCGCCTGGCGCACCATTTGCGCCGCCAGGGAACTACGGCAATGAGTATCAGGGTCAGCCAGGCGTGACTCCTCCACCCGGAGGCCAGGTTCATCCTGACTACGGCTACCAACCCCAAGGAGCTCCACCAGGAGGCTACGCACCTCCTGTGCCTGATGCCTACAATCCTCCACCCGGAGCTGTCTACCCACCGCAGCAGCCCCGGGAGCCCAGGAGGGCAGATGAGAATGTGAGTGATGAAGTATCCCAGAACACTCCCAACGTTCCCAACGTTCCCATCAACGATGCTCCTTTGTATGATGAGCATGGTATACCTATCTACTTCGATCCCAACAATGTTTCAGGAGGGGAGGGTGGGTGACCGCCATTACACATCTTTTATCTCAAACCAAAAGATCAACCTGCTAACCTAGTCTTCTCCTAGGTGTAAACACTCCCCGCGCTCAGTCCCCAGCCCCACCCCCGCCCCCCTCATCCCGCCCCAAATTAGAACGAAGAGCAACATCGCAACCACCCCCCGTCGCCAAATCCGTCCGTTTCAACTCTAACCCCATAGCACCCGACCCCCCCTCCACGCCTCAACCCCGCACAAAACGTCGCGAGCGAGCCGGCTCCTCTTCCTCCAAAAACCACAACACCGCCTCCCACCACGAACCCGGCTACGACAGCGAAGACGACCAAATCCCCACCCGGGAACGCCGTCGCCGTGATCGTGCTCGCAATAACGAATCAGGTACTTCCTCCCCTTCGGAATCGGATTCTACTATCGATTTGCCGCCCCGGTTCGATGAGAGGGGGAGACCGCTGCCGGAGAGGGAAGAGGATGATTTTGTAAGCAGGTTTGAGGAATTGCTAAGTGGGAGGGGGAGTTTGGGTGATGTGCTTCAGAGTTTTGGTTTGGGTGGTGGTGATGAGGAGGATGATGATGGGCATGGTGGTGGGGATGGGGACAGGCGCAGGAGGAGACGAAGGCATTGATATTTTCAATTGTTCCATCGGTATGAGTTATGATTGGCGTGTTATTTCTCTCTTTACAATTTCACTTTTCTTCTGTTTGTCTTTTTGATTCCGTGATGGATATAATGAGGGCGATGATGATGAATGACCATGCTTGTTTCCTGCATTCTTTTAGAGTAAAGCAGATATCGAATGCAATATGCATAAACAATTTTCACTTTTCATTCAAATTTGACCCGAATGTTTGATAGAGACATGCTATACATTCTTTCTCACACCATGCGCATGAACCAATACAATTTGATTCTGAGACGGTCAAGACTTTTAAGTCTATCTGCATACCACTGTATTCCGTACACCCGATCCCGTCACACAAGCATTATTGCAACTTCAACAAATCCTCATTCAGCACCCCAAACAGCTTCTCAATTTCCTTTCCCAGACCCGTAATCTCCTTTGACAGCTGACCCGTGACAAGCGCTACACGAATACTTTTCAGCATCATTGATATCACATCGCAAGTCCCAGCCTCTCGAGACAACAAGAAAACCTTTAAGCGGGAAGGCGGGAGTGGACTGACTCACCATAGGCATAAAGCAGCTCGAAGTCTTCCTCCCTGGAAGCGATGCCATCTCTTTCTTCCTTGCGGAAATGAAATATCTTTGCCAGCAGTCTATCTCTAGTGTGTTCAATATTGGGTAATGCTTCGTTCAGGGGGTATTCGAGTTTCATCGAAGAAGCCAACACTAGAACCAACAGAAGAGGTAAGCAAGGAGATTTGGAATCTAGATGGTGAGGTACATACCTTGAAACAAATGACTTATCCTCGCGCAGAGCTGTGCCCTTTCATTGACCGTATACCTCAACATCTCCGCCTCCCCCCGGGTAGCCTGCGGATTCTTCATAATCATAACATTCATGGCGTGAAAAGCGTCCAGCATCGCTCCTGTACTTTTTAATATCCTTGAATACGCAGCATCAGGAAAGGGGCCGCGGAGATTGATTTCAGATATTGCGGCACTGCGGAAATTGTATAGTCGTAAGAGGAAGCGATGGAGTTCGAATTCTTCGCGAAGATCGAAATAGACGTTTGGCCGGTCGCCTTCTGTGAGCATTGCGAGGGGATCTCGTTTCCAGATTAGGCCCATTCGTAGCCATAGGATACTGATACCATTTTGCAATTTCTTCTGAGCACTGATTGGCCAGACGAGCCGAGTCACTATCAAGCCCCAAAGACAACTAGACGTGTGAGCTATAGGGTAGTATAGATGAGGATCGTGATCATACCCTGATAAGACCGCAACCACTCGGTGGAGTGCGATGTCAGTGATAACTGGTTTGACGCCACCTTCATCGTCATCGTCTTCTAGATCTTTAACAGAGAGAGAATACGCGTAAAGAGCGGAAAGATTATAAGTCAGCATGATAAAGCGTCCCATGGGCCCTCGACCAAGAGCCACAATGAGGTACGATGTCCAGAGAGACATAAGCCACCCGAAGAACGCCAATATAAACGCGTTACCACGCGAAGCAATCCAAGCAACAATAGCACACACTGCTCCCAGGCAAGTTCCAAAGAAACGTGCAAATCCAGTTGTGTTAGACGCTCCGATGGTCATTGAACATACTAACATGTAGGAGAGTAAGCCCCATTCTCCACGCCAGTGCTGATAAAAGGGCCGTGTCGACCCCAGGAAGGACGGTAATGCGTACAATGCCGCTCCGATGCCAACCTTGATACTGAATTTGACATCATCGCGGCGGAGCACGTCAAGCGCCCTCCATACTCGGTACCTAACAGGCAAATTTCGACCCTGTTGGGGGGATACTGCCTCCATCTCTGTC
Organism: Cladonia metacorallifera KoLRI002260; assembly: GCA_000482085.2. Classification (NCBI taxonomy): domain Eukaryota; kingdom Fungi; phylum Ascomycota; class Lecanoromycetes; order Lecanorales; family Cladoniaceae; genus Cladonia; species Cladonia metacorallifera. The sequence goes on along the minus strand of KI911115.1, from coordinate 1,814,136 downwards.
TTTCTCTGCATTGGGCTTGGAATGTCTTCTGGCATTTCGCTTTCTTCGTCTTGTGCAATAAGGCTATCATTTTCTGATAGAATAGATTAGCTGAGCTGGCTCGCTTGACGAGCGACGACGACATATCAGCGGAAAACTTGCCGGGATCGCCACTCTTCTGCTCTGACTTTGAACGAGGGATTTTGCCCCAGAATCTGAGCCAGTTCCAAGACCGGCCGTATGGCCTCTCTTCGACTTCAAGCTTCAAGCTGTCTAAGATTTCAAGATACTTCTTGGTCTCATTGGCTAGATCAAGGAGTGAAAAACTGAAATAACCACAGCTAGCAGCCACTTCTTCGAAGTCGGCTTGTACTTGGACAGACCCTGCTTTGGCGAATTCTTTGTTCTTGTATAGCAGAGTTAAGGCCTTTTGTCGTGAGCTCGCATACAGTTCTACAGCGTCTTCTAGGCTCGTTCTAAGCTGAGCTTCTCCCGCAATCTGGCCATCCGGAGTATATGGGAGTTCGTCCAAGATTTTTCGTAGAGTAATGGCTAGTGATTTCTTAAGTGGGGCGTCAGTACGAAGATACAGCTAGGTGGAACATTTTCACTTACCATGGAAGGCCCCAGTTGTGTGATGAATCTCGAGAATATGTCTGAAGGCGAACTGAGGGTCGAAGTGAGGCTGTCGCCGTCTGGCATTGGATGAGCCAGCCGACTATCTTCAAAGGTCTCGTCGTCCGGTGTTTCATCAATCGCAACAAGAACACCATGCTGCTCCGAAGGAGATATCAAGCTATTTGTCACGGTTGGGAAAGATGAAAATGTTGGTGTCGCAAAACCTGTACTTATTGGAGTATTCGAGGCTGTTTCACCAGCTGGTGCTCGTGCTATGAGAAGAAACTGAGTGGTTGCAGCACTGCGTAGACCACCAATATTCTGCGACAGTCTTTGCATACAACTAACGAGTTTCGCCTCTAGCTGATACTCCTTTTCAGTGCCCATGATGTAGTGTTCGTACCTGGCCTCCTTCAAGTTTTTTGTCAGCGTATTGAGGACCTTCGTACTGTTTTCCGAAGCATCGCTGAATTGCCGTTGCTGCAGCTCTTCCTCGCATCCAGTGAGGAAGCCTTTTGTAATTATAGTGAGCAGGTCACCGAGAGAATCTGTCACTTGGACTAAGCTGTGTTTCATTTCTTGGCATGCAGACACTGGACTTATGAGCAAAGATACAGCAGTCGAGGCGAAGATACCCATAAGAATCATGATCGTTACTTGTGTCACTTTATCATCCGAGAACTCGGCGGCCTGCACTGCACCCTCTTTCGTCAAGACGGTAATTATTGCCAATGATGTCAACGAGCAGGAGATATTGACCAAAGGATCTCCCAATTTCTGCTTTATCCATCCCACCAGGCCTAACCCTCCGCCACAGAAGACTATCAGGACAAGGATATGACCAAGGGCAATAAGGCCAAGGGTTCTACCGAAAAACATTGAAACGCCCATGCTCGAAAAGGATATAAAGACTGAATACGCAAACGCCACGGCGGCACAAAGGATGGCTTGGACCATGCTTCCTTTTGACCTGGCGGGGTGAAAGTAAACAGTGATAGTAGCAACCATGTGCTTTCCATCCTGTTGCCCCAATAGAGCGGAGATAGCTGGGACGAAAGTGGCAAGGCTTCCCAGGAGGTAAGCAACACTGCATTTCAACACACCACGGCCAGTGTTAGAATTTACGAAGGCCCATGCCTGTTTGGCATGTCTCTTTGAGCTTTTCAAGAGCCTTGATAATTGGCCATTGTCTCGAGCACGATCAGCTCTTCTTCCCAGCAACGGGTGTCGGACATCTGAGGGTCCATCGGTAAATGCGCCACCAAGTCCGGTCGTAGGCCCAAACGTTACATTTCGTTTGACGCGCCGCCCAGTCTTAGGAATAATTAGAGTTGCCTGTCGTAGCTAATAGCCCCAAAGATGTCAGCAAGCTTCGCACGCTGCAAATTCTATGATTCGGTAACTCACCTTTGGCCGAAGAGCGTGGCGATGGGCCGGACCAGCACCGTTTGCATGACTAGAATTGAAACTCATCTTGTCCGAGACATGGTGTAGGACCACCAAAGAAACCAATGTCGAATCATTGGCGCCGCTCTATCTTCGCAACATTGTCTCTGGGTAGCTTCAACCCATCCCAGAACGCTCTTTCCAAGAACAATGCTCGAGGGCAGCTTGGCGGCTTTTGCCGAGCTTACGCGAGGTTAGATCTACCGCGCCTGACTCGGTCAGCGGCTACTTCATAGTAGAACTACGCTAGTGATTGGAGTGCATCGTCTGTATACTGAACATTACCGACCATTCGAGTCTGCATATCGTGCGAAATGGCGTCAAAGGTCCTTCCACGGGTTTCGAGATGTATTGGGCAAGGTTTCAGGCGGTCAATCAGACCTCAATGCCGGAATATATCATGCACACCCTCTGCGGCAAGTGAAGCTCTCCAGGTCGTAAGTCCACCAGCTGCTTCATTAAGCTCTTCTACGCTTCTGACCTCGACATCAGCATCGCGATTCCCCCGTCAACAATCCATCTATACCTTTCGAGTTCAACGAAATCAACAACAAGCTCATCGCGGAGATATTGAAACGATATCCACCGCAATACAAGAAGGCAGCCGTTATGCCGCTTCTCGATCTTGGTCAGCGGCAGCACGGCTTCACAAGTATAAGTGTAATGAATAAGGTGGCTAGGATTTTAGAGATGCCACCGATGCGAGTCTACGAAGTGGCAACGTTCTATACCATGTACAACCGGGATCCAGTGGGACGATTTCACATACAAGCATGCACAACAGTACGTCTCCTCAGAGTGCTCTCATAGTCGTTTTCAGATGGTCTGTACCACTCACACATGGATTATAGACTCCCTGCCAATTAGGAGGCGTTGGCTCAGACAAGATAATGGCAGCCATCGAGAACCACCTTGGTATCCATCCCGGCCAAACAACGGAAGATGGGCTATTTACCTTCAGCGAAGTCGAGTGTCTAGGCGCTTGCGTCAATGCTCCCATGGTGCAGATAAATGATGACTATTACGAGGACCTGACCCCCGAGTCGACCGTTACACTTCTCAAAGCGTTACAAGCGTCTGCGGAAGCTACTGGTGCCGCTGGGGGCACTGCGGGTATCGCAGGCAAGAGTACAGCGGTTACGGGAAGTACGAGTGGGCAGCCTAGAGGGCAGAGCGGCCAGAGCGGCAGTGTTGATGAACAGGCTGCGAGGGGTTATGCAGCAAAAGGGGTAAAGATGCCAAGTCCTGGCCCAATGAGTGGGCGCAAGACTTGCGAGCCACTTGCAGGATTGACTGCGTTGAAAGAAGAGCCTTGGGGCAATGAAAAATTGAGGACCGATGGGGCATTATAGAAGTCTAAGGCTCCTAATGTATGCCTGAGCCATTGGTGCAACCGTCGCGTTTGCGAATATCTCACGGGGTACACCCTTTTGCTCGCACAAGAATCTGCTAGCATCGACTAGTATATGGACATATTCGCGCCGCGATTGGCATTGGCTTGATGATATGGCAATGTGCACAGTCATGCGGAAGCATCCCTGCAATTCTGTTGCTATGATGCAACTTTCATACACAGCTTTTAGGAAATGATTCATTTCTCCACAGCAATCGATGCTATGAATTAGCTGGCCCTATTGTGACAGTCCCTACAAGTATGTCATACTTGGAAATGTTGAGTGGAGGGTAGGCCGGCTTCATTGGAATTTAGGTACATGATGAGAAGCGTTATGCCCATGAGAGATTAAGGATAGACCCTGGTAGAACGTACAAGCCAGACGGAAACACATAATATCGCGTTATGCCTTTTTCTGGTCAGCTTCGTTCGAGTGAATTTGAGACTCTGGACAGGCAATTTAGGAAGCGCGACTTCGGCAATGGCGCTTGCCTCCCAGCCGACCACTGTTCATTGTCAACCACACCCACCAAGTGCCCACGCAGGAGTAACAGATGAACTGGCTTCACCCCCCAATATTCTTTACTCTCCATATCGCCGTGTGATACTTGGGCTCCTTCATCTCTAATGGGGCGCCGGCGCCCATAAGACAACCAGGCGCCTCCCACTGGCTACACACGAAGTCAACATGCCCGACATCGATCCTGCAGCGCTGAGTCGCTTAGACTCGGTCGCTACAGCGAACCCCTCTGCTCTTTCACTATCCAAGATCAATGGGGTCTCGGCACTGCCAGTGCAGAAGGCTACCAAAACCGTCAACACTGCGCAGCGCATCGATCTTGAACCCCTGTATACTAGCTTAAAGGCAGCGATCGCTGATAACTGGGCAAAGTATAAAGAAGCTATCGGTCTATTCGTGCTTGGTAGGTCTATAGTCTTTATCAAAGCGCTTTAAAACTTCTGATGGTATATCAGCTGACGCGGGTGCGCTTTCTAATAGGGCGCCTGAATCAAAATGAGCTTGCCTTTCGAATAGACCATTTTGTGACCACCGATCCCAATATCCTACATCTGCATAATCAATTGATAGCTGGGATATATGGGAATGCCAATCGCGACCCTCCAGAGCCAGGGGTTGCACCCTGGGTTTCGGCCAATGACAAGCCTACCGTACTTTCTAAGCCCGTTTCTGGAGATGCCGCGGAGCAAAGGCTGAAAACAGAGGTCATGCAATTACCAGCCAGAGATCGACGAAGAATCAAAGAAGCTGCTGATGTGAGTCACATTTTTTGCTGCCATTACAACGATAGCTGGGATCAGGCTAAACTGATGACCGCAGGGTGAGATATTTGACAGCGTTGCGAACTCCGTCGTTACCTCGATGAATAATTGGCATAATGCAAAGACGATTAAGCTTCCAGACTCCGTTCCTGCAAGCGCAGGTGGTTTGAACAAGACAAGTAGGTTACCACTCGCCGTCTATTACAACTTTGCTATACTGACGGCATGTGAAAACAGACTGGGATCTCGAGGTCCGCAAACGCTACTCCCAACCTCTCGCCAGCGAAACAGGCGAGTTTCCGGATACTGATTCTATAAACAACCGTATGGTGCCCATCTGCTACGAGCAATCCCTTCCCAATGGTCCGTCTGCCAATTGCGCCGAATTCATGGCTACCGCCACAGAACAATATATCAAGTCGGTTGTTGGCCAAGTTCTAGCTAAAACGAGATCCAATCTTGCAGGCGCTGCCGGCGCTCTCTCGATAACAACGCGGCGTTATCGGCAACAGCTAGAACGCGAAGAGAGCATGTTGTCAAGAGGAGAGGTTACAAGAGGTCCCATCAGTAACCTTCTGCCTGTCGAAACGAAAGAAGCTGGTGCGCGGAGACCATTAGGGACGGGGGATTTCAGAATTGCTTTGGGTGTTGGTGGTGATTGCGGGCTGGGTCAAATGCCTACGGTTGTCGAGAACATTCTGAGCAGTTATCCGGAAGGGGTCTTGGAGGGTTGGGGAAGTCATCCGGACAGAATGGAGGTGGATGAGGATGAGGAAATGAACAGGGGAGGCGCCAGGGTCAATGGCGCCCTTACGAATGGAGTCCATGTCAACGGCATTACTTCTACCGACAATGAGAGCTATGGATGGGAAGGTGGAGGGGCCAAGGACCGAGAAAAGCTTTTCGCCCTACTGGATGAATGTTTGGCTATTGGGCAATAGCCCTTTCGACAACTCGTTACTGGATTTTCATTATTGATTTACGCATGCATGGAAGGTACAGGCGTTTGGGGGCAAACCACGGCTCTGGAAATGGATTTCATTGGAGCCCATGCATCGATGGAGCGATTGGAGTCCCACGGTAAAGGTGCTTGGATGGCTGGAAGATACCCAATTGCTGCATAATGGAAGTTGGACGGCTTTCACGGCGTTGCTTACAATGTGAGATACGGATATGCTAATTATTCTTATGTATAAAAATGTGTCTAGACGTGCGAGTCTTCGAAGCTACAAGCCAAATACAAAAGGGGTTCTAGTACTATGGACATTCACTATTTGCTGTATACAATTTGAGTACATTTTTTCCGAATCTTCTATTACATATGAAGGCAACTGTAAAGCGTACGAAGGTATCTAGCTATTCGCAATTGAACGCAATGCTGATGCAGATGCAGCTAATCTCCTGGACGCCTCGCTATTAGAACAAATCTACACTTCGCGCCGTGGCTTCAGCTAAAATGCATCCCCTTTTTATTAAACGCCCATAACAACTTTAAGAAATCTCCTTCGTCGCACATTCTAGCCCTCTTATCTGCCAACTCCGTCTCATCTTCGAGTACTTTTCTCACTTTCTCTCTCACCAACTCAGCGACTTTACCCTTCCGTTTTCGCATTGAGCCAGACTTTACATTGAGCAGCCTAGCCTTTTCATCCAATTCGTCTTTAAAGAACGATGGAATGTCAGGATCATCTACATCCATGATACCATCCCATTCTTCTTCCTGTTCCTCCTCCCCCCCTACTTCCTCAGCATCTTCATCAGGACTGCCCCCAATAGCAGCGTCCATCACCATCTCCGTACCCACTTCTGCTTCAGCCGGTCCTTCCTCAACCGCAATGTTGTTCTGTGCGCACCAGGTCCTATAGTTCGCCTCCAACATCTCCATAACCGTGGTTGTCCCCAGGAAGCCCGCCCTTAAAGTTCTATTTTTCCTAACAAAGCACACTCTTAGAAGCCCATCCCATTCGTCCCAATTAATCTGCGGTCTCGGCCTCTTTGGCACAAGTCTAACTACACTGCTTTCGACAGCTGGTGGAGGCCGAAAATTGTTACGGCCGATCTTCATTATGTGTGTCACTGTAGCCCACATCTGGGTGTTGACTGAGAGGCGAGAATAGAGAGCGGAGCCGGGGCGAGCGAAGAGGCGTTGGGCGAATTCGAGTTGGAAGGTTAGGATGCAGGTTCGTGGGGAGGGGGAGAGGGTCAAGAGTTTGAACGTGAGGGGAGAGGAGATCTATAGCATGTCAATCCAATTTTATGACCCGTATTTTCCGGAAGCCCATCGTACTTGGTATGGTGTATTGCTTATGCATACGTCGAAATAGGGCAGTTCAGTCTTGATCACGTCGCCCAGTAGAACTTCCAATCGTTTTGCTTCAGGCTTGCCTTGTACACGCTTTGTGACTTCGCTTGCCATTCTGGGGTCAAGCTCAACGGCTATGACTTTCTTGGCCTTTTCCAAGATCTTGACGGTGATGTTGCCAGTACCAGGACCGACTTCGAGGACTATCTGGACAATTTCAGCGGTGTGATATGCCTAAACCTCTCCGGAGTACGGACATCACTCTGTTTGAGATCTGCCTTATCCACAATTGCTTGAGCTACACCTGGATTTTTGAGGACATGCTGCCCGATGTCCGTCTTCATCTTAAAGATATGGTTGGCGGCAGAGCCTTTGCCCCCGTGGTTATAAGGGCTGCCGTGGGCAGCGCCATTGCGCTTCCCTCTGGGCACTTTGGGCATGATGCACTCAGAGTAGCAATCGCCTCGAATGTACACTTAGAGGAATCAACCGACTCAAGTCATGCGTCTCCACTACACAGGGTAAGAAGTCAAAAGTTCGTGCTCGGCCTTATCGATAAGGCAGGGTACGCTTGCACATTTAGCGCCATTGAGATCGGTCTTCAGTTCTCGGCCCCAATTTTCTAACTGCTTCGACTCCGCGAAACCTCACTTGTCGGAACCCCTTCCTTGCACGGTGAATTGGAAGGTTATTCCAGTAACCGCAACGATGGCAGGACGTAAAGACTTCCTTAGCATGCCCGCGCCCGAGAATTACGTGGCTGGTCTCGGACGCGGTGCTACAGGCTTCACAACCCGATCCGATTTAGGGCCTGCAAGAGAAGGACCCAGTGAGGATCAGATCAAGGAAGCTCTTGCTAAACGCGCTGCACAGCTTGGAGCTGCGCCGCCAACAGCATATGGAGCACCAGAGAAAAAAGACGAACCTGATGAGGATGACGAGCGCTTTCAAGATCCCGAGAATGAGACTGGTCTATTTTCAGGAGGCAATTTCGATGCGGATGATGATGCAGCTGACCGGATATACCAAGATGTGGATGAGCGCATGGAGAAGAGGAGAAAGGCAAGAAGGTTCGTAGCTCTATTTCCTTTAACCCTTTCTGTACCTACGTGTCGAACACATGGTTTATCAGACACCCTGGTTTTGTATGAGCAGATTACCGACTTGAGTCCGTCCACCTCATTTAGGGAAGCCCGCGAAGCCCAAGAACGAGAAGAATACGAGGCGAACAACCCAAAAATCCAACAACAATTTGCAGATCTCAAACGAAGTCTGGCGAGCGTGTCAGAAGAGGACTGGGCCAACCTTCCTGAAGCTGGAGATCTTACAAGGAAGAACAAACGGACCAAGACCAACGCCCGCAACAGGTTCTACGCTGTGCCGGATAGTGTTATTGCAGGGGCTAGAGACTCGACGCAGATGGACACGACCGTGCAAGATGACGGCCCTTCAACGAATGGTTCGGATGTTGCAGACGGGACTATGACGAATTTTGCCGATATTGGAGCAGCGCGAGACAAGGTTTTGCAGGTGCGCTTGGACCAGGCTGCTCAGTCAGGAGGAGGAGATTCTACATCAGGCACCGCTACGAATATCGATCCCAAAGGTTATTTGACCAGTCTATCGAAGACTGAATTGAAGGCCGGTGAGGTAGAAGTAGGTGATGTCAATCGGGTGCGAGTCTTGCTTGAATCAGTCATTCGCACCAACAAACATCACGCTCCTGCTTATGTGGCGATGGCGAGATTGGAGGAACTTGCTGGCAGAGTGGTCGCAAGCAGGAAAGCGATTGCGTTGGGTACGGAAATGTGTCCGAACAGCGAAGCTGTGTGGTTAGAGTCCATGAGGCTTAACGACAATTACAACGCCAAGATCATAGCAGCGAAGGGTATCCAAGCCAATCCTCAGTCGACGGCTTTGTGGATCGAGGCTATGCGACTGGAGAGTCTGACTTCCAGTAAGCAACGTGTGCTAAGGCGCGCTGTTGATGCGCTACCGAAGAGTGAGAAGATCTGGAGAGAACTGATCAACTTGGTTGAAGACCCCCCGGAGGCCAAGTTATTGACAGCTAAAGCGGTTGAGGAAATCCCATTGTCGGTGGATCTATGGTTAGGATTGGCACGGCTGGAGGTCATGACTGGCAACCCGACAGACGCTCAGAAAGTTTTGAATAAGGCTAGGTTATCGAATCCAACCTCTTTCAGGATATGGATCGCTGCGGCGAGATTAGCAGAAGAGACAGGCAAGGGCAATCCGCATCAGATAATAAAGCGTGCTGTTATGTCACTAGCCCGTGAGAACGCCATGCTTAAGCGCGAAGAGTGGATAGCAGAAGCAGAGAAGCTAGAGGGGGAAGGAGGTGCCGTACTGACATTACAGGCTATCATAGCGGAGACACTTGGATTTGGGGTCGACGAAGATGATGATAGGAAAACTTTGTTCCTCGACGATAGCCAGGCTAGCATTGCGCGAGGAAGGTTCGAAACCGCAAGAGCCATCAATGCCTACGCTCTAAGGGTATTCCCAACCAGCGAGAAGCTTTGGCGTTTCGCTACAGAATTCGAGAGGAATCACGGCACTGAAGAATCAGAACGGCAACTTTTAGAAAAGGCCTGCGAAGCCTGCCCGTCGTCGGTCAGCCTATGGCTATCACTTGCCAAAGCCAAGCGGAAAGGACCGGACGGAATTGACGAGTCTCGACGTGTTCTTGGCCGCGCCTTCAACCAGCTCAGTGCTAACGAATCTATATGGTTGGCTGCTGTGGAATTGGAAGCAGGGACCGGCAACATTGCAGAAGCAAGATCGCTTCTTCAGACAGCTCGAGAACAAGCAGGTACTGACAGAGTATGGTACAAAAGTGTGGCTTTCGAGCGGCAACAGGGCAATGACTCCGTTGCTCTGGATTTTGCTATCGAAGCTCTGCAGCTCTATCCTAAGCAGGCAAAACTTCATATGCAGAAAGGACAGATTTACGCTGCACAGGGAAAGATTCCTCAAGCACGAGAAGCTTACAACGTAGGAACTCGAGCATGTCCGACCTCTATACCTCTTTTTCTCCTCCTTAGTCGCTTAGAAGAGGCCAACGGCGTTGTTGTCAAAGCAAGAAGTGTTTTGGAACGCGGTATCATGAACTCACCCAACAGTGCAGAACTTAGGCTTGAGGCAATTCGGGTTGAGCGAAGGGCAGGCAATATACCCCAAGCTAAGGTCCTTATGGCCAAAGCTCTTCAGGCGCTCCCCACAAGCGGGATTCTTTGGAGCGAGTCTATATGGCATCTAGAGCCTCGAACACAGCGCAAACCGCGTAGTCTGGAGGCTATCAAGAAATGCGACAATGATCCTACCCTGTTCGTCACCGTCGCACGTGTTTTCTGGGGCGAAAGAAAACTTGACAAAGCAGCGAACTGGTTTGAGAAAGCTATCTTACTTGATGCTGACCTGGGGGACACTTGGGCTTGGTATATGAAGTTCTTGAACCAGCATGGAACCGAGGAGAAGGTCCAAGATACAATAGCCAAAGCCGTATCCAATGAGCCGAAACACGGAGAAGTCTGGCAAGCCGTAGCCAAAGATCCAAAAAATGCCGGAATTGGGACTGAAGCAATCCTAAAGAAAGTGGTCTCTCTACTTGAGTAGTTCCCAGATACGGTGGAGCATGGATTAAGTGCATGTAAAGTATACCTTACCTTTGAACCGCCTTTCGGACCAAAGGCCAGCAACACAGTTATAAAAATTCACGTACTGAATCCTACTTCATATTTTGAGGAACATGGCTTGACGTGAAACATGCCTGCACCGGGTTTTCGACGTATCTTTCGTGCTCTTCGCCTTCGTTTGGGGCTTGTTTCCTGGACTTGCACAAGAAGACATTTCTACGCAACACAAGAAACGTCCAGCATCTCTGTGGAGCCCCAAGAGGCCAACTGTTCTGTCTCAGGCAGTGGGTACGCACCAGCAAGGCGCAATCGGCGCGAACTTTGTCCACTTATACCTTTGATGATCGATGCTGCAAGGCACAAGGGCACTCTGATAGCCAGCACGGTATTCCTGCGGACACTGATGATATATGAGACAGTCGCTAATCAGAGGCAAAGAATCACATAGGGCAAGCTTATTGATTGTGAGCATCTTCGAGGACGAGAAACCATATGTATACAAGGGTGCGAAGCTAAGGCTCAGTGACGGATATTAGGTGTTCAAGACCTTGTGCGGCACAGACTTGATGTCTACACGTTGCGATGACAAACTTGATTGCTGCACCACCCGCTTGCAGCATCTGACGGGTATAAAAGGCTGAGTTACACCGACATGAAACCCTGGTATTCGCGTCAGGTTGTTATGGACACCATGTTCATTGGAGGATTGCTTTGTCCGTGCAATAGGCAAAGGCTAAATACGTAGAGAGCTTATCGCCAACTGCCGCCAGCTCTCGCCCTTGAATAGGTTTTGCGATTTTGCCTTGTCATTAAGGCCTTGTAATATAGCCTCTGTGGTTTCTTGATCTTCATGCTTGTTCTCCTTCATAACTGTGATGGCTTCATACGATCCTATCCAGCTGTTTCGGAGGTCCCTATTGAGTTCTGTTAGGATCATAGTTGTCTTGTCAATTGTACAGACTGCAACATCCACAACATGCTATACGCCTGACAAGAAGACCGCCCTCGATATTCCGTGTCAGAATGGAACATTCTCGGCTTGTTGCTCTACGGACGCCTACTGTCTCTCCAATGGCTATTGCATGACGGATTGGGTGCTGTCACGAGGTAGCTGTACGGATCGGTCATGGACATCATCTGCGTGTCCTCAGCAATGCCAGAAAAGTAAGCGGTAGCCTCATCTGTGAATTACGAAAAATAACAGGCGTATCTGATGCTGAATCATCTTCCGGGTCGGTAGCAAACCCTGGCGGCAACACACTACTAGCCCCCTGTGATCTAGACAAATGGTCCTGCAACCCTTCCACATGTCTCACCTCCAATTTCACCCTTCCAAAGGGCTCCATCCTTTCAAAGGACGATCAACCCTTACTCACCGTCACTATATCCGCTATCACTACAGCCATTACTTTCAACCCTCCAGTAACAGAAATCACAACCATCGCTACTCTCACCACGACCATTACACCAATAACCCTTGCGACCCAGATCACAAGCCCCTTGGCTCCCACTGGCCAGGTCAGCCAGGTCAAATCTATGACCAAGATCGTAGTTACAGGTATATGTATCGGCATACCCTTCGCCATGACCATCATAGCCTTATCCCTAATGCTACTTTTTGAGCGCCAAAAGAGCAGGAGCTTGACCATGGAGAAAAGCCAATTGAAGGCTTGTGTGCTATACCATAAAGAGCTTTACGCGCAGAGTTTGAAAGTGGGGAGGTTGTATGACGGGGATGAGAGTCCGAGGTTGAGGTAGATGCAAATTGTAGGGCGGTCCTAAAAACCCAAAGAATGAACACGTTTGGAACGGGCTTCGAGAAGATAGTGCCTGGGGGTCCTTGGGACAGAGCCTCGAGGGTTCGGTACTGGTGTCTTGTAGCAGTGCCATGGTGTATGACTAGCAAGATCGGCGTTCGTATTGAGCACTGGGGGCTCTACGAAATTGGACAAGTTGAAAGCTTGGTACACCCTTTGACTGGCGAACAACCATATGGATGAGAGACAACGCAAGATATCTCAATTTCGTCGAGCAGCGTGGGCGTAGCCTTACATGGTGTTTCGTCCTGTCACAACCTTGAAAGGTTGCCATGCAGCTTGGGTGTATGGAAGATACCGTAGAGACATGATTGATAAGCGCCATACAACAAAGTGGAGCTCCACAGAAAAACTTTGATGATTGATCGTTCCGTATATTCTGTGTCAATCGCCGATGAGTACCCCAATTTCATACGCGAGAGAAAGCTCACGTGGCTTGTAGAATGGTCGACCCTATAGGGCTATACAGTTGGAGGCTGCATATTTTAGTACACTTGGGGGGTGCATACAGTTGGGGTGTCAACCTTCTACTGAATCGTGGGACGTGGGACGTGGGCACTACCGGTGATTCCCACTCATCCCACCAAAACAACCGCTACCAAAATTACGGAGAAAACTAGTACGCCTGTTATTGCTCACCATTAGAGAAATACGACTCCAATTGTGGACACAACTATAATTTTCTCCACTTTTGTATTTATCGCACGATAGATACAAGCGAAGTCTTGGCATGATCGAGCAAACGCGACAGAAGGGTAATTCTAGGGCCGTTAACAGAAAGCACTCCTAACCAGTGGATGTGTCAGGTACCTCTTTCTACCTTAAGTGAGGGTTCATTCCCGTCCATGAATCAGTGTGTGCAACAAGTGACTGAGGTAAGTCATATTCTCTACTGCTTGATGAGTCCATCGTGGAAAAAAACGCCTCTCAGGCGTTGCGGTTATGCCGAAGCCACCTGTTACAAGATCCTGCTAAATTGAAACTACTTCTACAGATTCGGCCCCCTACAGATAAGGATGATTCTTTCATAGGGCTAGGCTTGTGGCGAGCAGATCCCTGGCCGCCAATCTGCAGCCACGCACCTATTGCCGCTCGGCATTCTATCTTTGTCTGTGAAGTACTATATCGGGTCAACCCTAGCGCTGTGGCCTGACGTCGCGCAACCAATTGTTGGTCCACAATTGAAAATTCAGGCAAAACTGGGAAAATCTGGTGCGATAGTGGGAAAATTCCCTTATAGACGAATGTGTCACAAAGCATTTTCTTTGGTTCTAGTACCGAAGAGGCTGATTAAAGAACATTTCTCCGCTGGCCGGTGACGAGCTTTGACGCCTTTCTCGCCATTTCGAGCTGCCACTATCCGCGGCAATCAGTCTGATGTCCGATGGCACTACACACGACCGACAACAGGGCGGGCACTAAACTTTGCTTTCCGTCAACCGGCACTGAAAATCATTTCCATTTTGATGGCGACGACATTCCGTCTTTCCTTCCTCCCGTCAATGTCACTGGATACTCGTAAGTGGATAGCTGGCAAAAGAAAAGAGAAAACAGGTTGCTGTGGACCTAAAGGACACTTAATTTAGGGGGCATATGTGGTTTTTCTTATGTGACGCGGCTTATCTCTGTTCTCTGCCTTCATTCGATGTGGCTAGGAGGCGCAGCTGCATCTGGATCACATCCTTCCACAGGTAGGTGTATGGGTCCTCGGGCGCACTCGGCATTTTCCAGACCTCCAGGCTACATACCCCCACCACCCCCATCCTCTCCCCCCCAAAGCCTCTCCTTTCCTCTACACTGCACCCTTACCTATTCCTGTCACCTCTCGCTAGATATACCCACGATTGTACACCTCCCGAGCGCCTGGGTCAGATGCCAAGTGCTGTGCCAAGCGCTGTTTCAGCCTTTGAATTTTTCGGAATTCATCCACAGGGTATATGCGCAGGTAGCCCTCCTTTTCCATGCAGTCCGGAGAACTTGAGCCTCTCCAGACCCGTGGTTTTTGCAAAGGACTTGCCGCTCAGACCACCATCCATCTGCGCTTCGTCTGTCCAGGCTCTTTGATAATCGTAGACGGCACTTGCCATGCTTACATTCCAATAGCTTACTTCCTACGACGGGACTTCGTATTTGCGCGCATTCTCTTTGGAAACCATCGATGTTGTCATTCGCAAAGCTGCGCTGACGTCTCACGTATAATTGCTCGGTGCCTGCATATCGCCATGCTTACATGCATGATCGAAAGCGAAATGAGCTGCGAGATTGAAGGGGTACAGCTGAGGATATACGTATGGGAGTTTACAGCTGAGGACGTACGAGTGGGGAATTGGTACCAAGTACCCATCGTTCACAACGTGGTTTCGTAAGGCTATGCGAGATCTCAACGGGGCTAATCTATCAGAGACTGCGCGCCTGTGCCTTATTACAGGTTAATGTAGTATTTTGGGCCATGGGATACGCCATGGGATTACGTGGACCCACAAAACTGACCTTTTTCGAGCGCTTCGTGATAACCCTCGCCACACCAACTCGATAAATATTTACAGAACGGGACTTAGACAGCTGCAAGGTCCAGGTGGGCCCTGTGGGAGAACCTTGCAAATGGCTTCTTCCGGCATAGCCGTCGGTATCTGGCAGAGCACCAAGGTAGAGACAAGTCGGAGGAAATCCTGCTCCAAGCGATATGGCGGTTCGTGTGACCTCACCAGACCTTTCCCTTTGTGTCACGTTGCTCGTTCTATTTGCAGTCTCTCAAGTTCCTTCACTGTGCGTCGAAACATTTTTTGTACAGCGGATTGCATTTCCTTCCCTCAACCTTTACATTCGTTCGTGTTTCATTTTGTGGGGTCTATTTGCATCTACATTCGTTCCCCCTCCATATCTCCCACTAATTACAACCCTCCCTACGATTAATGTCTAGTTCAGTGCCAGCATCTTGATTACTCGCAGCTCTGATGATCTATGTTCTTTCGTTACGCCTCTTCCCCTAGGCCAATGGCTCTATCCAGGCTCAGCAAGGCATGCCTACGCTGCCTATGCCTGGTCTGGCTTTTTCTAACTCCTATAACTGTCACTCTCAAGTACGACCCAGAACAAGCAACATGGAACCTGAACACCAACCAATCTGCCACGGTCCCTCTCGATTACTCAGGTGCCTGGCAGGGTCATGTCTTCACTCCGTCGCCCTCGAATTGGCGGATGCCCTTTTATACTATTATGCTAGATCGGTTCGTTAATGGTAATCCTTCAAATGATGATGCAAATGGTACACAGTACGAGCACGATATTACGCAGACCCAACTTCGTCATGGCGGAGATATACAGGGACTGGAAGATAGTCTTGACTATCTACAAGGAATGGGGATAAAGGTCAGTCGCCGAAATGCTGCTTCGGTCAAAGGATCAATGCTGATTGTACATAGGTGCTCTACCTCGCTGGGAGTCCTCACATCAACGTACCATGGGCTTCCGATGGCTATAGCCCCCTCGATTTCACACTCTTGGACCATCACTTCGGTACCATTGCAGAATGGCAAACTGCAATTGCAGAAGTACACAGGCGAGGGATGTATGTGGTTCTTGACAACACTATGTCGACGTGAGTCAATGCAGGGCCCACTGAACAGTATGTGGCTAATCCTATGACTTGCAGGATGGGCGACCTCATTGGCTTCGAAGGCTACCTGAACCAGTCTACACCTTTCAATAACAAAGAACATAACGCGCTATGGAAAACAGACCGACGATACATGGACTTTGCTTTTGGGAACAATGAGTTGCCACAATGCGACTACCCGAGGTTTTATGGGGATGATGGTATGGAAGTCACGAATTTGACAACGGAATTGGTCGGCTGCCGTGACAGTGAATTCGACCAATACGGAGAGATTGCAGCTTTCGGCAATTATCCTGAATGGCAACGTCAGATCTCAAAATTCGCTTACGTTCAGGATCGTCTCCGTGAGTGGCGACCAGATGTGTTGTCCAAAATCGAGCATTTTGCTTGTATCACCCTTGCCATGTTGGACATCGACGGGTATCGAATGGATAAAGGCCTCATGATAACTGTTGACGCGCAAGCGGATTGGTCAAATTCCGTGCGGCAATGTGCTCGTACCTATGGAAAGGACAATTTCTATATTTCTGGTGAAATTGTCTCCGGAAACACATTCGGCTCCGTCTACATTGGGCGAGGTAGAACGCCTGATCAATATGTAGACAACGCTACCCAAGCTGTATTAATGACTAACAAGTCGGACGACAAGTATTTCATCCGCGATGTTGGGGAAAACGCCTTCGATGGAGCAGCCTTTCACTACACAGTATATAGATTCCTGACACGATTCCTAGGGTAGGTCCATTCTCGCTGTATATGTGATACGTTAATGCTGACTGTGCTTCAAGCATGGACGGTACCTTTGGCGCCTCAGGAGATCCGCCAACAGACTGGATTGCCTTTTGGACAACCATGTTGCAGACAAATGACATGGTTAATGCTAACACTGGCGAATTCGATCCCAGGCATATGTACGGCGTCACCAATCAAGATGTGTTCCGCTGGCCAGCAATTGTCAATGGTACACAAAAACAACTACTCGGAATGTTCATAACCACGTTGCTCCTCCCTGGAATACCGACACTGGTGTGGGGCGAAGAACAAGCATTCTATGTCATGGATAACACAGCTTCAAACTATGTCTACGGAAGATCCCCGATGTCATCATCTCAGGCTTGGGAAATGCACGGTTGCTTCACCATTGGTAACTCAAAATACTACCAATTCCCCATCGACGCTGGTCTACGCGGTTGCGCCGATGATTCAATCAACCTGGACCACCGAGATCCTTCCAACTTAATCCGAAACATTATCAAGAGCACCTACGAAATGCGCAAAAACTATCCGGTACTTAATGATGGCTTCTCGATACAGCAGTTGTCTAAGCAGACCTACAATATCTATCTTCCTGGAAGTAACCATACTCCGACCGAAACTGGCATGTGGAGTATGGAGCGAGCGGGCTGGGATGGCGCCCAAAGCTTTAATCAGTCTGTTTGGCTTGTTTACAGCAACGAGCAAGACATAAACACCTATACTTTTGAGTGCAACAATAGTACTGCTGCATTGATTGCACCCTTCGCTGGTGGTACGACCGTCAAGAATCTGTACGCACCATATGATGTGTATACCTTGGAAAATTCCTCTACTACTTTGCCATCCGATCCAGATAAATTTAGTGGTTGTCTCTCACAGATCCAGCTGCCAGCTTGGGGTTTCAAAGCCTTCGTCCCAGAAAATGAGTTCATAACTCCTTCGCCGGTCATCACCGGATTCCTTCCTGGACACGACGCTCGCCTCCTCTCCACGGACACTATTCCAATTGAAATCCACTTTTCCGCTCCAATGGATTGCGACCATATCACGAAAACGCTTTACATCAACTCCACCACAGCTGACAATGAAACAGCTATATTGGATAGTGGCAGCGTTCAGTGCAAAAACCTTTCTAGTGCGGACGTAGACCCAAATCCGTGGTCTGGAGGTGCTAGCACCGCTTGGATGTTTGCCGCCAATCTGACTAATGTGTCGGATGGTGTACACCAAGTAACCATCAGTAATATATCTGCTACAGATGGTAAAACCTCAACGAATTCCGTTGATCACTTCCTACTTCGTGTCGGTCAAGCCGACAACCCAATAGTCTTCCCCAAGTCTGCTAATTACAGCTCGAGCTTATTTTTTAAAGACCCAAATGGTACGCTCACTATCGCACACAATGCCCCTGGCGCAGACCAATTCCGATATTCCTTGAACTTCGAAACCACATACAGTGACTGGGAAGATTATCCAAGCAGCGGAAACACGACTCTGGCTCCAAAAGTATGGTCTGGCACAAAGCTCCAAGCCTGGAGCGGCGAGCACGTTATTGTTCAATACTGGAGTCGCTTAGCGGGCAGCAGTGATCACGTACAACATGGAGACGTCGCCACTGGAACAACCGTTACGCCTCGACGCTTTCCTCATTTCTTCCTACATGGTATCTTCAATCAGTATGGGTTTGATGCAGGCTTCCCTAATGAGATGGTCCAAGACGCTAAAGACAAGCTTTGGAAGTTCAACTTTATGGGTGAATGGCCTGTTCAAGTTGCGTTGAATGTTTGGGGGATGAACCCTGATGGACAGCCAGATCAGACTAGGGTTTATGGTGATATCGATGGAGATCTTGTGCTCGATCGTATACCTCCATTATCGCTCATCAATAATGTTATCAACATCACCGATTCACCGCCATCTCCATACCTCGCCAATCAGATCGCCTTAGATGATGGCAGTATGAGACTTCAGATTATACCTGTGGGCAATCGGTGGGCACAAATGGTGCTCTACATTCTTCTTTGGCTGGTACCAGTCTTGAGTGGGGCTACAGGAGTTTGGCTCTTCGTCAAGTCCTTCTATCGCGTCAAGATGAACGATATTGGTGTAACTGAGAAAAAGAGCATGGTCCCACTCATTGTTCGAAGGCGGATCAAGCACCCGGGCAGGACAATCAGTACACAACCTCTGACGATGGGTAGCCTATATCAAAACTCCACCGCCGCCCCAACATCAGAAGCTTTACCGCAGACTGCCAGCGGTGGGCTCAATCTACAGGTAGAGCCAGCTATTGAGACTCAGGAGCGCCGTAAAGTCCTAATTGCGACTATGGAGTATGATATCGAGGACTGGAAGATCAAGGTCAAAATCGGAGGTCTTGGTGTCATGGCACAATTGATGGGCAAGAACCTTGCACACCAAGATCTCGTCTGGGTAATTCCCTGTGTTGGGGGTGTCCAATATCCAATGGACACTCCTGCGCAGCCCATGACCATTGAGATCCTCGGCAATGAGTATCAGATTCAAGTCCAATACCATATCGTACGCAATATTACCTATGTACTATTAGATGCGCCTATCTTTCGCCAGCAGACGCAATCCGATCCATATCCGCCTCGCATGGACGACCTGGACAGTGCTATCTATTACTCGGCATGGAACCAGTGTATTGCCGAAGCTATGAGAAGGTTCCCTGTTCATCTATACCATATTAATGACTACCATGGGACAGTAGCACCCTTGCATCTCTTACCGACTGTGATACCTTGTGTGCTTTCCCTTCACAACGCGGAATTTCAGGGTTTATGGCCTATGCGCACGGTATCGGAGCGAGAAGAGGTCTGCAAGGTGTACAACCTCGATCCAGCGATTGTGCTAAAATATGTCCAATTTGGAGAGGTCTTCAGTAAGCTAAACTTATACCTTATAGGTCCATTGTTGAATGACACTGACATTAGACTTCTCAACAGATCTGTTGCATGCGGGCGCAAGCTACCTCCGTATACATCAAAAGGGTTTTGGGGCTGTTGGTGTCTCAGCGAAGTATGGGAAACGTTCATTCGCAAGATATCCTATTCTCTGGGGAATTGACAAAGTGGGAGCCCTTCCCAACCCAGATCCGACAGACACTGGAGAATGGAATAAAGAACAAGTCAAAACTTCGGACATTCCCATTGATGAGGAACTCGAAGCCGCTAAGCCCGGTTTCAAACGACAGGCGCAAGAGTGGGCCAACTTGAACCAGGATCCAAGCGCTGATCTGTTTGTCTTTGTCGGCAGGTGGTCCCAGCAGAAGGGCATCGAGTAAGTCAAGCCCATCCTTTAGAGGTATAGATGACTGACAATTATACTCCCTAGCCTTATAGCTGATTGCTTTCCGTCCATAATGGAGCATAATCCAAAGGTGCAGCTGATCTGCGTGGGGCCCGTGATTGACCTCTACGGTAAATTCGCCGCCTTAAAATTCGCTCGAATGATGGAAGTCTACCCCGGAAGAGTCTATTCCAAACCAGAATTCACCGCCCTCGAACCATATATCTTCAGTGGCGCAGACTTCGCGTTGATGCCCTCTCGAGACGAGCCTTTTGGTTTGGTGGCTGTAGAATTCGGTCGCAAGGGAGCTTTGTGTATCGGAGCTAGGGTGGGAGGCTTAGGGCAGATGCCTGGCTGGTGGTTTACCATCGAATCGACGACTACTAAACACGTGATTCAGCAATTCAAGATCGCTTGCCAGGGAGCACTAGCATCGAAGCCCGAAGTTCGTGCCATCATGAGAGCTCGTGCAGCCAAGCAACGCTTTCCAGTTGCGCAGTGGGTAGAGGATTTGGAGAAACTTCAATCGACGGCAATTGAAATCAGTCAGAAACAGCAGTCTAAGGCTTCGCGACAGAGCTTATTCGCACCTAGTGGCGCCTCGACTCCAACACAGTCCCGTCGGAACACCCAAGCACTTTCTCACCGCGCGACTCCAGCGCACTCTCGCAATGGAAGTAGAAATGCTAGCAGAGCTCCGAGCCCACTCCGATCAGATAGTCCACCTCCACCGCTCCCAAGTGAAAACTTTGGCAGTAGACTAGGGCCTGGGCAAAGGAAGAAACTCAAGCGACGCAGGGGAGGACCCAGCGTTGGTCCTGTCACAGCTCCAGTATCAGCTCCAGTATCTGACGCCGAAGACTCAAGTGACGAGGAAGTTCCAAGGGCATCACGGCCACAATCAAGACTGCCAGTTCCATCAGGGCCACCATCGCCAATGGAAACACCTTCACCGCAATTTCCCTCCTCCCCGCAGAGCTTGAGGGAGAGTAGACGAGTGTCGGCGATGTCTTTCAATCCACAGAATGTTATAACCTCTCCTGGCGCCTCCACGGCTTTAATCACTCCTTCTGCGTCAGGGACGAGACTGTCGGAAAATTGGTTACCGGATTCGGGCCCACATATATTCAAGCAATCGAACAGCACCCTTCTAAGCTTGCCAGCCGTAATAGGTGAAACGTCTGATTACAAGCTCCAGCACGTCAGTCCCTTCTTCACAGATCCAAAGCAGGAATTTACAGGTCAATACTCAAAGAAATTGGAGAAGCTCAATGGTAAGACTTCTGAAGATCAGCTTTGTATCGAGGAATACCTCGTGAAAAGCGAAAAGACCTGGTTTGGGCAGATGCGCGCTGCTCAGATGGGTAAGTCCCCTATGCCGAGTCCGGCAGTGTCAGTTATGCGGTTCGATCGTCACAGTCAGGGTTCAAGCTTTGACGACACCCATTCCGAACCCCCGATGGCTCATGAGACAGAGGTGGTTATGGATGAGTTCTTGTTGGGTCCGGATTATGTAGCCCCTAGGGGCTTGAAGCATGCCTTGCGGTTAAGAATTGGAGACTGGCCTCTCTACTCCATCCTCTTAGCTTTCGTAAGTCCCCCGTGCCGCAAGATTGGATATTAGCCTTGTTGACGAGTATATTCCACAGGGTCAAATCATTGCAGCCAACTCCTATCAGATCACCCTCCTTACCGGATCCGTCGGCCAGGCCGCTGACAAGCTGTACACGATTGCCTCGATTTATCTTGCTGGATCGCTCATATGGTGGTTTTTATACCGCCGTCTAAAAACAGTCTATGTTCTTTCGCTTCCATTTGCGTTCTATGGCTCAGCCTTTCTACTGATCGGTCTTGCACCACTCGGTTCCTCGGTTGCTAGCAGAGGATGGATACAAAATGTCGCAACCGGTTTCTATGCCCTGGCATCTTCGAGTGGTTCGATCTATTTCGCTGTAAATTTTGGTGATGAAGGTATGCTGCTGTCTCTTATCTGAAAACTAAGGACTCGTTGCTGATACATTTCAGGCGGTGCTCCTGTCACAGCCTGGGTTTACCGTGCCTGTATGATTCAAGGCACGCAACAAATTTACGTTGTGGCTCTGTGGTACTGGGGCTCAGAATTGACCAAAGCCTCGGAGCATACTTCTACGGGAAGCAGTGCTGCGGTTGCAAACCCCAACGTGATCATAACAGTCGGTGTGGTAATTGCTTGCCTGATGTGGGCAGTGGGGACCGTACTCTTGATCGGTCTGCCGAAATACTATCGCCAGGCACCAGGACATATACCTTCCTTCTACTCGGCGATTTTCAAGAGAAGAATCATTCTGGTATTTCACAACCATATGAACAAACAAAATTGAACCCATCGCTAATTCTATATTACAGTGGTTCTTCGTTGTAGTAGTCATCCAAAACTACTGGCTTAGCGCTCCCTACGGCCGCAACTGGCTCTACCTCTGGTCCAGCCAGCACGTCTCCGCATGGCAAATTGCCATCCTCGTCGCCGTCTTCTTCATCGGCGTCTGGGCCGCTTTCCTCTACGTTTTCGCTGCCCTCTCTACCCGCCATTCCTGGGTCCTGCCCGTCTTCGCAATGGGTCTGGGAGCCCCGCGATGGGCGCAGATGTTGTGGGGTACAAGCAACATTGGCCAATATGTCCCCTGGGCTGGGGGGCCAGTCATCAGCGCCATTGCAGGAAGAAGTCTATGGCTGTGGCTCGGCGTGTTGGACGCCGTCCAAGGGGTTGGGTTCGGGATGATCCTCCTCCAAACCCTAACGCGGTTCCATGTCCTCTTCACGCTCATTGCAGCACAGGTTCTTGGCTCGATAGCTACCATTCTAGCGAGAGCGACGGCGCCGGATAAGATTGGGCCTGGGGACGTGTTTCCTGATTTCTCGGCTGGGGCGATGCCGGGGTTGGGGAAGGCGTGGTTTTGGGTGGCGCTGCTGATGAATTTGGCGGTGCCGATGGGGTTTTTTATGTTTTTTAGGAAGGAGCAGTTGAGTAAGCCGTAAGGGGGGGAATGGGATTGGATGGGACGGGACGGATGGGACGGGACAGATGGGACAGGATAGATGGATGGGATAGATGGATGGGATAGATAGGATGGGATATATGGGATGGGAATTTATGGCATGGTGTGAAGTATGTTAATATGGCTCGCGAGTGTAAAGAGTGAGGTATTGGAAGAGCCACTTTGGCTGTGTAATGAATATAGACATGTATATAGAGAGCGTGGATATAATGTTAATATCAATAATGAAATATAGGTTATGGTGTCAGAATATCCTGACCCCTTCTGCATGAAAAAGCACCTGTTAAACGTCACTCGAGTTGTTTTAGGGATGGTTGATGTACTACCACTGCTGCAAGTCCTGTACTTTTCACTCCATCCTCATTCTCAAGTCTGACTCACAAAAGAATGAATAGAGATATCTGTCTTTACTAAATTTCGGTTCGGAGATATATAGTGAATATGAGTAGTTTGCATTCTGCTAAGGGAGATGATTTTCGAAGGATTTGAAGTGTACAGCAATGTATGTGGGTAGTGTGGGGTCTGGTTTAATTAGTTGTGGGGGTTTTGGGGGAGTGGGGAAGGAGGTGGGGTGTTGGGTGGGGTTGAGGTTGTAGAAGGGGGTGGGCAGGTATTTCCTTGAGTTTGTGAAATTATTCGGCATTTGAAATTTGGACTTAATACATACTTGCGGGTTTTTGAATGCTGTGGCTCGACTAAGTGCCTTTTTTTTGAAATAAAAAGTGACGCTGTCGACCAGCTTTAGTTCAATTGCGAAAATTGAGGAGGCGCAGGAGGAAATTTGAAGGGGTTTGTTTGCAGTTCACACAACAACGTATAAGGTGGGAAACAAACTAAATTCATTCCCTTTTATTCGTAACGCGGCCCAAAGAAGATTAGAATACATTTCCAGGATCTCTTTCCCGGCTGCGTCTTCCTTGAGTAAATGACCATGACACCTTAATTCCCTGTGCCAATTTTGGGACTGTGGCCCCTGTCTGAGTCATTTACCAAGACCAATCCCTCGAGACAACCCAAAGCACGACGACGCAACAATATACCCAGGTCCCC
This sequence comes from Cladonia metacorallifera KoLRI002260, assembly GCA_000482085.2. Lineage (NCBI taxonomy): Eukaryota > Fungi > Ascomycota > Lecanoromycetes > Lecanorales > Cladoniaceae > Cladonia > Cladonia metacorallifera. The sequence goes on along the minus strand of KI911115.1, from coordinate 1,789,875 downwards.
TTCGTGTCAGACGAATTTCCCTCGCAAGATAAATACATTCAAAGCTTGAAAGCTCAGCCTCAACCATTTCTAGTATAAGGATGGAACCCTCTATGCCCGCCTCTGCCTCCACCCCGATAGTTCGCTCCCGGCTTGCCTGCGTTCTTTGGTCCAGTCGGCGCATTCGCTGGCGGTGCAGCTTGAGGTCCCTGACTGCCTCTATTCCCTCCCCTTCCTCCACCACCACCACCCCTCCCACTTCCACCCATGTTCGGCTGCGGGACATCGTCGTACATTCCCTCCCAAGAAGTTGGTCCACCTCCATATGACTGCATTTGCTGAGCCTCTTGAGCAGCTCGACGCGCTTGCTGTTGCTCGTATTTCTGTTGCTCAAAAGCTAGCTGGTCTTGTGCGTTGTAGCCTGGGGTGCCCCGTCTCCCTCCCGCATTAGCTGCAGGACCGAAGCCTCCCATTCCAGGTTGAGGGCTAGCGCCCATTGGGCCACCTCCGAAGCCAGCGCCTCCTCCAGTTTGAGCAGCCGCTTGTTGCATTTGCATCTGCTGCATTTGTTGCATTTGCTGCATCATAGCTGGATTCATACCTTGCATACCTCCCATTCCAGGACTCTGTGGCAGCGGACTCTGGCTGCCCCTGGCTTGATTCTGCTGTTGCTGCATGGCCTGCATTGCTTTCATCTGTTGCATGGCTTGCATTTGCTGCATCATTGCTGGGTTCATCCCACCCATTGCGCCCATACCTCCGTTCTGCATAGCTGCGGCTGAAGCCATTTGTTGTTGCCAGGTGGCGAAGTACTGCTGCATCTTCTGCCAGTATTGAGCCATCATTTGTGGAGTCATGCCTCCCATCATATTCTGCCCCTGTCCATTCTGGTTAGCCTGGTTCTGTTGGTTGCCATTGCCACCGTCGAAGCCCCGGTCGCCATCTCGATTAGCACCACGACGACCGCCTCGTCCGCCGCGTCCAAGGGACTCGTTCTCTTCTTCGCGCATATTACCCCGAGGTTGGGCCTTCTTGACTTCGATAGGCTTGCCAAGAATTTGGAGATCACCTGCTAGGGTTGCATCGACGGCGGCTTCGCTGTCGAAAGTGACGAAGCCGAAGCCACGGGGTCGGCCTGTGTCTTTGTCCATCATGAGGGTCGCGTCGACTACCCTTCCGAATTGGGCAAAATACTCTTTGAAGACTTGCTCATTGGCTTCTTGGCTGACTCCTCCAACGAAGATCTTACTGGTTCGTTCTTGTTCGTCTCGGGGAATGGCCCGCTTGGGATCAATCTTGGATGACGGTGAGCATGGGTTCAAATTTTGAGTTGCTGGGGGGTTTAAAAGTCTTGAAGGGGCCTTCTTAGAAGTAGAAATCTCGGGTCTTACAATCTTCCCATCAAGGTAATGCTCCTTCACCATCACTACATTGACAGTCTTTGGGTCTTTGAAGGTAAGGAATCCAAAACCACGTGACCGGCCACTCGCACCATCGCGCATGACAGTGCATTCTTGAACTTCGCCAAATTTCGAGAAATAATCCTTCAGGGATTCTAATAGTACGATGCATGGTTAGGATGTGTGGATGATCTGAGGGGGTTGTTTTTGGGGTACGGTAGTGTTAGGGCTAGGGTTACGTACGGTCGGTAGTCTCCCAATTCAACCCTCCAATGAACATTTTTCTGCAAGTAGAACGCCACGATCAGCAATGTACGAATATTGACTCAGCATGAAAATCAAACAAAGATAGAAACACAACGAGCAACAGAACAAGCAAAGATAACATGCAAGCCACCAAGTTTCGGTCGTACAGATAAGCTTGACCACCACCAATTGAGCAGGCTCTTGTACACTTCGAAGTCAACCGTTATGGCAAGTCCTTTCGTCCGCATACGGCCTTGTTGGTTCAGTCGGACGGTGCTGGGCTTCCGCGGGCGGCAAAATGACGGCACCGGTGTGCTGCTCAATTACCTTGCTGCTCCTGGACATTCAGAAGCAGACACCCGCTTGCTGACATTATGGGGATGGCAGATAGCCTGAGTACCAAGCACCAAAAGGTACATAGGACTGATCAGTGTACGCGGGGATGATGATTCGTCTTTTGCTATAGAGTCGTATGCTAGGTACCTGTGCTCGGCAGCTATACTTTGCAGAAGCTCAGTATAGCACGGACCGAGGCTCTGCTTCCTAACCTGCTCTATGAAGATGATATCGACAATAAGCTATGTAGCGGCAGCAGTAGTAGGCTATATTGAGGTTGTCCCGGATGGTTGTGTGGTCATCAATCGGTCTAGCTTTGTGCCCAATTCAATTGCCCGCTTCCTTACGACGCCCTTCATGGTAAGTAAAGCCGCGTCTGTCCATGAGTGCAGACCATTAACTTGAAGGGCCACGACATCTCATACCGATGCTGTTCAGCTATTCCATACGCAATACCCAAGCCATCTCATCCATAGCCCAAGTTCACCCTTGTTGTCCAGTAGTTTTATAACGTTAAGCAAATTATTCGGCCCCGCTCTCATTAGCCAACTCCTACAACAGCCTCAAAGACCATTCAAATTATACCTCATCTTTCCCATTTTTCTCAAATTGTCCAGGTTTGCTCATTGGCTAGAGTATTACTTCTCGATCGGCGGAACCATAGCAGCGAGCTCTATGAAGACACGCGAACCGAAACGGAGAAAATTCACAGGTACAGGACAATAGCTGAACGCATGCAGTAACACGTAAACTTACCCATCTTCTTTGATCCCAATCTGTGCTGGCTCGTGGTCCATGCCATTGTTGTTGTATTGATTTGATTGACCCCCATTTGCACCATTCCACGAATTTCCTACATCTCCATTCTGACCATTCCCATACATATGCTCATCTTTTATGGCTATATCTGCTGCGGGCTCAATCTTGGTTTCTTGAGTGGTATCGTGTGAGGTTGGGGCATATTCTGTAGGAGCAGGGGCTTCTGCGGGTTCTGGTGCTAAATCTTGCTGTGTAGAGGGTTCCGGTTTTGCCGGAGCATCGTCCCCATCGTAACTAACGCATGTATGTTAGTAAGGATCTTCCACAAGCTAAGCAATGAATGTTCGGCTTGAGGAAAGGGGTCTCACAGATCAGCAAAGAGATCCTCCTCGAGCTCCTCAGGCTCAGTCATTTCTGTTGCTAGTAAAGAGAATGGTGAGTAGTAAGTTATGCGAAAGTACAATAGGTTTGAAGGGATGGTTTGCCCCGAGTCGGAGCTGGAATAGTGGACGGTGACGGTCGCACCACGTTTCCAACCTAATGCAACTGGACGGTGGAGTCAAGCAGAATAGGTATCTCCTGGAGATAACAAGCAAGAAGGACTGACAAGTGTAGCGCGTATCGTTTGAGAGAGTGTTAAGGGGTTGAAGTATGGAGGACAAGAGGTGAAAGTGAGACGAGCGGAAGTTGTTGTTAGGCGGCAGAGCGCTAAATATTCGATGCCGCTAACCGCTTTAGGACGACTTGTTCGAATTGGACTCTGAAACTGGAAGACGGCAGGTAAGGACAGCTACCAAGCAGAGCGCCTTGTACTCGTCCCTCTCGTGTCCTTCCTCCCGGTGAGGCTATTTTTATAAGCGAGCTATGGGGTCCAAAAAGCCACCTCAACAGGTGAATGGCAGTCTAAATATATCATTAGCTGGTTCAAACCAGGGCTAACAATATTGCTACCGCAGGAGATGGTCCAGGTCGGTTCGTAATCTTCTGTCACCTCTTTATGCTGTTTGACTACCTTTCCGGAATGTTCGGACCATAGCTGACCCATTCATTGGCACATAGATGGCCCTGAGTACGTCATACTTCAAATCAAGATCTCTACAACCTACTGAATGAACTCCAGCAGGAACACCTCGCCATTCTGGCGTAATCGACCAACGAATTTAAGAAATGACTCCAGCAAGACTACAGATCCAAACGCTATATTCGGCGCCTCTTATTCTCATGCTGATATTCTCAAATTCGACTCTCTGTTAGCTTCCTGATCACCAGCCTATTGAAAGCTATTGACAGGTACTTCCAGGTCATTAAATCAGAGCCATTCGCGACCTCATACCCCTCCAGCTTCTTCCAGGAGCAGCGCTCGTCATACGCAATCTCCGCCTCCCAGATTCAATTCTGGCATTGCATCGCCTCCAAAGAGACCTACGTATCCTCAGCCTGTGAGGAAACCCCAAAGCGGGTGGGATATTGGTGAGGATGACAATGACGAAGAAGAGGAAGATGGCGAGCAGTATTACTACGATGAGAACGTGGATGAAGACGAATTCGGCCTTCCTAGTATTTCCAGCATACGGAGAGACGCAAAGAACAGGGCGCCACTAGACAAAGCTAATGACCCTGGTGGAGGGCGGATGCCTAGTGAGAATGGTGTACCTCTTGTGGTTTCACCAGAGCAAATCTCTGGGCGTGGAATCGCACAAAGTTCGGACATTGCAGAGGAACGAGAGCCATTGAATTACCCCTCAGCAAAGAGAAGCGAGGGAAAGATACTGAGGCCTCAGTACAAAGAAATTTTGCGTGGTTTGTGACACAGGAATTACTGTCGCCTTATACTGACATATTTCGAGCAGACCCTGTGAATTCCTTACACCTCATAAGCCACCCTCCAATGGCTCCAAATGCGACTTCAAAAGAAATCGAAGCTCATTCGTCCCGCATATCACGTATCAATAAGTTCAAGCGCATTCTACAAGCAAGCTCGATACCACTTACAGAGCTCCGAGACTCATCATGGTCAGGGATACCCGAAGAGGTGCGAGCAATGTCGTGGCAGCTACTCCTTGGCTATCTCCCAACGAGTAGCGAGCGAAGAGTAGCAACTTTAGAGCGCAAGCGAAAAGCATATCTTGACGGTGTTCGTCAGGCATTTGAACGTGGTCCTAGTACTTCTGCCGCTGGCCCTAAAACTACCACCTCTGCCCAAGCACGCGTTCGTGGTCTTGACGAAGCCTTGTGGCACCAAATATCTATCGATGTACCTCGAACCAGCCCACATCTACAACTCTACAGCTACGAAGCAACCCAGCGCTCTCTTGAAAGGATTCTCTACGTCTGGGCAATACGGCATCCAGCAAGTGGTTACGTTCAGGGTATCAATGACCTTGTCACGCCTTTCTGGCAAGTCTTCCTTGGCACCTACATCACAGACAACAATGTGGAAAGTGGTATGGATCCTGGACAGCTGCCTAAACCTGTACTAGACGCCGTAGAGGCAGACTCCTTCTGGTGTCTGACCAAATTACTGGACGGAATCCAAGATAATTATATCTTTGCCCAGCCAGGAATAGTTCGTCAGGTCAGCGCTCTACGTGATCTCACAACACGTATCGATGCTGGCTTGGCGAAGCATTTGGAGAGCGAAGGCATTGAGTTTATGCAATTTAGCTTTCGATGGATGAACTGCTTGTTAATGCGAGAGGTATCTGTGAGGAACACGATTCGTATGTGGGATACATATATGGCCGAGGACCAAGGCTTCTCCGATTTCCATCTATATGTGTGTGCAGCATTCCTGGTAAAATGGTCTGAGCAGCTTATGAAGATGGACTTTCAAGTATTACTCTCTATGATATTCGCGCCTCTTCACGTTAAAACTTCGCTGACCTCTTTCTCAGGAAACAATGATGTTTTTACAGGCATTGCCCACGCGGGATTGGACCGAGAAAGATATCGAGCTCCTACTGAGTGAAGCTTATATATGGCAGAGCCTTTTTCGGGGGTCAAGTGCACATCTGAGAAACTCTAGCGGTATCACGTAATCTATAAAATAGCATTTGGCTTGACAAGCAATCTCACTTCGTCTGAAAAGCTGCTGTCCTTGACCATGTCCACAAGCTCTCGGAGATCGTCAAATTCTGCGGTTCGAAACCGACTATTAAATAGGACCATCCTGCTAATAGCAGGGAGTTTCGAAGTCAACCACCGCATTGCGCTCGGATTTAGCGCCATTGCATTAAGGGTCCTCATCCAGAAGATTGGGGGACATATTCAATGAGTATATGCCATGTATGGCTGGTACGCTGCTAACCGCCTTGAAAGGCTGAGTATGTCTCGACGGCTTCATTTTAATTCGCTTCTGAGCTGTGGCTGAAGTATCTGAGAGTTGGACCGCAGAATGCTCGGGCTATCATGACTCGTCTCCCTTGGAAATGATAGAATTCACAAACGGTACCTTCATTCCTTGGAGTGTTGCCCAGTCTTGTTGATCATCAAGCAGTGGTCTGCTTCTCACGTTGGCTGAATAGATGTTAACTCAGCGAGTGCCATGTAGTCGCTGAGCAGTAGTATTCAGAGCCAACTCATGTTTGAAGAAGACACACGCCTTGGTCAGTCTCTTATGATGGAAGTATTCAATAGAAAGGGTTACCTTGTACATGGAAAAGAAGGCTTTGGTTGCAACAAGGAGCTAGCGAGTTGGGGGCAAAGAGCATGGAACATCACTAGGATGACTTCTGCACACGGGCACAGCAGCAAGCCTCATCTCGCTTGCTGCGGCTGGGAAGCACTCCAGCGAAGTTGTGTGGCTGAGGGTACAGATTACGTTGTGGTACATGGTCCCCCCGTGTGTGAATTGGCTCAAATAACGTTGGCTGTAGGGGTTACGCTAAGGTACTAGATAAGGCTACGATTGGTGGAGAAGTGCTTACTAAGAAGGCTATTACCTCTCGCGTCCGTCTTCGCTTTCGCTTTCGCTTTGCTCTCTCGCTTACAGTAGTACGTCTCATCTTGACAATTACTTGCAGCTCCAGTCATCCTGAATTAACTCTGCAAAGCCAATAAGATCATGAAGATGTTTTATCTGTTGGTCTGCGCGGGTTTGCGGCCTCGTGTACCAAGGTTCAGCTGTACTGATAACCACGACTTATGCTGTTTACGTCCCTGTCCCTGAGGAAAGCAACTCGTGGCTGTGTTCATGGCGTGGATCCAGAGTTGAGATTGCGGGGATCGTTTGCAGGCTCACTATGCATGCGGTGTTTGTCTGTAACATGTATATATCGTGCTTTGCTCCCTCCCAATTCTGTATATTTCATCCCAGCAACAACCTACAATCGGACCCGTCTCTATTTTCAGTCTTCTTGCGTTCCATCTAATTGTTTTCATATTCTACAAGTCTTAGCGTCATATAAACCCTCCCTTGGCCACACATCAGAATTCGTCTGACAGTTTCATCCACAATGGCCGATCCCCTTGCGGTTGCAACCCTCATCATCTACTTGATCCTGCTCCAACCTACCCTCTTCTGTCTCTGGGCCCATGGCCGACGCGGTGTGCTGGGTTGGTGGTTCCTTTCAGCCTTATGCCTCATCCGAATCGCAGGCAACGCGGTGCAGCTACACGTAGACGCCACTCATGAGAGCAATTCGCATGCCCTGCTGATAAACAGTATCGGACTGTCCCCATTGTTGCTCGCTGTTTCTGGTATCCTTCACGAGGCGTAAGTTTGTTCTGCGCTTATCGCTCCACGTCAATGTCCACTCGTTCAGTACCTAACCGTGTGCAGAAGGAGAGCTCGCGACCCTCAAATCCGGCCCAAACTCGAGTGGTTTCTCGTAATTCAATACCACCTACTCGTTAGTGCTGCTCTCGCCTTCATTATTGTCGGAGTCGTACACCTAGAAAGCGGTACAAAAACATCCAGCACCTCAGCTGTCCTGAAGATTGGACTCGCCGTGCTGTTTATCTCATGGGTCGTGTTAATGTTCTGGTCGGCGTACTCTCTGCTATTATCCAGAGCCGACAGAAACGCCCCGGCTTACGTAGCTGGTACTATGGTGAGTTCGTCTCTTCCATTACAATCGTTAGCATCCACTCATATAATGGTGCAGTTGCTCTACGGTATTCTTCTGGCCCTGCCTCTCGTGGTTTTCCGTCTGGTGTACGGAGCCATTTCCTTAATGCTGGAATTGAACCATCCAAATTCCAGCTTCCTTACGTCTACTGTGGCCAAAGTGCTTCTAAGCACGGTCCCAGAAATGATTGTGACTATTATCCTGCTTGCTGCTGGTATCAGTACTCGCAACATGTATAAGGGGCTTGGGAGATGGAGACGGGTGGACACTGAGAGTATTGATATGATGGACCGAAAATAGGTATTGATGCGAAGGTTTTCACTAAGTATAGAGCATGTTTCAGTCATCATATTCAGAAGGTACTTGGTCTTAGTATGCGAAGAAGCTCCTAGGTAGGGGCAGTATCAACGAATATAGCGCAGCGCCTACTGTCGCATTGTCACCTTTCCAGACAGATTTTAGCTGAAACGAAGACCACATGTTTCTTACTGTTCGGAACGAAAACTCGACACCGTGTATATGCTGGCGCGCTTGATGGTTGGTTGAGGCATGCTATGCTACCCCACCAATTTTAGAGTTGTCGCGCTTTGCCTGCCGACACCTGTCAGAGCCTCAAGCTAGACTCTTAAAGGATTAGCTTGGTCTTGGCGCGATTTGTTTACCTGACGCGTGGTCGGGACTTACATCATCCGGTTATCATTAACATCCTCCAACAACATCTCTGCATCCTCTCAAGAACCCCGACAATACCTAAAACAATCGTGGAACACTACTTAAATCAGTCTACTAAATACTGAGCACTTCACTTGAAAGACGACTGTTGCGACGTTCTTGAAGTACCCGCTATAACATTGTCTCGAGTGTGCGATTGCCACAACACACAATTGTACACGTAACTGGACGATCATACATGGGCCGCTGAAATAAGGTCGTGGATGGGGTGATTGGACAAGTGGCTCTGCACGGGGGTGTCGGAGTTGAGAGCGTGCATTCCATACAACATTCCTTCAGGCTGCGACAGGTGTGGCGTCACACCACAACAAAAAAAGCATACACAATAAAGCGTTCGTTGAGTGACTGCGGCAGGAGGACAGTCTGATTCATTAAAGATATTGCACGCGGATTTTCCCTTCAGCTTTCGGACGCTATTACAACTTCACCCTATATCAAACTACACTATCTGCGACAAATACACCACTCAATAAGCGCATCCAACGTTATGGTGGCAACCCTTTCTCCACATGGAGAGGCCGGCGGCACCCTGCATTTTCCATCGCCGACCCACATACATCATGTGGACCCGGCTTCAGCGTTTAGGCAGCTTCGGCGCTCGCTCTCACGATCGCCATCCAAAGGGCCTGCCTTCCGTTTAGTGATGTCAAAATCCACCTCGCCCTCACCTAGTTCTCCCTTATCGCCCTCTCGGGAACCGCCGCACCGATCATTATCGGCAAATATTCTCACTTCCTCACACACTCCCTCGCCTTCGCCACTGGCTGCCCCCTTCACAACCGGCGCGCGGAAGCTCAGGCCTCCAGCGCGTAAGCTGAGTCCAATGCGAAACACACCGCGCTCCGCCAGCATTCAGCGCAGCCCAAGGAAGCGGACGTTGAGCGAATCTAAGGATCAGGGAAATGGTACACCGCGGTCCTCCACTGGATCCAGCGACGACCAAGAGAATAGAATGGACCAGAGTGAGAGCCCGGTGGGCGACCCCATGCCAGACGTTATCTTCAAAACGAGCGCACATCTAACGGAAAGCAATCCATTTGCACCACCTCGCGCGACAGCCAGATTCGAGAAGGGTCACAGCTGGAGCACGAAATCCAGCCCTCTGAAAAGAAGCGACGGTATCATGAATCTGGACCAGGCGAATCTGGGAAGTCCGTCAAGAAAGAGAAGGAGCTTGCATGGCGGGGTGTTCGGCGCAGACTTCAATATATTCGACCATGAGGCGGCTTTTGGTGGACCTTATGATTCGTCTGCGACAACTTCTGCCATGGACATAGATATGTCAGGATCTCAGGATCAGTTCTTGGTGTTACCCAAGCGTACATCGTCTTTGCGAAAAACAACTTTACAGCAACGGCATGATAAACCCTCATTCGCCAAGTCGAAGCCCAATCCTGATCTTGCGCTCGACTTCGCAACCCCGGGTCAGCCACAATCAAAAAATCGGTTCCGGATGTCGCTTGATAGTGTCCTGCCCTCCATGCCGCGTGATAGCCCTTTCTCATCGCAAGGTAGTCTCCCAAACGCGTCTGTGCATCCCATGTTCCAGCAAGCTGCAAAGCAGACTGGCTCAGGCAATGCATCTCAGCCGCAGCGTCACCCTTTATCCCGCACGATTAGCCAATCTACGTCCAATTCCAGCATGGCAGAAGATTCCCCCACACATATCCCGGTAAAGCTGCCTGAGCCAAGAAGAGCGTATGTCGATTTTTCCAAGTCGCTTCCCGTAGGCGCTCCACGACCTGGTCACATAGATGGGGATTCCGCCAGTCAGGCCTCTTCAGGGACTTCCTTTGCAACGCCTGAAAACTACAAACTAGTAAAACCATTACCTGCAGCTTTCATGTCGACCGGTCTCATTTCCAAACGTCACAAGAATGTGGAGGAGTCGCAATCCGTTTTCGGTGCCAGTAAGAATACAATGCCGGATACGCCTTGTAAACGCCATAGCCTTGCGGAAATACCATCTCCAACGGCACCGCGCGAAAATAACTTTTCTAGGTCTCATCATGCCAGACACTCTTTTGGCACGCCTTCAACCCCGTTTAATCCTCATGCAACTCGTCCAGCACCAGGTACCTTTGGCAAAGGTGTCAGCATTTTTGGTAGCAGCTATGGTCCTGGCAGCGTTCCCCGGCGTGGCAGTTTTCTTAGTATCAACGGAGACGAGGACTTGCAGTCACCACCTAAGCAAGGCGATAGCCAGTCCAGCACGGATTTTGAGATTCCCCCAACTCCAACAAAACAGGTAGTTGCAGCAGGCAGTACTCGGCTGACGCCATTCGGAAGTAACGCGGCGCGTAGGGAGAGTGTAGGCTCCGCCTTTGGAGCCTCTGTTGCAAAAGCTCACACATCCCAGCATGAGCAAGACTGTAAGTTGATTTCTTTTGGGACACCATCGGGAAGTGCGGATGAAGACAGTGACGGAACGATGGAGGACTCTCCATTGGCCGCCCTAGGATTCAGAAGCTTTTCTACGATGCCCCGTTCTTTTGCTCAGACTCGGTTGTTACGCAACTCCAGGTCTCCGACTCCACTCGGGAAGACTTCACTTTCTGTACCTGCGCTCCTTGTAAGAAGATCAAACGCTAAGCCAAGTCCTCTGTCTCCAGCAAGCCCCCTCAATAATCGATCCCTTGACCTGTCTCCCCATACACCTCGGGAGAGCATGATCCCACCCGATCCTAGTGGCTTATCGATATCTGCGCATGCGGATGGTCACGCGCGACCAACGACAGCATTGAACAGTAGTGCTTCATCGTACCCTCCAGCAACCCCGACAGCACCCAAGGAATATTTCGCCTCATTCAATAAGTCAACTGCCAGCGTGACCCCGTCCCATGGGTCAGCTCCAATAGAAGTGGATCCCGTCTTGACCTCGAGATTCGAAAAAGTTGAATTAATTGGCACCGGAGAATTCTCTCAGGTCTACCGCGTAACGCAGAAACAGGAAATGAAGAACTCTCGTAGTTATTTCTCAATACCAACTGCTGAGTCTTCACCCAAAACGCCTTTACCAGATCGTGTCTGGGCTGTCAAGAAATCTCGCCACGCATATATTGGCCCGAAGGATCGACAACGTAAACTTCAAGAGGTCAATACACTGAAAGCACTCGGGCAGTCAGACCACACGCTACAGCTTTTTGACAGCTGGGAGGACAAGAATCACCTTTATATTCAGACCGAATTCTGCGAAGAGGGTAGTCTAGACTTGTTCCTTGACCAGGTAGGCCGCAAAGCACGACTCGATGACTTCAGGATCTGGAAAATTATGCTAGAGCTTTCACTCGTGAGTTCTCAACCAATTGTACATCGCCGCAAAGCATTGACCGCTTCATTAGGGACTCAAGCATATTCACGACTCGGGCTTCATTCATCTCGACCTCAAACCAGCCAATGTTTTGATCACCTTTGAAGGGGTTTTGAAGATTGCGGATTTTGGCATGGCAACGCCTTGGCCCGCCCAACCTGGCATAGACGGAGAAGGCGACCGAGAGTACATTGGGCCAGAGATTCTTAAAGGACAATTTGATAAGCCTGGGGATGTATTTGCGCTAGGGTTGATTATGCTTGAAATTGCAGGCAACGTCATGTTACCGGACAATGGAGCTTCTTGGCAACGACTAAGGACCGGTGACATGACCGACGTCCCAAGCCTAACATGGAGTTCAGACACAAGCAATGTGCTTCGAGATTCTTCTGGAAAGCCTCTCTCTCAAGATGAGTCAATCGATGACTTTTATGGATCAGACTCAGGCGACGATGATTTCGGAGAACCCAAATTCTTGCGTCAGAATTATCATAGAAAGATGAAAAACGGTCCTTTCCTCCTTCATCGGTCCGGTGAACTTGCCCAGCCACCCCCCTTCATGATCGATTCGAGCGATCCAGAAGCTCTCGACAATCTTGTTCGGTGGATGATATCGCCTCAAGCAGCTGATCGACCAGTCGTGGCTCAGATTCTCCGGACAGCGGGGGTCCAATGGGCCGAGACGAGAAGGCGTGCAGGTGCAACAATTTATGAGGGCAATTGGGGGCCAGCTGACGACATTCTTGCAGATGATGCTGAGATGATTGATGTTTAGTGGGCAGTTGTTGGCATTTACTGTGATTTGACGTATACCCTCTGGATGGTGCAAGGGTTTACGTGTGAGATTTGGCGTTTGATGGATGGAATGGATAAAAGGGAAGGCTGCCAGGGTAGGAATGCCCATTGATCGGTGGGGATAAAAATTTCGCATTTGCAGACGGCGCAAACTCTTGCCAACGATGTTACGATTTCACACCATTCTTCCTCACTTTCGACACCTGCATCGCTGGTGCACCGTCGGATCTTTTTCGAACATTCGCTTCTTGCATCTGCTATGTTTCGTGGACGATTCTGACCAAGGAACTCGACATATTACGGAGTACACCTTGGCACCGGACCTCCACAGGTTCAATACTACTTTCCCATCTAGGGAACTTATTTGCAGATGCTTTCGGTAATTCGTCAATCACATTATGGGCTTTAGGGTGGGCTTAAACTTTAGCATGAGCTTGCAACGATGGGAGAGCATTTTTCGGCATGCATTGTGACATCTTGGCTGCTTGGCTTTGCAGCTCTGAATTACCAGCAACGATAGTAGATAGATTAAATAGATTACAATGATACCTTCACGAGTTTTTCGGTCCCTCGATATGTTGTGCTTCGCATCAAAGTGGCACTATTCTTGCAGCGTTGGTGAGAGCTGTGAGTGGAAGCTGATTAGTCAGCCGAGGTTAGCGTTGTGTGTGCCTTCTGCAGGCTCTTATCATCAAAACGTCATCTCAACCCGTCCGCATCTCAGCTGGTGCACCATCAAAAAGCTGATCCACCGAATGATTGAACGTTGATTGAGTCTTGGTTTTCCATTCATGTCTCGTATCGGACAATTGGCCTCGTATTGGTGCGGTTTCTGACTCCTGGAGGGCCACCTGCTGGAGGACTCCCAGTCCTACTGGCAGGGACACTGGGGCTATACTGTGCTCTGGACTGCACCAGCCGCAATTCAAAATGTATGGAGCGTGTCAATCTACACAGTCAAATGTTCATTCGAAAAATGCCTGCTAGTCTCAATTGGCTGCGGCGCACAGTGTCCCCGCTGTCACATGGTCAGAGTCTTTCCAGCCTCGCAACTTTTTCTCAAAATCGCTAACTTATTTCACATCACAATGCTCGCTGCCACCTAGGGAATTAAGTCTGATCATCGGGAACCATGTATATCCCGAGATGCTGGTTCCCACAGCTTGAATGCATGATACACTAAGTCTAATTCAGCCGATCACCGCAGTAGGATGGTGGGGATGATCTACTGCAACCTGATAACCCGCAGCCATTGGGACTGAAGCAGCAAGAGCGAAGAGCCCCGGTTTTAACCCGTGATACAGCCATTGGTGGGTTTATCAACCCCGAGGTATGCTTGCATATGCACCTCGAGATGTGGCGTCTGACTAAGCTCCAGCTCTACGTCAACTTATTTTATGTACATGTCTAATAGATTTGTCTTACCCATACGATCCCCTTATGTTTGGGGCTGCCTTTGCTACCAGGAGGAGCCACTGAAGGCTTCTCGAAGGTGATATCTTGAGTACTTCCAGCGTGCTTGCCTGGTTGCCGTTTCGTGCAATGTGCGCGGACCATGGCCTCAAACCCAAGGGCATTACCTCTTGGTCCATTTCTCACCCACCGTGATTCTTCTTACTCCATAGTCCCTGCGGATGAACACGAGCTGTCGAGCATACCAGTGTAGGTGCTCTTGTCTCGAAGAAAAGACAGCCCTAGCTAATATTCTGCTGCAGCTCAACTCTTTCAAGAACAACTGTTCCTTCTGCGTCTGCGCAATCTGATATCATACCACTACTCAACCACCTCAAATCGCAAGACAACGTTCAAAAGTTCCCACCCTCTCCAAGAAAAGAGAGCAAGCATAAATACTTCCAAGGCTGGCATATGGGCGTTGCGCTCTGTGCTTGCACTGCAGGAACAGTCCTTCTTATCAACCTTGTCGTCACCATCTGGGGAGCAGCGGAATTCGGGGTCCATGGAAGCCTTGTCACGATTCTAGATGGTGATTGTTCGAAGTCTAAGAAACTTAGCTTGTGGCTACACTTAATTATCAATATATTGAGTACCCTACTGCTAGGAGCCAGCAACTACTGCATGCAGTGTCTTTCTTCTCCGTCGAGAGCAGAAATCAATAGCGCCCATAGTCAGTATATCTGGCTCGACATAGGGGTTCCCAGCGTGCGCAATCTCAGAAGAGTGTCGTGGAGCAAGGTTATTCTATGGTGGCTCTTCGCAATCTCTACAGTTCCGCTCCATCTACTCTACAACAGCGCGATCTTCTCGACAATAGGTGCAAATGAATACCAGGCTTTTGTAGGTTCGGAGAATCTTGTGACGGGAGTGGGGCTCAACTGGTCGCTTCCGTTGTACCACGGTTCCAACATCACGCTCCAGTATTTTCAACAAGCGGCAAACTGGGAAAACCTGACAAATGAGGAATGCATAAAAGTTTACTCACAGCAATTTGTGACTGCTAATAACAATGTCTTGGCAGTGACTTCTGCATTGAGCGCCAGCTCTCCTGTGCTGAATTCCACCTTCCCAGTCTGGCAAGTCTCGCAAGATGATACTAATACTTTCCCTGGTGCGAGCCCATTATTGGCGAATTGGACGATAGACGTACCAGATAGCCTAAGATTATCGGAAGATGGTACGTGGTCAGTCCCTATCCGGTACTGTCTCGGTCAACCAGTAAAGGGATATTGCACATTGCAATTCAGTATCTTGATTATTGCTATTGTGCTCGTCTGCAATGTCACGAAATTGGCTTGCATGGTGGTGCTGCTATTACGCCAGGAAGCGAAACCTTTGGTGACTCTTGGAGACGCTGTCGAATCATTCCTAGAGACGCCGGACCCTATCACCGAAAACATGTGCTTAGCAGATAAGAGGGACTTCACGGCGAAGAAATCTTGGTCCGCGACGCGCGAGCCGTATGAGCCTAAGAGACTCCGCTGGTTTGCTAGTGCTAGTCGGAAGCGATGGTTGACTTGTAACGTTCTGTAAGTTGATTTTTTTCCAATCTCCTAGCATTCCTGTAAATCAAAGGAGCATTTGGATTATACATGGAAGGGGTTTACCACGCTAAACAGGTGGGTTTTGGCTAAGTTGCGACCATAAGGCATAACAATTCAGCATTTGTTACAAGTACGCTTCCTTGTCTAGCGTGTACCGAGCAATTTGACTCATGTGTCAAGTAATACCGGCATTCAAGTGTGAGAATTGGTTAATGGCCTGGACCAGCACCTCCATTTTCGTTATCTCTATGCATGATTTCCGGCCCCTCATTTCACGCACACCAACCTTCTTGTTCGCTAATAGACACCTAGTTGCGTTTCGACTCTAGTCGCCGCCGTAGTGTTACTCTCGCAAGGGCTGGATAATTACCTTCTTGGTAGTCGAAGCATTACCTACTTGTGGAACCTTGGTTTCGGAACGGTGACTTCGGACTCACTTGTTACTTTTACCCTGGGGTCGGGGGCACTCTGGATCCACCTCACTATACTCCTCGCGAACACACCGCAGGTGATGTTGTCCTTCTTGTTCCTGACATATAATGGCCTGTTTACTTGCATGCTCTTGGGCCACGAGTGGTCTGGCTATGCCCACGTCCGTAAGCCACTCAGGGTTACGACGCCGACTGGATCGCAACGCTCTACCTACAGGCTGCAATTGCCGTATAAATATGGTATACCATTGCTTGTTCTATCGGGCACCTTACATTGGCTTGTTTCACAGAGTATTTTTCTCGCACGTGTTGACTGGTATAACAATGGTGAATTAGATGAATACTCATTATCTGAGATCTCGGATGGAGATGTAGGTGGGTATCAGAGTGTCTCCACTTTAGGGTATTCTTGTATAGCGATAATCACTGTCATCGCTCTTGGAGGTATCGTTGTTCTCATTGGAATCCTTCATGGATTCAGAAGATACAAACCGGGTGTGCCACTTGCCGGCAGCTGCAGTGCCGCGATCAGTGCCGCCTGCCATCGACCGAATGAGGATGTGGATGCAGCATATAAATCAGTGATGTGGGGAACAGTCGAAAGCAAGAATCCAATCGGTCATTGCTGCTTTACCAGCTTTGAGGTGACAAAACCCGTTAAGGGCCAAGTGTACGAATGAGGTAATATGGTTACGGACGCCATGCGGTCGAAAGGGTGGGCACGGTATTGATGGAATCTTCCTGCCTGACGGAGCAACTTGTGCGAATACAAGCAGTATCTTCAGTCGACTCTTGATAGGAACTCTCGATCGGCTACACATGGCACAGAGACCTGAACGGCCACCAATCACTCTCGGAATCCAGCATTAAAGGCTGTCTTTATAGCTCGGTTATTTATGAGATTTGTCAAAATCTACCTTGAGGGATAAGCAATGCTATTACATCTAGAAATATATGTATGGACAGGGATGATCATGTTAATAACCACCTTGATGAATGAAGGATCATAATCAGCATATCCAATTAGACGTATTGAGAATGGATCCCCATACACTAAAGAAAGAAAGGTAGGTATCATCAAGAACCAAATTAGCCGTAACATGACAACCAACACCGCTTCCTTTCAGATCAAACGAATTACTACCTATTCCATCTCAAGCTTGATCCAAGCGCGCTACCAATTTACCCTTTTCCTCGACTCTCGTCTCCAGTCTCCATCCATCTCACTTCATCAACTGCTTGAATTCATTATCTACCACCCCAGTCAGCCAAATTCTCATCCACATCTCCACAACAATCCCCCTCTCCCTTTCAACCGCCCCTCAACCAAAAACCCCCAACCGCCCCAAAGATACAACTAGACTTACAATCAATACTCCCATCCCCATCCTGATCCGCCTCCCTAATCATCTCCTCAATCTGCTCATCCGTCAGATCCTCCCCAATACTCTTCATTAGCTGTCGCAGCTCCTGCGTGTCGATCGTGCCGTTGTCGTCTTTGTCGAAGACGCGGAAGGCGGCGCGCAGTTCGGCTTCGGAGTCGGATTGCGCGACTTTGTGGGCCATTATTGTTGCGAATTCTGTGAGCCCGGGGGGGTTTAGTTTGTGGTGGGGTTGAGGTGGGGTTTTGGGAGGGGGGATGAGGTTTGGGCGAGAGGGTGATGGGGAAGGGCTTGGGTTAGGTTGGGGGTTTATAGGGGGAGAAGGGAGTTGCGATGATAGGTTTTTGTAAGGATTTGGATTTCTGGGGGGGATGTTTACCGTTGAAGTCAATGGTTCCGCTGTGGTCGGAATCGATTTCATTCATGATGTCTTCGAGCTCGGTCTCGGAGGGCTTGAGACCTAGTTGGCGCATAACGTTGCCGAGCTCTTGAGCTGTGATCTCACCTACATCCGATCTCGTTAATAAGCCTTCAGGTTCCCTGCCGACCTGACGAGTACGTTGGGATAAAAGGCTGGGTAGCTCTCACCATTGCCATCATCGTCCTTTCTTTGTCAGAGCAAGCTCACCTACTTATACGAGGCTTTCAGGGGGGACTTACAAAAAGTGCAAAAGTCTGACGAAGATCGTGTAGTTGTTGTTCGCTTAGTGAGGCTGTCTACGTGGGGTAGTGGGGTTAATATTGGAAGCTCCTGAGTGGGGAGATATCAGAGGCATACCATATCTTATCAGCTATAAATCAGGTGGTAAGCGGCTGGAAAAAGATGGTTAATGATAATATTATTTTGCTAGATGTGTGAAGTTATCTGTGCTGGCTGTGTTCCCAAAATATTCATGTTCAGCCCCATCGGCGGGAGGATGCAGTAGGCAGCGAACTTGTTCGATTAGTCAGACGTATAATATTTTAGTAGTAGCCAATCATTTTATATCTAGATATTATTGCCCTACGCGCGAGTAGATCGAATGATCAAGCCCCGCGCATAAGACCCAAAGCATAACCTGATGTAGATCTATGTGGAAGGGGGCTAATAGTACGCCCTGGACAGATACAACCGTCGTCTTTTGCGCATTGATGAAGTTCAAGTCCTACCGCCGTACGAGATCTTGAAAGGTGTAAGAATCCAGCCAGTACATTGACAACTTTTGAAAACACTTCTTGGTGTTTTGGGCAGGTTATAAAGAGATATCAGCATTCACGGCGTCAGAATACATTTGGGACAGCTTTAGCACGAACTTCCTTAACAACCAGTCAAGCAGAAGGTACCTATAGTGATATTTTGATTGAGAAATTGTCAAACAGTAACCGGGGCAGGCATGTACCATCCCAGCTGCATTTCTAATTACCGTCATTGATTCAACTTGGTCTATGCAGAGTCTCCAATGCGACCACTACCGGCAAGTGCTTCCATTTTTGATCGCCTGGACTTCACCCCGCGAATACCTTCATGTAGGCTTATAAAGATGCTGGCTTCGGGTGTTCGTAGGCATTGTTGGTGTATTGCGCTCCGTCAGGTCAAGCAAGAGTATTTGATGGCCCATCGGAAATAAAGCCGCGGGCAAGAGCCGCCACTAACGCGCTAAAGTTTCTCAAGCTTCTACATCTCTGCTGCACCCTGTTGACAAGCTTCTTTGAGCTTTTATGTACATAGCGGGCGCTCTGACCATCAATTGTACATGTGTGATGTTTCTCTTAGATTCTCGTATTGTTCCGTAAGCCCATCACAGACCAGTCCCTCGCCGTCACTGATTGATTCAGTTATGTACGATTAGAGAGCCGCCAATTGATCCTTCATGCGTTCTCTACTTACGCGGCGAGTCATCCGCTTAATCGTTGATAATGAGCTCAGCTCAAGTACGAGATGCTGGATCCCCCCTGCAGCACAATGTCTGCGAAGACGCCCACCTGCCAAATTTCCTCGAATACATGCAAGATCCCTCTTCGGCTTCTCGAGGAAGCCCAAACGAGAGTCCAAGCCAGTCAATTATGAACCAGGATTCGAAACAATGCTTGAGCTAAAGGAGAGACTTAGCAGAGGGGAAAGGACCCCGCCACCGGAGGAATTAGCTCAAGCTTTTGTTGATTTCTTCCGATCTAAGCAGAAGAACAAATCACAGGTGGAGGACATACAAGCTGAGCGCGCTTTTACAACTCTGGAGCATCTGCAGAAGACTCAAAATGAGGCTGAGGGTGTTTGGCTTACGAGTGAAGAGTTGAGGATGGCATTGGGGACTCTAAGGCTCACGAAAGGCTCGACGTATAAGAGTCACAACAAGCTGGCAAGGTTGTTGTTTGAGGAATTGCAACAAAGGCGGGAGACCTCAGTCGATGGCAAGGACAAAGACGTGCCCTTCGAGAAAGATCTCATGCCATTTGTACGAGTCATGTCCCATTCTGGGGATGCGCTTTATGCTAGAGATCTGGTTGTAAAGTACTGGGAAAGCGATCTGAAGCATGCAATATCGTCCCCATGGGCGCCGGTGTTTAGGGGTCTAAGTTGGGAGAATAAAGGGGAGGAGCTCGAGAAAACCATTGAAATTATGAAGAAACACGACATTCCGTTCAACAACCAGGCACATCAAGCAATAACCACTTATTATGCATCTGTTCGAGAAGATATGAATATGACAAAGCAATGGTTTGAACGCCCTATTGCGAATGGTCGACGTCCCACTTCGTATACCAATAAGGCTGTGCTTAAATTATGTATCAAGACCAGAGATTTCGATTGGGGGGACAGAATCTTTAAGTCGATGATGGAAGGGCATCGAGATGATATAAGCTCCTGGAACATAATCTTTCAATGGGCGGCTGCTAAGGGCAGAAGTGTGGATGAGATTGAAAGAATGATGCAGGTCATGGTAAGGAAAGGAGAAGAAAGAGACATCTTTTTACATCCTGATATGGACTCCATCAACGATTTGATTGAGCTCGCCAATTCCCGAGATGATCCTTACACAGCGGAGAGATACGTTGCCCTCGGTCATAAATGGGGCTTACAACCAAATGCACGGACATACCTTCTGCAAATGGAATACCGAATCAAGGTCGGCGATCTCGGTGGTGCGAGGACTGCTTATGCTCGTCTTCAAGGCGAAGAGGTTCCAGAAAACGAGGACCTTCGTCTTGTCAACAAGCTCCTGGTCGCATTGTGCGCAGATAAACGTGAGAACTACGAAGCAATCATGGGCCTGGTGGAAGACTTGAGTGAACGCAAAGCACGTTTCGAACCAGACACAGTTGCTGCTCTCTCGGAACTCCACCTAGAGCGCGGTGAGATGGACGAACTTGTTGATCTCCTGAACACCCATGCCTTTCAGTACGGTACCGAGCAGCGCGCTGCAATACGTGACATTCTTCTTCGGCATTGCTTGAATCCCTCGACTACTACCTCGGCCGCCTGGGAAATCTATAATATACTTCGCAGAACCTTCACTGAGACGGATTTGTTGACCCGTGTATTACTAATGAAGAACTTCTTCAACCGTAAGCGTTCCGATATGGCGACACATGTTTTCAGCCATATGCGTAAGCAGCAGACACAGGCGCTCCGGCCCACTGCTGATACGTATGCCCAGTGCCTCTCTGGCATCGCTCGTGCGAGAGACATCGAATCTCTGCGAACTATTTATAATATGATTAAACTCGACAATACAATCGAGCCTAACACTCAACTCTACAATGCTCTTATGCTTGCTTATAGCGCGTGCGGGGAGTCGAGACGGGCTCTAGCTTTCTGGGATGACATTGTGCACTCCAGGGAAGGTCCGAGTTATGCAAGTATACAGATTGCATTGAGAGCATGCGAAGGCTTTGCATCTGGAGAGAAGGTTGCACAAGAAATCTGGGGCAAGCTCAAGAAGTTTGAGATTGAGGTCACGAGAGAGATTTATGCGGCATATGTGGGTGCATTCGCAAGCCATAATCTCTTCGACAAGTGCGTCCAGCTCATCGAGGACGCCGAGAAAGAAGCGGGATACAAGCTCGATGCGCTGCTGTAAGTTTTCTTAAGAACTAGCTCGCTGTGAATAGGATTAACGTCAACAGGTTAGGAACTTTCTACAACGCGACCCCCGGGGAGGAGGGTAAGCAGAAGGTCCAAGAATGGGCCTTGAAAGCTTATCCTGCGGTCTATGAGGATCTACTTAGAATTGGCCAATGCACGGTCTCACAACTCGATGAGGATGGAAAAGAACAAGCATACCTGCCAAGCGAAACACTGTTCGATATCGACTCTTTGGGTCGCGCTGTGGAACCATGAACCTAGAGGCGCTTGCTCATGCGCTTTCACTCGAGCGAGACTTTACTCGAACGTACTGTATAAGTATGATCTCAGCAGATGCAGATAATAGCTCTAGCAACCTTAGCGCCGAAGCACCGAGCAACACGGCTTCGGCCGTAACATGACTACCAGACCCTTAATATCTCCCAGAGACCATCAACCTATTATCTATGCCTGGCAAGCCGAGGAGCTAATCACAGTGATAGGGAGAATTTTGGGGGATGAGTCTCTTTAGCTGCTAATAGGTTTTCGACCGGGTAGGGCGAGGAGAAACAAGAACTCGTAGGCTGAGGTAAACGCTTCTAGGGGAGGAAAGGAAATAGGGGTACTTATCATATAGAGAAGTCCTCTAATAGGAACACCTAGCTCATAGGATTAGACAAAGCCTTAGCTTGGCTTATACGAGATGCACAGACGAGAAAAGGCGTGCGGTCAATGAGGAAGAGCTGAAGATTTATGGGCCTGGACATACATGTTCATGGAAGAGATGTTATAGTATAAAACATTATAGCCAGAATATAAGGGAATTGACTTCATTGAGGTGTCAATATCTACGAGATAGATATAATGAAATTTCGCCCTACAGTCAATTGAAACTCCCCAACGGGAATACTGTCAAGACAAAAACAAAGACATTCTAACACAAGGGTTACTGATGGTCATTTACAAGATAGTCTAACTTGACAGAATGAGTAATGTTTACTGTGCTCATCGTCATCAACCCGGCTGGACATAATAATGGCACTTATTGACAAGCAGGACTTGGCTGGCTTTTCCAATGGGGGTTTTCATTTGAGGCTATGGAATTATCACCGATTGTCCATTGGCAAGCAGACGCCAGTTTCTGGACCCGGTCCTTCTATTCTACTGGAGTCAGATGAGTGACGGCATTGCTAATACTTGGTTGGAGCTTAGTCGTGTACTGTGTTGTCGTCATCCTTGTGTCTCGCCTCCATAGCATGTAAAGCCCTACCAACCTATCTCAAGTCACCTCTCCACATCTCCCAACACCAAATCCATCTTCCTCACCTCACACCACGCCCTCAACTTTCCACAGCTTAAGCGCCGCATCACCCCCCACACTAATAACCCTATCATTCCCCAACCACTTCACCCCATTAACACCCTCCTTATGACCACCCCCCACCGAGACCCTCTGCCCCGGTTTCGCAATACTCCACACAAAGATATACGTATCCAAACTCCCGCTAACAGCTCTCTCCCCCTTTTCATCCCAATCAATACTCGTCACTCTCCCCGTATGAGATGACCAGCGCTCCGTCACTGGTGTGGGGTTGTTAGGTTCATAGACAATGATTTTCCCGCTAGCGAAACCGACGGCTAGGTAGTTATTTGAGGAGGGGGAGAAGGCGAGGGCGGTTACTTGAGAGGGATGGGAAAGTTCTTTTAATATTTTGAGATCCATTTCGTACATGTGCTGTTTTGAATCGTCTCCGCCTACGGCGATGACCCCGGCGCCGCCGGCGGCGATGACGGTGGGGGAGTAGGAGGTGGAGATTTGTTTTAGGATGGAGTTGTCTTTTTGGGATAGGATCGTGATGCCTTTGTGAGTTGCTATGATGGTGGAATCTGATGTGGTGGCTACGCCACGGGGCTGGCCGTCGGTCTTGGTTGATGAGCCGGTGAAGGTTTTGGCTGATACGTCGATGGAACGTAGTGTATCGTCCCAACCGACGCTGTAAATACGTCCCGATGACGATGCAAGACCTGAGATGTAGTTCTTGTGAGCATCTCCGTCAATCATCTCTGCAGTCCCTGTTTCCGTATCCCAAGAACAAATCCTGCCATCGCTAGAGCCTGTGAAGAACGTCTTATCTGAAGCGTCGCCTGCTGAAGTAATGGTCGTGACATTTTTCTGATGTCCTTGCACGACCTTATGAGGCTTCGACGACCCTTCAGAGAGGTAATTCAAGTCACCCGCAAGATTCAAGCTTATAATCAAGCCGTCTGATCTACCTGCTGGCCATACCACGCCAATTTGATGATCTGGTATGCTGACTTTACCTTCCTCGCCCATTCTCCAGCTCTGAACTGCTTTTCCAGCTTCTGCATCCCAGATCTTGACTGTCTGATCTGCACTGGACGTAACGAAACGCCTGGAGTCTTTTGCCCACGATACAGAAAAGATGCTTCCAGTATGCTCTCCAACACCGATCTGGTCCTTCTCTTCCCCCGTCTTTCCGTCGTACAGGAAGATCTTTTTGTCAGCCCCTACACTTACTAGGTGGCTTCCATCTGGACTGAAAGCAACGCCATAGATGTATCTCTGATGCTTCCCTCTCAGACTTGTATTGAACCTGAAAGGCACTCCATGAAAAAAGGCCAAACTCGTATCATCACTTCCAGTAGCCGCTCTGATAGGTCTTTGCTGCCGTATGCTAATGCTGTTAATCTGCGAGCTGTGTCCACTGATTTCCCCAACCGTATTCCCACTGTCGGCGGTAATACAATGTCCGAACTTCTCCTTGCCGTCTCCAACCGCTATTATACGCTGGCTGTCCCCGTCCCAGGCTAAGTCGTTAATACGGCCACTGATGATAGGGTATTCGCCCTTTGTAGCACCTTCGCCGACACAATCCCAGACGCGTACGGTTCCGGCCACATCACCGCTGGCGACATAGTAACCTGAGGGGGAGAAGCGGGCGACTGTTGTCGTGGTTGTGTGCGCAGTGTATTGTGTGGCATGGCTTGGATTGTCTATGGATCGTAGGAAGATGGATTTGTTGGACTGGGTAGTGAAGCTTAGTCAACTAAAGCCACAAGATTTGGCGTGAGGAGCATGTAATTTTGAGGGTTCCAGCTTGGGGTAGGTATGTGGGTGTCAATGCTTACTGCATATGCAAGGCGTTCGCCTTTTGGGTCCGAGGAAAGCTGCGTTGGTTGGCCTCTGGTTGTGGAGGGCGAGGCAGCCCAGATAGCCTCTTTACAATATTAGTTACTTGTAATACGCATGAATAGGGTTGACAACTTTACCAGCTTTGATTGGCATTTTAGGGAATTCGGGGCATGACAAGTGAGTAGCGCATCGATAGACGTCGATTAGGCTTCCGTGTTCAGTGAGACATTAGCATCTTTACTTCACTCAATGATATGGAAAGTAGATATTCAGATGACGTTACACGGAACATTTCACCAATATAAAGTGTTATATACTTTGTCTCTTCAAGACATTATACACGGCTTAAAGTGCAAGGCTATGTAAATAATATACAGCTACCCTCCTCAACCTCAGCATAAGTATCGACAGCTGAGGGGACAACACTGTCCGTCCGGCGCTGTGAAGGACTGCTGCATAACCGTGCGGTGCGGTGTCTCCAGGACATTGCTAATTCCCCCCCTCGTCCCAAAAGCTTAGCAAGTCCTCGTGTTTAGCTCGGCCTGTGCTTCATCTGGGTGGAGTATGTCGGTCCCAGTATCAGGTCAACGCTCAGGATTATATATCAGACAAATGATGCTTAGGGTCGTCCACCCATGAGTCTCTCATTCCTTATTCTGGCTTCCACTTCCAACACTTCAGGATGCTTATGCACGCTAGGCATCAATCCCATACCCACAGCCCTCCGTATAGCCTTGGCGATCTTTCTTTGATTGACAGCTC
Source organism: Cladonia metacorallifera KoLRI002260 (assembly GCA_000482085.2). Classification (NCBI taxonomy): domain Eukaryota; kingdom Fungi; phylum Ascomycota; class Lecanoromycetes; order Lecanorales; family Cladoniaceae; genus Cladonia; species Cladonia metacorallifera. The sequence goes on along the minus strand of KI911115.1, from coordinate 1,764,479 downwards.
GCAGACCAGTCTGTTTTCTATGTTTTATCCTGCCAATTTGTGTCACATACTCCGACATAATGGAGAAATTCTGGATTACGCAGACATTAGCCCACATACTAAACTTCAAGTGCCTGACAATTGGCACAGATAGGAACATACCTTATATTCATGTAGAGGGTTAATACCCAACTGATCGAAAGCATCTGTTTCTCTCGGTCTCCTCTTCTGCCACTTCGTCTGCTCCACTGGACTCAAATCATGTGGCGCATACACGTCACCAGCTTTCCATTTCCTATATATCTGCCTTTCCAAGTCAAGTGTTCTCCTGGCCTTGGCCACGTCTGCTAATCGATCTCTTGTCCGCTCGTACGCTGAGACCTTGTTTCGCACTGGGCGGTGCGTTGCTGCAGCTAAATCTTTCGCAAGCCGGAGACCTTGGTCTCTCTGTTTATTCCTGTCTCGCTCAGTAGAGTATGAGGTAGGTGCTGGTATGATCAGTATGCTTTGAGTATTTAAAAAGGAATAGAGTCCCTACTGTTCGATGTTGCTGGAGTAGTTGCGGTTTGCTGTTGTGAGCTATAGGTAGAAAATGCACGACATATTGAACGTGCCTCGGCCATCCTAGACGCCATTGTCTCAATTTGTCTGGCCAACATGTTGTAAGCTCTCCAATGGATGTACCAAAGGCCTAGGACTGTTGACGCAAAAACATCTACTGTAGGTTGCAAGCGCGCTTACCGCGCGTTTCCGACGAAAGAAAATGATATCGAGCCTCGAGTCCCAAAATTTATTCCTAATCACCACCAATATGGTGAGAAAGCTCAAACATCACGAGCAGAAGCTCCTACGGAAAGTTGATTTTACAACTTGTAAGCCTACCTTCCAAAACCCTTCACTACAAACCTAATCTCTACAGATAAATCCGACGACAACCACCGCGCCTCCGCCATCTGTCGCCGCTACACAATTCAAAACCCAAACGACTACACCAAATACAATCGAATATGTGGATCCCTGCGCCAACTAGCGCACGCACTCACATCCCTCGAACCCACCGATCCCGTACGTATAAAGCACGAGAAGCTCATGCTCGAGAAACTCTACGACATGGGCATCCTCTCCTCCACCACCAAATTATCGGAAGTAGAACGCAAAATTGGTGTATCCCGCCTAGCACGTCGGAGACTGGGAGTTGTGATGACGAGACTCGGTATGGCAGATAATGTGACGGCGGCGATCAAGTTCATTGAGCAGGGGCATGTAAGAGTGGGGCCGGAGGTGGTTACTGATGGGGCGTTTTTGGTGACGAGGAATATGGAGGATTTTGTAACGTGGGTGGATAGTAGTAAGGTGAAGAGGAATATATTGAAGTACAGGGAGAAGTTGGATGATTTTGATCTGTTGTGAAGGATCTATTTGGGTGGAACGCAGATATGTTGTGAGAAGTGGTTGAGACGACCAAGCGCTGGGAGTCTCTTTTATATCACAAGAATAGAAAAATTTGAAGTCTAATGATCATCGAGCTACAATGGTTCGGCTAGTCCTGGATGAAGCGTGATAGCAGAGCTTCTAATCTTGGGTCCTACAACGTTCTCTCATTGTCGAATCGTCCTTTTGGCTTCAACATCACGCGCAGTTTCTTGTATTTGTTATGCATGAATTCTTCTATTGCTCAAGGTACTACACTGTGATCGTAACACCATGAGCAAAGTCTTACCATGCATGCGCTCTCTAAGCCTCCGCAGTCTCGAATGCATCGGGGAAAATGCCAACATTTCGCTCAATCGGACCCTTGTTCCTCAAGAATTGCACGTAAGCACCATCGATCCTGACCTTGCCTTCAGCACGCTTCTCGAGATATTCGTCACGGCGGAGGGGGGTGAAGCCCCAGTTCTTGGAGACAATAATCTTTTGGCGGCCGGGGAACTTGTATTGTGAGCGACGGAGGGCTTCGATGGCTGTGGCGCGGTCTATGATTTCGCAATTAGTATCATTATGGTAGCAATTGTGGGCTAGGAGAGAGGTACGGTTATCACGAGTCCGGACGGATAGCAAGATCTGACCAATGTTCACACGAGCAACGGTTCCATTGGGCTTGCCCCAGGCACCACGCATACCAGTTTGCAGTCTATCGGCACCAGCGCACGACAACATCTTATTGATGCGGACGACGTGGTATGGGTGGGCGCGGACACGGAGATGGAAACCTTCTTTACCGGCGACTTTAACGAGATACCTGCGCAGTCCTGTCAGACTTGTAATTATAACAACGCTACGGTTCTGACATACTTGTTGGCGCAGATACGAGCGGCTTCGAGGGCTTCGGAGGACAGCTGTTCATATTCGTTGGAGACCATGTGGACGCAGAGAGGGAATTCATCAACGTTGGCACGCTTGCGGCCAAGGTCGAAGATTCGAATCTTGGGATCGGGCACACCACGGTTGAAACGGGATTTTGGATATGGCTATAGTAGTAAGAACGTTAGCAGCTGTCCTAAGGGTCTTTACTGCTTGCCTGCGCCAGCTTATGGCGCTCTGAACGAAATTCGAACGCGGAGATGGATTTGTGGGCTCTCCAATGTTCCTAACATACCTTGTTCTTGCAGTAGCGGTAACATCTCGCTGGTCGTCGTGCCATCTCAATATGCTATTAAAGGGTACTGCACTTCCTGCGAACGATGTAGAAGAGAGAACGGAGAGTGTCGTCAGATAAGTTCAATATCAGTCATTGTTCGCCTCGCTTGATTTGAAAGCAAGAGCCACTAAGCGCTAGCGCGACAGCATTATATCCACCTCGGTGGCTCGAATAATGGGACGAGAAAGAATTTCTACTCGAGAATCTGACTTCGTCGGTAGCGAAGGAAATTCTATTTTTGTGTGTGACTCACTTCAAAGGTTTTGTACACAGCTAGTCCCCTACCACTCGAATCCTTCGAGGAATTGCTCATCACAGTAGCTTACATTGGCCGAGATTGCTGCGCCTGCAATGTACAAAGTACCCATCAGGCGCTGAGTGGCTTTTGCTCTATTGGCTGAAGAAAGAACCTATACCTAGCGTTTGCAGCTTTAGGTCAAGTTATCACCACGGGAGATATAGGTAAGTAACTACTGTGATCTCGGGAAGAGCAAACTTCTTTTTCATTGCACCGAGTTTATGGCATCGCTGTCATCCTATCTAAGCTGTAGCTCCTGTCAAGATATCCGAATCTCCTGCATCTAACACAGCCATTGTCGAACATCTGTACAATTTCCCGCATGCCGTACCTAACTCGATCTGAGGGGAAGCCGTTAGTACATATATGTACCCTCCAAAGTCTTGCTTCAAGACCTCTTCGTTGGGTAAGTCCTAGAGACAGAAAACGCCTCGTCGTTGGACTGTCGGGCGTGGGGGGATAGGATATAGAGAGGTATGGCTTACATTGTTGCCTGCGAAGTGGTGCACATCTGGAAGATCGATATCAGCTATCCAGAGTTCCGCAGGCAGCATGCAATTGGCTTACTGGTCTTGGACAGCATAGAGTAGTATTCGAGCTCACTCTTTCTCAGAGGGGGGGTGTTTCCGGCGATAATGACAAGCTTGGCTTTGCTAGACGTGTGTCAATTTTTGCAGATTGACAAGGCCCTTATCAGTGACATACCCAGATCGAAGTGTCTTCAAGGTAGACTTGTAGCCCAGAGTGACTGTAGAGAAAGTTGGTCAGTCGCTGTAAGGATTCTCTCGCCAAAGTTGATGCTGGTGTCCGACTCGTAGGAGGCAGCGGAGTATCGTACCCTTTCCAGATTTCCTATCGAAAAGCAAACATTCAGTTATTTTTTTCCACGTACTAATCAAGTTATACATACATGACCAGCGCCAGACGTGAGTTGATGCTGTCGGCCGTCTTCTTGGATTTCTGTTCCCTCTCGTTAGCGCGTGGTCTCCAACCCTTTTGAAGAGACCGACCTTTGCTGGTGCCATCGCTGCGCTATCTTTTCAGTACTAGCTGAGTTGATGTTTAACTGCGCTCCGGCCTTTCGTATGTTGATGCAGCTCTGATTTGGCGGGTCGAAATGCTTTGTGCGGGCAAAATCTCTAGCGCGAGCGCCAAGCACGGACACCCGGACCCTCAGCCCTACCTATCCAATGATGCGCATTACAGATATTTCAGTGACCAATATTCCAACTCTCATATTCTTCGCGCTCCTTATATTTCAGATATTTCGCGTTCGTTGCCTCTCTCCTGTTATTTTCGACGTGCTACAATACTTGTGCCACATTCCCAGCGTAACAACTTTGCAGTGTCGGGACGAAACATTGACTTTCAGGAGCGACTTGGCGTATATCTGACTTCTTCAGCGTTGAGCCTCCTGACATACTCGCGTCGAAGCTCCTGAGTACCACTGTATGGCCATGAGTATTGTCCTGAGCGTTTACCAGCTTTGAAACACTCCGCCAATTCGACCAGTTCGTGGCTGTGAACCATTGGGCGCTCCTCGTATACGTGATTCGCCGATCTGACAATCAGGATCAGCCCCAGCAACGGTTCTAATTATACCACCATGTCAGGTCTCAATAAAAGGCCGCCACCAGATGGGGCAAAGCCAAGGACCCCAACTACACCAACTTCTCGAAATTCCCCCTCGAAGCCTTCGGCTAGTAGTATGAATGGTGTAGGCAGGTCACCTTCGCTTCGAGGCGGCGCAGGCTTGTCAAGACCTGGACGAGGTGGTGGGTCTCGACTATCTCCACAGACAAGTTTCCTGAGCACAGGTACAACCGCTTCTGACGAAGCCAATGAAGAGGAAGCCCGAGCGGAGCATATGTCACTAATGGAAGAGCTCAGGAGTCGAGTGCAGAAAGCGGAGACCGCGTCAGAAGAGTACCAGCGTCAGTTAAATCTTCTACAAGCACGGTTGGAAGAAAGTCAGCAAGAGCAAGGCCAACTCGAAGATCGTTTACACCAAAGCAATAGAAGGATAGAAGCGCTTGAAAATGATCAGTCACAGGCTAAGCGTGACAAAAGAGAAATGGAGGATCTGTATGAGACAGAACGGACAGCAATGATGCAAGATCAGGCAGAGCAGAAGGCAAAGGTTGAGGGATTGCAGGCGGCAAATCAGAGATTGAAGGAAACATTGGCTCAACGAGAAGCACGAAACAGTGTAGATGGCGAAAATGCCCAATGGAAGACCCCTGCTGGGGCTAATGAGAACGGCCAATTTGCACCACCTTCATCTCTTCAGCGCAGCAACTCAAGAGAAGCTTCCAGGCTTGTCCAGCAGAAAGATCGAGTTATAGAGTCCTTGAGACTCGAATTAGCCGAGGCACAGATCAAGATCATGGAGATGGACAGCATGGGAGGAGGTCATGTACATGAGCTTGAGAAGAAGCTACTCGAAGTGAAAATCACAAACGCTCGCTTGATGGAGGACAACGAAAGCTTCCAACTATTGTTGAGCGAGAAGACTCTGAACGGAGATTTCACCAAAACGGATGCCATGCAGCAATCATCTGGATTGGGCTCATTAGCAGAAGAACTAGGTAGGGAAGAATTAGATGAGTCTTCAGAAGGGAAGACAGACGATACCCGCCGACTCGAGGTAGAGATCAAGTCTTTGAAGGACCAGAACAAAGCTTTAGCGTTGTACATTGAGAACATTATTGGCCGCCTACTACAGCACAAGGAGTTCGAGAACATCCTGGACAAGACCCCCAATCTCATGTCTGGAGCCCCTCCGCCAGCAGACACCAACAAAGAGCTCCCCCCACCTCCACCCCCCAAGGACGAAGAACAACCCGTGGGCTTCCTCCAGCGAGCCCGCTCCGTCGTCGGCGGCCCAGCCAAGCGCCCCCGCCCAACCAGCCAGCTCCAACCCGTCCCCCCTCCATCAACGGTACCCAACGAAGATCCTGCCAAAGCCCCCAGCATCCCCCTCGGTCGCTCTCAATCCACCCGTGGTCGAGGCCACCAACGCTCTCAATCCGAAATGCCCACCACAGCCCCCCTTGTAAACCAAATGTACCGTGGCCCACCATCAACCGGTTCCACCAACCCCTTAATGAGTCCCGGTCTCTCCCCCTCCGTCACATCCACACCACGCACCTCCTTCTTCCCCTCCACCCCCTCCACAAACCCCACCACAAACACTCTAACCCCCCCACCCCGCTCCGTCTCCGCCTCTCACTCCCACTCCCAACTCAATGAAAAGCAACCCTCAACCATCAACTCCTCCTCCGACAGCACCCACAGCTCCCCCCGCCAGAGCAACGATCTCGACTCCAACTCTCCCCCCCGCTCCTCCGCCGGTCAAAACAACTACACCGGCGCCGTCATGACGCAGAACCGCCTCCGTCCACTACGCCTCGTGCAGGAGAATCCAAACGCCAATGCAGCAGCGAAGGAGGAGGCGGAATCTGCTGCTGCTCAAGCAGCAAGGAAGAAAGCGAATAGGGGTAGTTGGATGCCAGCGTGGATGGGAGCTACGATGCAGAGGGGGGTCAGTAATGAGAACAATCCTTCTTAAAATGGGAGGAAGATGGATTGCTTCACGTGGGTGATATGCACCCTTTAAAGTTATTCGTTCGTTGGGTCGTTTATGTATAGGTCGATAGAAGAACCGGGCGATGAAGATTGCTTTTCCTGTTTCTGATACCCTGATATGGTTTACTTGCTAGATTGGGATGGGGTGGGATGGGATGGGATGGGATATGATCTTGATGCGCCGTTCGGGGGTGTTCTTCTGCTCTGCTCTGCTTGTGTAGCAGTCAGCTTATAAAGTAGATAGACTTTGTATTTGAGAATGAAACGCATCGTTCATGGTAGTTGGATCTTAGTTGTTTGTGTGACTTAGTTGCGCACTTCCAGTTCTATGGAAGTATAATTGCGAGATTGCACACAACACTTAAGGCCTTTTCCTAGATTCAGGATCTCATTCGACGCACTGAATGATCCATAGGAATAGCAAGAATGCCTTTATGAGCGTTCCACCCCTTGAGATTGCAAAGCATGTAGTGTATACCTACCTGAGTTGACTATAGACATCCGGTGATCCATATCAACAGCGAAATGCCCATGTATGCCTTCCGTCACATACAAATGACCAAAGCGAGCATATACACCACAACCCACTTCACCACCCAAACCTCTCCCTCCCCCTCCTCACAAACCTCAACCCAATACTCCCTTTCCTCAACTGTATCGTAATCACAGTCCCCATATCCTCCCTCATCTGTCTCTCCACCTCCCTCTTCGCCTTCCCCCAACACTCCCTCTTCTCCCCCTCACTCATTTTCTCCACCTCCTCATCACTAGCATACTTATCTACAGCCAACTCAACACTGTATTGGCTGAAAATAAGGGCCAAGACGGTGAGGATCTCGACTTGGGCGAAACGCCGGCCGAGGCAGGAGCGGTAGCCTTCGGAGAAGGGGATGTAGGCGCCTTTGGGGGGGCGGTAGAGGGAGGGGGAGGTGTCGGCGGAGGTGTTGACGCCGAGGGTGGAGGCTTCGGTGTCGGTTTTGTTGTCTTGTTTGGGTATATTGTTGGTGGTGGAGGGTTTGGAGGTGGGGCCGAGGAGCCAGCGGGAAGGTTTGAATTCCTCGAGGTCGTTGTCTCGATTTGATAGAGGATGAAAAGGATGGGCTGGATCGGATGGCGGGCCAGTAGGCCATTGGTTTGGGTTGCGGTGGGTGGCTGTTGTGTTGAGTGTGATGAGGGTGTTTTCAGGCACGGTGCATTTCTTTCCGTCTATGATGAGAGATTGCGGGGATCCTTTTGCAGTAGACTTGGGGATGCCGATCACTGGGGGGATGAGGCGGAGCTCTTCGTTCATGACGGCACCGGCCATGCTACCGAAGAGCTTGGGAACGTCCTGGTCGTAGTCCCATTGACTGGGGGGCCGGCCCTGGAAGATCTCATCAAGATCGGATTGAAGATGGCGCTGAGCAGCGATGTTCATGGCAAGTAATGCGAGACAGAAGTGGATGGAGTCTGCTGTGGTCTCGTGGCCTGCGAGGATAAAAATGAATGCGTTACCGAGAATCTCATCGTCGCTCAATGTTTGTCTAGAGGCTTCCCCTTTCGATGCTGATTCTGCGGTGTTGCCTGCACCTTTTATCATTGCTATCATGAGGTCTAGCTGGTCTCCTTCCGTCCCTGTACGAACTGCGGATTTCTTTGCTTGAAGAATCTCTTTCATGTAATCTCCCCATTCCTCATACGATGTATAAGTCGTCTTAGCCCATTGGAAGGGTAAATTCCCTGGGTCAAATTTAGCAGATGCAATGAGAGAATCGACATTTGCTTTGCTCACTCAGTAGGGACTTAGGGACTAGGACGAGAGGAAACAGACTGTGTAAGAGCGAACCAAGTGCATCGGCATAGCTCATGGTATGGCCTTCTGAGAGGCTAGCGCTAGATGTATTGCCTTCTTCACCTTTAACATGGCCATTTTCGGTTGCTTTTGCCTTTGCAGGCCATTTCAATGCAACGCCAAAGCCACCTCTACTGATAACATGTAGACTGAGTCTCATTGCATCATCTGCAATTGTATGTATGGTCTTTGAGCTTTCCTTCTCGCCATCCATCCAGCTATCCACCATATCCTGACATTGAGCCAAAGTCTCAGCAAACACTAAGTGGTTGTTCTTCTCCGAAAAAGGAGGACTTGTAATTTTCCTGTGATGCCTCCATAGCTGTCCCTCTGATGTCACCACGTTGTTACCATATATCTGCAATGACTCGTATAGTTCCAACGGCTTGGGAAAGTCGTTCCTTCTAGTTGTGAGCTGGGAAATGACATCTGCATCTGCTGTGAATATAACGTTTCTCTCTGGCGTGACGACCATGAATGTGTCGCGCCCGATTCTCTTGAATGGTTCGTAACGCCTCTTCCACTCCCAGTCAACCAAGGTCATATCAAACCATGGCTCTGTCCACGATTTCGGTAAGCGGCGGACTATAGGTACAATGACGATGCATGCCAGCTTGTAAGCATTGTTGTACAGGAGAAACGGGACCCATATGTACTTGATTCCTGATGCTTTCGCAGCAGCAAGATTCCGAGCGGACTGTCTGTAGATCTTCAGAGCCCAAAGGGCAGTCAATGCCAGGATGGTGAGGAGTATTGTGGATGGCATGATTCGTACGGACGCATAGGTGTGGAGGAAGGTGCCTCCTGAACGTGCAGGATTCTCATTTAAGGCGTTTTCCAAAGTAATGCGTTCCCCCCAACGGCCTGATCTTGGTCTCCATTGAGACTTCAGCCACAAGAACGTCGTATTCGTATACGGGAGACAATAGATCCGATGTTATTATTAGTCTCGGAGGACAGCCGGACATCTCGTAGTGAAATACTTCTAATGTTGTGTGCTGTGATTGTGGGAGCATTGGACATTGGAGCGAATGTTCGTAAACGTCATGAAGCAAGAACTCTCTCCTGTCGTCCAACCTTAACACGATCAAATTTTGCCATTTTGGAGGCACAAGTATTGATGAAAAATTAACAACACAATTGATGAAAAGGTTGATAGATATTTGGATGTTATTTATTCAGCGTTATATGCATTCTAATTGCCAATTCCTGGCCAATCTCAATCAAAACCGCGAGCAATGCAATGCCAGAGTATTTTGACATGGACCGACCATTTCATCTCTTCTTATCTTGCACAATCTTCCAGATCCTTGACGGATAATCATCCAAGACCTCGCAATCTTCATATCTCCCATGACAGATTTTCCTAGCATACTCCCTACCTAATCCAAAGACTGAACCAAGTCGTTGATACCCCTACAAAATATGTACTTAACCGGCAAGACCAGCTACCTATTGGTGATGTATCGACATACCGTCTTCTCCGAATTAAGCAAGGATTAAGAGAGCGGATGTACTTGATATGAGTTATATGACGCTGTTTCCACAACACTGCGAAAGTTCTCTGGCGCATCAAATGAGCAAGCTATAGCCGTTGCAATGTGCCTGAAGCGCAAGATCCGGCATTCAATTGTAACCTGGGGCATTAGCGGCTGAAGATGCTCTACCGATGCCTTTCTTCCTTTCTTTTTTCTTTTTTCGGCAGCTTTTGTTTATAAAGTAACCCATGTCGAAAGATAATGAATCTCATAGCGGTTGTTGTCGGTATACTCATGCTCTATACCTATGCAACAACAGCAATTGCTGTTCCATCCCCTCTACACTACGAGAACCCCAATACCAATCTAACATTGACGGTGGCCTCATCCTCCACCGCCAACGACCTCCCACCTGATCCTCAAACAACAACAATACCATCCGTCGGAGAGGTGCGCTGCTATTCATACACACATTCTCTGTGGGAAAATGACATATTCCGTGTCCTCATGCACGCCGCCAACATTATCAAAATCTATTTCAATGCTAGGCAGGGCAACCAACCAATTGGCTACCCACAGAGGTATACCATAGACCATGCACATCTCAGTTTCGATCCGTCTCCTGGCTTAACCTGGCGGGAATGGTCCTATGTGCTGCTTTTCCTAATTTCCAACGTTCAGGAATATACGCCCGCAATGTTCTTGTTGTTGGTTAGCGAGGGTCGCACAGGGGTTTGGAATGGGTCGCTCATTACCATCTGAGCTGTCAGCAAGTAGCGCCAAACAGCGGATATAGGTACTCGACGCGGATGTTTTACGCACGATCCACTTGACTAGCCCATACAATTATCATATCACTCCCCATTCGCAAAACATGCAGACAGACGATACACTTTGAGAACCCAAACTAAAAACCTAACGCAGAATCAACCCTTCTCATCCTCTACGTCTGCGCAACAGCAACAGCAACAGCAACAGCAGCATTACCAACCCTACCAATTCTATCACTCCAAAAAGACGCCAAGAACCCCAACCTCAACGCCACCCTATCATTAGCGCTTACGGGCCTTATATCTCAAAAGTCCATATTGTTTAGTTTGGCAGCTCAGTAGTCAAGGAAAATCGCAGTGTTGACAGCTTATATATCCTCTTTTTCGCTAGGGACTATATTGCTTTAGAAAAGCAAAGACCAGCGGAGGGGAGCGAGAATCAGAGTCACTTGATTAAGAGAGAAGTGCCACAGAAAGTGATTTGAGCGCATACTTCTCCGTTGACTTTTTAAATTATCTTCAATTCAGTCGAGACTGCTAAAATATACATTGGCCACTCAATAATCTCATATCAGCAAAAGCTACATCTTCTCATACGTAGCCATAAGAGAGCCTGTTTGGAAGGATTATTAAAAAAGTCCATTCTACAATAGAAGACTATGAGGGGGGAAGGACTCACCGATAAAGGTAACAACAAGCCGACTTCTCACCTGACAGATATCCTCTGGCACAAGCCAAATCGTTGCCCCCATCTTCCTCGCAATACTAATTGCCAACTTCGCATTCGCATATGCCTCCTCGTCGTTCCGCCCACTGGTAACGAGATCGTAGTCCACGTACGAGCTCTTCATACCATTGAGTACATCCAGGAGAAAGACACCGCTACCGATAGCTTGGTCTTTGAAGCTGCGGATACTGCTGTTACGACCACCTTTCTTTGACTGCTCGTTGGCCCATTTGACCATCTCCGCATCGCTAATCTCGCGTTTGCCGAGACGTTGAGCGAGCGCCGAGAGGGTCTCGGAAATGTCACGGCGCATGAGCTGCCATACTAGACCTAAGGTAAGAGTGCGTTGGCCGTCGGTGATGTCTGCGCCTTGGACACCGACTAGTGAAAAATGCATTTGCTTTCCAAGTTCGATGGCATAATTGGTGTTTTCGACAGCTTTGAAACGCATAAGCTCGCCACCTGACGCTGGGGGTTTGTTTACGTGACGCCAATTTACGCTGCCGGGAATCACTTTGTCGTAGGCTTGAAGGAGAATACTGCCATCGCGGAGATCGTCGAAGAGGGAGTTAACGGAAGGTTGGACGTCCAAAGAGTTGAGCCAAAGGGTGAAAACACGAGCTTCACGCTCGCCTTCCGCATCGAAGTCTTCGACCTGGAGTTTTTCTTCTTCGGTGATAGGGTCGAGGCCAGGGTGAGTGTTGAAAAGATTAGCAACGAAGGCGAGGTTTAGTTTCGGGTTTCCGGCTACAAGGGAGGACGGAGAAAGGAACTTGCGGCAGTCCAGTCTGTCAGCATTTTGAAGAACTTGTTCGGCACGTTGGAGAAGGTCTCTGGTTTGGAGGGGGCTGCGACTGCAGAGATCTGGAGCTAGTTGGTTGAGGAGGACAGTGTAATTGTCGCCTTCTTTGACGTCCGTTGAGAAATTCGTTACTCTAAGTTTAATTTTAGCAAGAATCATACCATCGAATAGGGACAAGTACCTCTTGTCCCATTTCGCGTTCTTCAAGTGGTAGTTAAACCATCTCAATAGAATCTGCTCGGGTGGTAACCTCAAAAACTGCTCCAGTGTCTCATCATCCTCCAGTAACCGATAAAGCTCAGGATGTAATTTGATGTCGATCTTCCCAAGCAACCCTCGTCGAATGATTTGCCATATCAAACCTAATATTAGATGCTCTCGCACTTCAATAATATCTCCACTTCCAATATTCACCACCGAACATCCTATACCCTTTGCAGAGTTGATAACGATATTGTTGTTTTCAGTCATGTGGAAGGCATTCAACGTCTTGATCTTTTTCCCAGGCCGATTCAGTACACGCTCGTCAATCGTATCCGGTACGCTGTCATTGATGAGCTTGGCTAGCACCAATCCGTCCTTACACTCGTCAAACATTTCGAATGTGTCAGTAGGAAAAGGGAGGCGATTGCCGATGTCTGGGTCTCCCGCCAGCACTGCATTGATATGTCTTGTGAATTCCGTCCTCTCATCCTCGTTGATCGTGTGTGTTACATTGGCTGAAGAACCTTGGACTTGTATTCTCCCACCCACACTAGATTTTGATTGGTGTCCCGAAGAAGACGCTGGCCTTTTGTCCACTGCATTGCTGAGACCTCGCACCCGCCCACTGGCCATTGGGGCTTGTGTTGGTGCTGGTCCGCCACGGACTTTGGAAATGAGCTGTGACATACTGCATCAGCCTGGCTGCTCCTTTTTGAAAGCCCTTTCCCCTCAGCTCAATTCCAATACTGATATTACATAACGTACATCCACATAATCATCCAATTCTACCCTTCTCGAGCTATCCAGCTCCACCTCTTTAAGTGCTGATCTGATGACATCGTATGGCTGTCGTTCGGAAGCTTGAGTCGCCTTGATCACCGTAGCTTCATCTATGTATCCTTTATCGTCCACGTCCAGCTTACGGAAAGCATCCTGCAGTGCAAATATGTCTTGTTGCTGAAACTGAGGGTACTTTCTGCACACATAAAAAGTCAGAAATTGCTCCCCAATGTAGGAAAACCATTTGCCAAGTCCTTTTTCATGGGTAGAGGCTCACCCACCTCTGTAGCTTAATAACGTTCATTGTGTTCGCGTGGGCAGGGTATGAATAGGCGAACGGTGGGATGGTGGGGCAAGCGTTAGGTACTTGGATGTTCTTTCAACGGCCGGAAGCTCGGGCGTTAAAGGCAACCCCGCTGCCTGGAGGGACACGACTCGGCCACGCAATCAACAGACTATTTCTGGGCGGAACAGGTGGAGTGGTTGGTACCAAGGTTGTTGCCTTCTTGCGATAGGCTGAGAGCTGGCGTTGACGTTGTGGCGTTGTGGCCGTGCTCGCCATAAGGCGATGCGCAAGTGGAAAGAGCAAAGTATCGGAAGATCGTCTGTACAATACGTGCAGGCATATCCTAGGATTGATGGATCAGGGTCATCTGTATTATGCAATGCATGCAAGTATACTATTCTAACAACTTTGCTATTAGTAGCAATCCTAATGCCTGTCTATTTCTGTCTATCACACATTCCACTCTTCGCTTTTCGAAGTCATCAATCGTGGAGTCGTTGGTCATACATCTCATACCCTTTCGAAGAAATAGACATAAGCAAACTTCTTCATCTCATCGACGTCGCCTTCTGCTTTGACTACCTTCTCGTCATTGAATAACACCCATGATCCCCTCTCTCCTTCAGCCGAAATCGATTTGCGGATGAACGCTACGTAGTGCCTTTCTAAAGTGTTAGTCATGCTGTATTGCCTATAGAAATGATATGCGGCGCCAAAACGTAAGAAAACTCACCCTGTGTGTATACTGGTCCCTTTGTGACAAACAATGCTCTGCAAGCGGAAAGTCGCTGGCAAATCCGCGTTGCCGGCCATGGCTTTGTCGCCGTCAGTAGCAGGTGCGTCCATCGGAGCATCGTCTTCGCCAAAGTCTCCTTGGTCATCTGGATGGCTGAAAACCCACTCCACCGCCCTATTGACATCGCCAGCCGTCTCTTTCAACGCTTTCCTTGCCTGTGGAGCACTTATACCCATGGATTCGATCATCTGAATGCTCTCTGGATCGACATTGTGAGAAGTACTGGGTCCACCGGTTGTACCGCCCAGATCAAGTGGAGTATCAATGTCAGGGTCATCCATGTGGGCAAACAACCAATTCATAGCTGTTTCAGCGTCGCTGTTGCCGGTGGCATGCAGCGCTTTTTCACATCGTACACGCGGGAAACCCATGCCTTCAAGCGAAGCAAGAGCGCTTTCATTAGGGGTGAATGATGGAGCTCCCGAAGTGCCTACATCTTCGGGTAATAGCTGTTCGTGATCTTGCAGGCCAGGTGAGTGGTAGGCGTCCAGATCAAAAGGTTGGTCTCCTACTACCACGGGAACATCAAGCTTTGTCGGGACCCAATTGACTAGTTCAAAGCGGCGAGCATTAACGGCAAGAATGGTGGGAAAGGTTTTGAAGAGCGAGCGCTTTAGAAAGCCATCCTTACTACCACACGACGGACAAGTAAGCTCTACCTTTTCAGCTGCGGTAAAATTGTCGAGACATTCCTTGAGTGTGACTGGCTCAAACTCGTCTTTAGGCTTCTCGGTGCCTGATCCTTCGTTGGTGGCCAAAGCTTTTCGTTTTACTGGAACAGGTATGGAAATGTTGTCTTGCTTGTCTGTTCTATAGCGAACCTTTTTGCAGGACATGCATTGAAGTCGCTGTTCCATGACAAAACGGAAAGATTGAACAGGATCTTGCAGGGGGGCAGTATGTGAAGAGCGGGTGATCAACTTCAGGAGGTGTAAGAGAAGCTCGAAAGCATCTTGCTGGCGCATAGTAGAAAACTCTTCATGACCTCGGCCGATCAAGTGCTTCAGCATGGCCGGAGCAAGGCCCTTTTGGTTGGGAATCTCAGGGGAATATTCTGAGGCAATAACATCTGTGTCTGGACGTGAATAACGGCCTGATAGGAGGCCGTCTGCCATCTTTCTCAATTGAGTCTCAAGATCTTCAGCAGGAGCTAACGAGGTTGGTGGAGGATCTTGTGGGTGGTAGTAGCGTTTTTGGAAATTAGGAATCGAAAAAAGACATTGAAGTGTGCTAGCCAAGTAGCAGCTGTTGCCTATGTTCTTAAGACCCGTAAGACCCTTGCCGAAGAGGGGTTGGAGCTCCTTTCCATCCTCAGTAGTCATCGAGAAGTCCCATTTGAGGTTTTGCTCGATCTGCATTTCTGTAAGACTCTTCTCCGTCTTCTGTCTTTCAGCGATATTGATGCCCCAGCGAGCAAGATGGTTGGCAAGCTCCGGATCTGTACGCTCTTCATTGCACGCATAGCAATATATATCCGCCGTTCCTTCGGGTGTGATTGACCCTAGCTTGACCGCTACAGCGTGCGAGGTCATCTCAGTATGCTTTAGGCCGTGACTGTTTCCCGCTACGCCTCCAAATTGAGCACGACCACAGCCCAAGTTGCCACATTCAAGGCATAACCATAGATTTTCTTTCAGATCACACATCGAGCAGTGCCCCAACTCTAGGACCCTGTCAGCATGCGACCTCTATCATTCCTGGCCTCGACGCACCCTGAGAATCGATTCTACGGGTCTCTTTCTGTTCTAAGCACAGCGTGTGTTCGCAAGGCGTCATCTCTTGTTCCCATGCTTGAACTTCGGCCTGCCTCGCGAAAGTGTTTGCCTTCAGAACCCCATCTATAACCGCCGGTAGCTTTCCACTTGAGGGATTGACTTCTTCCACCCCACATTCATAACATTGAACCCTGGTCTTGGTATCATAACGTTCTTCCTCCGTCTCTGCTGCTATTGCAAGCTTAGTCATCTTTTGTGGGGGCTCATCACGCTATGAGACAATTTTAGCTTCGTCAACCGTTGAGGTATACTTATAACCGGGGTACAGTCCCGACGGTCAAGGGCTATGAAGAGTCTAACTAACCTTCACCTTTTTCCGTGTTCTCTGTATGTTAAGAACCAATGGGTGCTTCAAACTTCTGCTGTGTAATAGAGCATGATCTCTCTCGCCTGTGCAACCTCCATTGAAGCAGTATAGGCAGACGTTGAGTCCGGTAGGATCGTCCTATGAATTTCTGAGGATGTGCAGCAGGTCGTCAAGGGTTCGAAATCTTACTATCGAGTCAAAACATTGGGTGCAATCTTCTCTAAACACTGATTGCGTGGCGGTCGGTGGATGGAGCTCTGGTTGAGCACGTGAGCACGTGCTATAGACATATTTCAAGGGAGTGCAACATTACCAGCTGCGTCAACGTGCTTGCAGGCCATAATCTAGATTCTTCTGAGGCAGCTCAGTAAGTTCAGCGGGGAACTGCTATGAGACGTATACCTGCACGACCAAGGCTGTAGCAAAAGATGGACTACCGAGAAATAAAGTTGCATCAATATTTATTCGCCGCCTTGCGCTAGCGTCAACTTAGGGTTATAGCTGCCATCCCCGTCCACATAATTTAGATATTTGAAGTTGCTCGTAATGACAGTGTTGGCTCAGAAGTATGGTATCTCTATTCATGATCAACTGATACATGGAAATCTACTACACGCTGTGCTGATATTATTCCGTTTCGTAACACCGCCAACACTCAATGAGCCTTGAGCCACCCCACCATCTGTTCAAACGCCGAGCTTTGCGCTACTTGAATCTTAGGATCTGCATACTCCCCCACAGTAGCAAATCCATGGGGAACACCTGAATAAACTTTGATCTCGTGCTCGATATTGTTTTCCACAAGGAATGTTTGACCCGCAGTCCGGACATCGTCAGGAAACAGCTGGTCATTCTCCACGCATGCCATGCTGATCGGCACCTTGATAGCTTCTATATCCTCTTTCGTGACGAGTGTACCGTGTGCCAATGCCCCACATTTGATTAGAGGCCCGGTTTTTACAACTCCGGCCTCCTCGTCTTTAAGCGCCTGACCATGTGCAACAGTGTCCGGCAACTCAGATCCTAAGAGGCAGACATATTTCCCACCAAGGCAATAGCCTACAGCGTATACACCACCGCCATTGGCTACCGCGTCTGCAAACTCTTCCTTCGCTCCCTCGACAACTTTCTGCAAGATTGGAAGCACTTTTTCAGGCGTCTGCCTTGCAAGCCACATATCCAGCATGAAAGATTTGGCGGTAGTCGCGAAGCCCAGCTTTACCTTCTCTATTAAAGAAGTATCTTGGTCTTGGGCATTAGGGTCTGTTGCAGTCGTCACAAAAGGGTCGCCTCCAAACCTTAGAGAAGGAACTTCATAAGTATGACAACTGCAAGAATGCACGAAAGAACGTACTGATCCGGCATGACTACTAAGAAGCCTTCACTGGCATATTTGTCTGCCTGAAGCTGGTTGTTCTTGGAGTGAATGCCAGTTCCACTGCTCAGATATATCAATAACTTCGACGGCAGGTGGGGGTAGTCGCTTGGTTTTGTGATGTAGACCTAAGACCGAGTGTTCAAATTGTGGACGAAGGGACAGGCGTAGGCCTTAGACAAACCTCGACATCTGCAATCTTAGATATTTCCTGTATTATTACCGTCAGCTCCTATCACAGAGCTAGCTTGCGTTACCAAACCCACACCAGTTGGTTGTTCACCTCCAGAAGCTGCAGAATTTCTCAGCCAAAGCAAGGGTCGAGCAAGGGATCAAGCATACGAGAAGGCCGATCTGTCACACAATGTTCCTACCCGTCATAGTCAGAAACAATCGAAAAAAGAGAGACTAGACGGTCATACTCCCATACTTGCGCCTGTCTGGGCTGGAGTATCTTCAGCAGACACCATGCTTGGCTGTATTGCATCGCTCTCCGGTGCTTTTGTAGCTACCTCTTCGTCGGCCATCTTCAGTGTCGTATGTGCCAGATGGAGAAGCTCTAAGGGAAGGGGTTGCCTGCCCCGCTGTAAACATCAGTATGGTTGATCATAACGACTTTAGCGCGGTGGGGCATGTAACCTCTTTACACGCTCGCGTATTAAACAACGCGTCTTCCCAAGATTCAATATTCTACATACTGTGTCGCAGCACTCTGATACGATTCACCTACACGCTCTATGATCATGGCTGCTAATGCAGCCTCGCATATAAGTCAAGGCTCTCTTGCGTAAGTTCTGTCATGACTTAGGGCTCTCAAAACATACTCATCTTTGGTCATAGTGCCATATTCAGTTCCGATGAGCCAAATAAGGCTGTCTCTCAGCCTGTCTTGCAATGTGTTCAAGTCAAGCCTTTGGCCGGCTCACAAGGTGGACCAGAACGTTTCAGGGTTGTCCTCAGTGATATCAACAATTTCGTTCAAAGCATGCTCGCCACTCGTAAGTAGTTCTGAAAACTTGAAAGCCTGCCACCGACAATCTTTGGCCTCGTTTGAATAGCTGACTGGTTTCCTACAGAGTTGAACCACGTCGTCCATGATGGCAAACTCAGAAAGGGCTGCTTTGTTCGGTTGAAGTCGTATCAAGCAAACCAGGTGAAGGGAAAGAGGTATGGTAGCCATTATATGGTCTCGAAGTCGACCTCTGACAGCGTTGTAGGATCATAATTGTACTAGACCTCGATGTCTTAGAAGAGCTGGGGGAATGTGAAAAGATTGGGGAACCAAAGGGCCTGGAAATCAAAGCAGAAGAAGATGAGAAGCCACAGTCGACAACAATCAACACTGGTGGCTTCTATGGAAACAAGCCTGCTCAACAACAGAACCAACAGCAGTCTCTCCCTTCAAGGACAAATGCAAGCTCTTCGGCCGCTCACGCCAATATATACCCTATCGAAGCACTATCCCCATATGCACATAAGTGGACTATTAAAGCTCGATGTACTCATAAGTCGGATATCAAGACGTGGCACAATAAGAATGGCGAAGGCAAGCTTTTCAGTGTAAACCTATTGGATGAGAGCGGAGAGATCAGGGCCACCGGCTTCACAGACCAAGTTGATACGCTATATGATCTCTTCCATGAGGGCGGAGTCTACTACATTAGTAGCCCTTGTCGTGTGAACATGGCAAAGAAGCAATTTTCGAACCTCAGTAACGATTACGAGCTTACCTTTGAAAGAGACACCGTAGTTGAGAAGGCAGAAGAGCAGAATGGGGTGCCGCAAGTACGTTTCAATTTCACTAGTATCGCAGATCTCCAGACCGTCGAAAAGGACACGACAATCGACGTGATCGGAATTCTGAAAGATGTTGGTGAGACGTCACAAATCGTTTCGAAGACTACCAGCAAGCCGTATGACAAAAGGGAACTTACCCTCGTGGACAACACCGGCTTTTCAGTAAGACTTACCATCTGGGGTAACACAGCTACGACCTTCGATGCCATGCAGGACTCTGTTGTTGCCTTCAAAGGGGTTAAAGTCTCTGACTTTGGCGGACGAAGTTTAAGTCTACTTAGTTCGGGGTCCATGACCATTGATCCGGACATAGATGAAGCGCATAAGCTCAAAGGCTGGTATGATGCTCAAGGCAAGAACGATAATTTCCAATCCCATGCCAATATGGATGGTTCTATGGGAGCAGCTGGTGGACGCGGCGACCCGACCAAGTCTATCATGCAGGTCAAAGAGGAGAATCTGGGTATGTCGGAGAACGTGGACTATTTTACAATGAAGGCCACCATCATCTTCGTCAGACAAGAAAATGTTTCCTATCCTGCTTGCCTTTCGGAGGGATGCAACAAGAAGGTGGTTGAGGTGGACCCCGGTCAATGGCGATGCGAGAAGTGTGACAAGACTCATCTAAAACCCCAATACCGCTATATTATGTCAATCAATGTCAGCGATCATACTGGTCAACTCTGGCTTAGCTGCTTCGACGACGTCGGCAGACTGGTCATGGGTATGACCGCTGATCAGCTTAATGAGCTCAAAGAAAATGACGACAAGGCTGCGGGAGATGCCTTCCAAGAGGCAAATTGTAAAACATTTGTCTTCAAGTGTCGAGCCAAGATGGACACGTTCCAAGACCAGCAGAGGTAAGACTTCCATTGAGCGAAACCATTGAACATGGCTGACATTTCCCAAGAGTCCGGTACCAGGTTTCTGGCGCGATCCCTCTGAATTATTCAAGTGAATGCGCGAAATTGACCCAGTTGATCAAGGAGTATAGCATGGTCTGAATTCTGAATTTTACTTTACTGTTCTTCTGTATCGTCGTCTTGGGGAGGAACAATTTCCGAAAGCGGTCCGACCAATTGACTATGCTGATGTGATCATGTCCTCGTACATATTATAGCCTCTATGTACAACAGAATCGGAGCAGACTATCGCTCCAAGAAACCTTTCTACCTCTCCTTAACTCCGGATTAAATCCGTTAAGAGATGACAAACGTCATGCCTCGGGCATCCGATTATTGTTTGATTATTCACAACTCCCCTCCTAAGGTCTCTGGAATCCCAATGTCAATTTCTCTTGTAAAATTGCTGTTTTGGATTTGCTAGTTATATAGAGAGAACTTTCGCGAGTTCTGCAACCTTTGACTCCATCGCAGGAACGGCGCAATGGCAGAGACAATGCGAGCAGTTGGTGAGCATCTGACGTTCCGTTGGAAATGTCTTGCATATACTGACACCTGCATTCGCCAGATATCAAGGACGGTACCGGCCCAGCTACGTCCCTCTACATCAATTCGTCTACTCCAAAACCCACCCCACGACCTACTGATGCCATTGTAAAGATCAAATGCTTCGGTCTGAACCGAATGGACCTCCTACAACGCGAAGGCCATTACCCGGTTCCCCCACAAGCACCTAAGACACTGGGTGTGGAATTTTCGGGAACCATTGAAAGTTTTGGAAGTGATGCGGAGAAAGGATTCAAGAAAGGAGATGAGGTGTTTGGCCTAGCCTATGGTGGAGCGTATGCGGAGTACATTGCTGTTAGCACGCATATGCTGATGCATAAGCCTAAGGAATTGAGCTGGGAACAAGCGGCCGGTGTACCAGAGGTACGTAGATATCACTTTTGTCATCTAATGTGTGTAGCTCATTTCTAGATGTTAATATCTACTGATCGAGCCAATTGCTAACAGACTTGGATCACGGCAACCCAAGCCATGTACCTCGTCGGTGAATTCGCTCCTGGAAAGTCAATACTCTGGCATGCTGGCGCTTCCTCAGTTTCAATATCTGGCATTCAATTATCAAAAGCTGATAAAGCTTCAGCGATCTACGTCACAGCTGGATCACAAGAAAAGATTGATTTTTGTGTCAACGAGCTTGGAGCTACGGCGGGCTTCAACTATAACACCCAAGACTGGGCAAAGGAGATTCTTAAGGTGACCGATGGTAAGGGCGTGGACATCATCATTGACTTCGTTGGAGCCACCTATTTCCAAGGTAATCTCGACGCTGCAGCGCGAGACGCTCGTATTGTGACTCTAGGAGCTTTGGGCGGGACAAAATTACCTGCTGGTGTAGACATTGGCGCCTTCGTAAGGAAGAGAATTAGGTTCGAAGGCAGTAGTCTACGAAGTCGTGATGAGGATTATCAAGGTAAGCTGAGGAATACACTGGCCGATCATGCCTTACCAAAGATGCGAGAAGGTAGCTTTAAGATCTTAGTTGAGAAGGTGTTTCCGTGGGAGCAGATTGTGGAAGCACATCAATTGATGGAGAGCAATAAGACTAAAGGGAAGATCATCTGCAGAATCGACTAGGAAACATAGGAGAATTTTGAAGCACCTTTTTGGGAACTCTACGGTCCAGGCATACGGCTTGGAACGTAAACCAGGCCAGCCGTTTAAGCTGTCAATTGCATTCAGTTTTACTGCAAAAATCGGAAATCACGAAGGGATTGTACACCTTCTGAACTCAAAGTATAAACCCATTTCTGCTGGTGGTCCAATTTCCAAGAATATGTATATGAATCATGTAAGGCTATTACCATTCCTTATGCTAACCATTTTCCTATTATATTTTGTCCAGTATCCCATTAGATATCCAGTTCTGCTCGTGTTCCATGTCCTAGCAATATGTATATGCATCATTAAAGGTCATTATCATCTCTTACGTTAACAATCTCCCTATTATTTTTCGTCCAACATTCCACTAACCCCCATTATCATCTCTTATATTAACGATTTTCCTATCATTTTCGTCCAACATCCCATTAACCCCCATTGGGACATAGTGGGCAGTTGTTTACTGGGTACCCCTCACAGTAGAAAGCGCAGCATTTGACTGATAGCAGGACCTGCGGCGGTCCAACATCCACGGTCTGCGTGCCAACTGTGAATGGAGTGGCGCCATCGATACCATAGAAAGAACAGACAGCTACTTCTCCGACGGTGACGATATGAGAGATGCTCAGGTCGAAGTCTGCATGGTCGGTCATTATTCACTCCTTAATCACTAAAGTACAATACTACAACGAGAGAGCATAGAGACGGTCATGAGAGTATGATAGGGGACTATAAGAGCACTGAACTTACTGATTGTGACATTAGTGCCGTCGATTGGGGGGGACAGGGTGTATGAAGGAGGGTCTGGGCCCGCTCCCTGTAAGGTGATAGTAGGGGATTGGCGAGCATAGAGTTGTGCTGGGATGGCGCTAGCAACATTGAAAGCTCCAAGCAGAAGAGCGAGAGAGGTGGTGAAGATCATTGTGTATAGCTGAAGAGCTTGACTTTTCAAAAGCTGAATTACAGAGACTTTTCTTATTAGAGAAAATTGATCTTTGAGGATGAGGAAGAAATCATTTGGGGATTTGGGAGACGCTTCTTATATGAGTGTCGAGAAGAGGGAACAAAAGCAAATCGGTTCGAGGCGGCTTATACCATAATGCTCGGACGTGGAGTAGATGCAGTCAGCTGAGACTAAAACCATCACGCGTGCAGCCAGAGATTCATCAAGCTTGAGAGCTGATCTGCGATCAATGGCATTTGCAGAAAACAAGGGCGCTCGCGATGAGCTGGCAATCAGGGTAAGTGCTGACGGATTCTGCATTTCTTCTCTTATACTAGCCAAGGCTGAATGATTCCTGTGTACGCTAGTGGTCACCTGCAGGCTGGAGGCGTGCTGACACGACAGCTCATGCTGGTGCTAGCGGCAGTTGTTGACCTCTGATGGGGCAGAGGCGATGAACGTGAACATGACTTTATGTGTCTAATGCATTGAATTCAGCGGTCAAGAATACCACGATTGATTACTGATTGATGTCCCCAGTACTGGACGTAGCTGTGCAGCCTTAAACATCCGAGAAAGGTTTCCTGGAGGACGTGGGTGATCACTGTCTAGATTTCTGTGATCAATCAATTGCTTTTTCTAATTCATCAATCAACTGGCTTTCTGATTAGCTGGAGCATGGTTCCGTATAATTCTTTCTTTCACCATCACGGTCTGAGCGTTCGTAAAAGCACCGCCTAGAGCAACGACTCCCAAATGGCCAAGCAGCCCTAGAAGAAAGCGTCCGCTTACTGTACCTTATGGACGCCCTCACTATAAGGTAGCCTTAAGCGGGTGGTCAGTAGTTCTAGGGGCTGTATGGAGGCGGTCAGTCCACTGTACGGCCACCAGCGGACCGTGTCTATTTTGGCGCGTGGGGGGCTTGGCAATGAGGTCACATTCCTGCCCGTGTTTTCTGTTCAATTGACTGTACTATTCTACTTCCTGGTATGTCACGAGACCGAACGACACCGACTCGGATGTCGCCGACATACCCTTCACATTGGCACGATTCAACCTTCTCCGGTCCTACTACCGGAAGGGTAGGATGGCAGCGTCAGCCACTGGACCTAGTCTCCTAGAATCCTTCTCCCCATGGACCTCTCGAAGTACTACGCCAAAACTTGGCGATGACAAGGAATCATCCACTCCCACATCAGCCTTGAGCAACCAAAATCGAGTTGATCACAGTATCGACCATCGTCATCGTCTCAGCCTGAAGGACTATCCCAGTGATTGCCCTAGACCCAACATAAGATGGTTTTATGCAGTAGATGTAAGCTTCGTTGCAGTGCTAGCCTTGCAGTTCACCTTCCTGATAGATTCGGCTAGGCCCCCAAGCGGAAACCTCTGCTTCTTGATTCGGCCAAGACCCAGAAGCCTCTTGTTCCACCCAAGAAGTATGCCGCCTTCTCAGCTAGAGACTCTAGGTCGATAGAGAGCGCATTCCAAAAATTGATTGACGATGACCACGATGCTACGCAGCGAAAAGGATCTGGGGGGAATGTAGGAGAGACGAACAATTTGAAAGAGCCCACTAATGCTGTGAAGAGGCAAAGTAACGGCGATCTGAAGGAGTTAGGCCGCCCAGAGGAAAGAGAATCGTTGGGGAATACAAGTATAAACGAGGCATCAGACTCGGAGAAAGGTGGTAGGGTCAAAGTCCCTGTCAACGAGGACTTCTTGTTCGATGTTGACATTGAGGCGAGAGAGCTAGCTCCCGCTTACTGGCTAGGACCAATCTATGATGTCCGCCGAGGCAGCTGGTTTTATCAAGAGGGCTCTTCGCTTCGGCCGTGTGAAGAGAACCTGGCAATTCAACTGGAAGAGGGTTATTTGAAAGTGAAGCCTTGGCGGAACAAAGCCTCGCAAACAGCATCCCAACCCAAACCAAGGCCGGCATCGAATGTTGAGGATACATCAACCCCTACCGACAAAGCTAAAGATGAAACCTCAGTTCCTGCAAAGTTTGAGCTCCAAACGCAACGATTATTCGGGGCTTATATGAACTCTGTTGTCACTTATCAAGATGGTGGGACTGCTTGGCTTCTTACCGACGATTTCTTATCTCGTATGAGTAGTACAGTCTATCAGCGTTTCGCTGGGGGTGGACATTTGGGTGGGACTAAAGTGATTCGCGGTTATTCTGAAGCCAACAAGAGCAAAGAGGCCCCAAAGGAGGCTGAAAGAGCTCCTGAAACATGGAAAACGGACGGCACCATAGACAAATCGAACAGGCGATCTGTCCCGCCTAAGATCGATGCTTCCAAGGACACGAAGCCCGGCGATTCGAATGCTACTACACAGAAAGAGCCTCGTCTGCTAGCTTTGGAAAGGCAACTGTCCTCGTACTCTGGTGACCCTGCTCTGGAAGAAGAAGAAATGCGTCTAGCTGACGAGAATGAAATTAAGGAAGATTATAAAGATGAGGATGGTCAGGATCAAGGCCGAGAGATTGAACATCTCATTCTCGTTACCCATGGTATTGGTCAACGTTTGGGAATGCGGATGGAGAGCATAAACTTTGTTCACGATGTCAATGTCTTGCGCAAAACTTTGAAAACTGTGTATGAAGCCTCACCGGACCTCCAAGCTTTGAACTCCGAAGTCGAAAAGCTACCTAAGAACTGTCGGTTGCAGGTTCTGCCAGTGGTCTGGCGGCATCTTCTGGACTTTCCAAAACAGAGCTTCAAACAGAATCAAAAGGAGAAGGACCTTACAGATCCAGACGCATTTGACGACGAGGATGAATACCCTAGCTTAGAAAACATCACGGTAGAAGCAATTCCTGCAATTCGAAATCTGATCACAGATCTCGCCCTGGATATCCTTCTATATCAAAGTGCGTACCGGGAACATATTGCAAGCATCGTACAACAAGAATGCAATCGTGTCTACGAGCTTTTTGTTCAGAGGAATCCGACCTTCAACGGGAAAGTTAGTCTGATAGGTCATTCTTTGGGCTCAGCAATCTTATTCGACATCTTGTCACGTCAAAAGGACGCAAGTTCGGTACCAGCAGGATTATATCGACACCGAAAGAACAAAAGTACCCAGAGAAATGGCAGCTCGCCCGGAATCCAACAACTGCCAGAGTTGGGCCTAAAGTTTGAAGTAGAAGACTTTTACTGCTTGGGTTCGCCCCTTGGGCTCTACCAAATGCTCAAAGGTCGTAAAATTGCAGCTCGCCGCTCGACAAACGGCTCATTAGCACAAACTCCGAGGAGCCCTGAGGCGCTGGACGATCCTTTCCTTGGAGCTCCTTCTCAACAGGCAGCCGATACTGCGGCCACGAAAGAATCCGACATTCTATCAATCACAGTGTCAAGCCCTAAATGCCACCAGCTCTATAACATCTTCCATCCTGCAGATCCCATCGCTTACAGGATTGAGCCATTGATCTCTCGTGCCATGGCGTCTCTGAAGCCCCAACCACTACCGTACACGAAAAGGGGTCTTTTTGGCGTGGAAGTCCCCGGCTTCACCAGTATAGGTGCCCGAGTGGGTCAAAGTGTATCCGGCTTATGGTCAAACATCACATCCGGCGTCGCCAACAGCCTTCTAAATCGCAGTCTGGGACTTACCGGTGACGGCCAACTAGCTTCTTCCCAATCCGTAACCAGTCCCAGGATCCAACCAAAACCCAGTCCCTCCTTAGACTCCGGCACTCTCGCTTCAGACTCGGAACAACATACCGAATTCCCACCCACACTAATCGACACCGAATTAGAAACCTTATACGCCGGCTTCGAAAAACAGCGCAAGAGCCATCAAAGTGACGAAAGCCGCGACCTAGGCGAGAGCGCTGAGTGGGCCGAAGCTGATGAACGGGCAAAGCGGCTAAAGCGTGAAGAGGAGAAAGTGAAAGCGCTGAATAGTAACGGCCGTGTGGATTTTAGCATTCAGGAGTGAGCTATTCTATTCCTCTGCTTTCTCACCTCTTTGCTATCTTACATAAACTAATTGAGTTTTGCAGGGGTTTCTTGGACGTAACTATCTGGGCTAGTATCGCTAGTCACCTGTCCTACTGGGCTGATGAGGATGTGAGTCATTTTATGATATCGCAGCTTTTGTCTAGGCAGAGGGTTATTAAGCGGTGAAGGGTGTATTGATTTTTCCAGAGTTTTGTCATGGCATGGGAGTGAAGGAAGGTGGAGTATATTAGATTCGCATGTTATTAGAGGTATACCCGGTTTTTTCAATAGATTTGCTGAGCATCGCTTGCCAAGCAAAGTACGTAATTTCGCGGAGAAGATGCTTTAATGGGGTTGCACTTTTCATACAGTATTGTCTCTCTCATTAGCTGTATTCTCTAGGTGGCATCAATAGCACTAATCCACATACCAGCTGCTACGGCAATTACGTCTTTGCCATCATACATGTTACGTGCGTAACACCTCCACATCACCTGCATCTCCACATCCGGTGTCACAAGTCCCACACAGCCCCACCACGCACCTGCATCATCTCCTCCTGCTCTCCTCCCCCATATGTCCCCTCCCCTCCCCCCCCTCACTCCCCCTCCCCCCCACATATATTCCCCCCATCATCTCCCCTACCTCCCTCATCACCAAAGCTATCCCATCAACCAACACCCATCATGTTCTCCCCTCCCTCCTCCCCCTCGCTCCCTTTCCTCCTAACCCTCCTCACCATCCTCTTCCTCCCCCACGTCACACCAACACCAACAACGCATCAAGTCGCCGTGGGGCAGAATGGGATTTTCTACGTCCCAGACACGATTACCGCGAAGGTGGGGGATAAGGTCGTTTTTGATTTTTATAATGTACGTCTCCCCAACTACACCACTGCCCCACTCCCCTTTCGCCAGCCCGCTCCAGATCCCAATCCTGTCTCCCAAAGTCTCCAGCTCCTGCCCAACCCAGCCGAATCCTAATCCCGTCTCCTACTGTCTGTCTATCGCAGTTGATATTGATAATTCGAGTAGAATCATTCCGTCGTCGAAGGCATCTGGACCACACCCTGCGTGCCCCAACCCAATGGCTTCTACTCCGGCTTCGTCGCGGCTCCCCTCGACAGTCCAGCCGCGCCTCAGCATTTCGTTGTCACGATTAATGATACGCAGCCGCATTATTATTATTGCGCGCAGGAGGGGCTGTGTAATGCGGGGATGGTGGGGGTTATTAATCCGTAAGTCTGCCTAGGCAGTATCTGGAAATGTTGATTTCTTGAGTGGAGAGGGCTGATCATTTGGTGCTTGTGCTCTTGCTAATGATGGTGGTTGTATTGTGTTGTTTTAGACCATCAAACCAACCAGGTGACCTAGCAGCCTTCGCCGTCCGAGCTGCAGAAACAGATCCGAATGCCAGCGCGGAGAGTCTCGCTCCGCCTAACGCACCTATTGGCGGTGTTATAAGTATTGAATCTGCATCAGCATCTGCAGCAGCTTCGGCGAGTAACGACGATTTGTATTCTTACTTACTCACGGCGTTTGCGTCGGGGCCGGTGGCGGCGCCGACGAATGCGACGAATGGGACGTATGTTCCTACGGGTATTATTAGTGATACTACGAGACTGTCGAGTGCTATGACGAGTAGTTCAGCTGCTCTGAGTATTTTGGCTGGATCTTCTGGGAGTTCGTCTGGCAGTAAGGTTACGAGCGTGGTGATGGTTACACCAACACCGACTTCATCGCCGGCTTTGACTAGCAGCATGAGTGTGATAATTTCTTCGCCTGCGCCTTCTGCTACGACAAAGACGGGTGCTGCGGGGAGGGTTGGTGTTGGTGATATGGGTCTTGTGATGCTTCAAATTGTTGTTCTGGTTGGGATCATGTTGCGTGTGGGCTAGATCGGATGTCAATGCGCGGCTGGGAAATTTGTTGTACATATACGGCGATGATGATGGATATCGGTGCGGAAAGCTTGTGTACCTAGGCGATAATGCTGAAATGAGTTCGAGTTTTTGGTCATGAGCTCGAAAGCTTAATACGTTGGTGAAGAGCTAGCTTGCAGTCATAGTAGCCTGTGATTATGGCGATGCTCCCATCGAAGAATTTGTCGAGATCATATCATTGAAAGTCTCACTATATTAGAACCAACTTGGAACACAGCAATTTTGGCTTACAAGTTGTGTGCATAATCAGGTCAGTCAATGGCAGAAATAGATTGTGCAACAGAAGTCTTACCCGTAAATATGTAGCCATCGAAAAAGGCCTGTGGATCATAGTTAAGCTTAGTTCCTGCGAGTAGATTGTAAGGAAGCTCTGCCCACGCGCGTTGGCTCTGGTCTGATTCCACTTGTCCTCACGGGCCAGCCCTGATTCTTGCAAGTCCAAGATCTATTGGTAAGCGGATATTGAATTCATGACACTTCAGACTTGTTGTTCGATGCGTATCATTCACAAAAGCTGCAATGGGAGGGGGACAACTTAGACGTGAAGATTCCTGATGAATTTCAAAATCTTTCAAGCTCACCTCTTTCGAAGGTGGTTTATTTTGACTGTTTAATGGACTGTCATTTGTAGCCTTTTGAGGCTTATCAACGTTCAGGCAATCGTGTGCTTGTAAAGATCAGGGTCGATGGCCATCGTTAAAGCCATAATTGTGAACCTTGATTACTCCAACTTCGAGTCTCGTGTCTAACAATGTTGGCAGCTATGCTAGTATTCCTACCTGCTTCCTTGTTATTCCCAAAGCCTACCCACGTGAGCATGATCAAGCAGCCAATAGTATCAGCAAATGGCAAGCCTAATGCCGGCATAGTCAATGCTTTGGCACGCTCTTAGAATGAGACCGAAAACACCACGTCCCTCTAAGTACCCGTCTACAGCTAGACAGAAGAAATTTGAGAAGAGCTCGGGGGCACAGAATTGTGATGATAGAGCTGAAAATACAGAAGATGAGAAAGAGCGGCGCCTTTCCACGCTCAACAAGCCAGTCCAAATCTTGCGGCTCGGGTGGCAGAAATTATCACCGTAATACTCGAAAATGCGTCAAGAATATTAGTAAATAGCGCTCCAACTGGCAAGCCGGGGACCTGATCGAACATGGGCAACAATCCCTCGCGGTACAGAGACGTCCTGTTATGTGTAGCCATTGTGATGCTTTCTTACGTCAAAAATGACTTTTATATAGCCCAAGGCTTTAGCAATTGGACCCAGATGACCATGACAGTGGACTTTTGTAGAGTGAGTCTGGTTGAGAAGTTCGACCGCTTGCCAACTGCCTGCTTCTCACTGGTATTCGTCGCTATGGTTGAATCTGGCGACACATCCTACATCTCGAAAGCCCGATGGTTGGGAAGAGAGGCTTCATTTGCAGAGGTTGACAATGGTCCTCTATAAGGAGAACTGCTGTGAGTCGTATAAGAGAATTCTGAGGTAAGTGCAAAATCCGCTCTTGATCTAGCAGTCAATGGGAATGTGTAGTGAGAAGAAGTGCCTTTGAACTGTACAGAAATAAACCCTGTGGTAGACTAACCGCTTGGTCGACCTAACAACACTGACATCGGCAAAACATCGACACTCTACCATCATCGAATCTTCAATATTGGAGAGATCGGATGTTAAATCGCCGCCCGTTCTTAGTCTATCACTATTGAAGGAATCTGCGGAGGAATCAGCATGCGGTTCGTTGTCCGATGCCGTTTCCAATGCTGGACCATGATCACACGTCTGGTCCTCGGTCAATGCATATGGAATACAACATGTACCTGAACGGTCGATGCTAACAGCTAGGACCTCAATGAGAGGAAATGGGCAAAGGCACTTCCAAGAACGCCATGCTAGTACCAAATGACGTATGACGGTCGTCTCAATGTCCCTTCACCAGCCTCCCTACAAGTTTCAGCTCCAGTGCTTTGCTTCATTACAAGAACATCTATCAATTGGGCGTCTAAATCTACGAAATGAGTCCTACAAAAGCCAATGCAGGCAAGAAGCGCGAGCATGACGAGAAGGACGTCGGACCAGCCAATGGAGACAAGACCGGAGTCGACCAGCCTCCGACGAAACAATCAAAGACGGACGTCAACACGCGTTCCTCTCGGAGCAAAAGCAGTAGAAAAGCATCTGGCCCAGACAAATCGAAACTCGACGCTATATTATCCGCCTATGGAGTCCTCCCTCTACAAGATCTTGACCTTGATAAGGCTAATGAAGCTACACCGGAGACCATTCTGGCTCTCGTCCTTCACGCAATGCTTACCTCCGCGCGCATCTCACACCAACTAGCGTACAAGAGCGTCAAAGCCGTAATTGAGGCCGGCTATCACAATCTCGAGACGTTGAAGAAGAGCACATGGGAAGAAAGAACCGTGGTCTTGACAGAAGGTGGCTATACCCGATATCGCGAGAAGACTGCCACTGCTTTGGGCGAGCTGGCCGAGTTTGTCGAGAGGGAATACAAGTGTGACCTGAACAACCTTCTCAAACGTGCCAACTCTTCGCCAGCGAAGACCCGCAAACTTCTTCAAGAGATCAAAGGCATTGGCAAAGTGGGAGTTGACATCTTCTTCGACACCGCCCAAAATGTTTGGCCTAGTCTGGCACCTTTCATCGACCCTAGAAGTATGGAGACGGCTGAAAAGTGTGGACTTGGCAAGGATTTAAACGCCATCTGGGAGGCGGTGGGCAAAGATCCAGAGGAGATGTGCAAATTGGCTTCTGCTCTTACTACTTTGAGGCTGGAGAAGAAAGAGCATGAATTTCAATAACACAATATAGCAAAGGCTAGCGAATGAGCCGCTTGTTTAGCGAGCCGAAAGAATCTTTGAAGGGTGGCAAATGGTATTAGGTCTTGATTCCGCCATTGCTGTGGGCTAACATATGTGAGAATTTTTGCATAAGGTCTCCCCTCTGCATAAGGTGATATTTTGCAAAACAATTACGCGCAAATAACGGGTCCTTGATGAGAATGTTGGCCCAAAGCATCATGGATCTTCGTCATGAAATCACCACTTTCCCTCCAATTTCTTGAGCTTTTTTTGGCATACATGTAATCCAAATTTCTCATTTGCTATTATTTGCTGCAAGACCTTCCTCTGTAAGTGACTGGGTATTTTCGGAGTTTCGTCCGTTATATTCGTTCCCGTCTACAATGACATCACGCTTCATCCAATCATCTTCGAAGCTTTACTCAGTGACTACATCATCACCAACGACAAGATTAGCTCTCCTTCGTGCTTTCCCCTCTTCCACTACTCGCCAACTCACAAAAACTCAATTCTCTGCTCAATCAATACAGGCGACACAATACTCAAGTTTAAGCAAGAAATTTCCAGAAGCCATGGAAGCAATCAAGCAAACCGTTGCTCAGAACATGGGCGTTGGGGGCGCCCACACCCTCGTGCCTGAAGATCAGCAGTTTGATCTTGACCAAACGCCCAATCTGAAGGGAAAGGTTGCCGTCATCACTGGTGGCTCTGAAGGCATTGGCTATGGCTGCAGTCACACACTTCTATCCCATGGAATTGAAAAGCTCTTCATCCTGTCTGTATCTGAGGAGGTTGTCAGCAATTCACTCAAGGCTATCGAGGAAGAAATGGGTGCGGAGACGGCAAAGAAGGTCACATGGTTACAGTGCGATCTTTCGGACTGGAAGAAGACGAAGGAAACGGCAGACAAAATCGCAAAGAGTACTGATAGGATCGACATCTTGATCAACAATGCTGCCCGGGGTATAATGACTTACCAACTCACGGATTATGGTGTCGACCGCCATGTATGTGACTTCCGTTGCTAGTTTTGCCCTTGCTAAGTTAATTCAGATGGCAATGAACCACATGGCCCACGTAATCCTCACATCTCACCTCCTCCCCATCTTGAAGAAGACCGCTTCTTCCGGGTCAACCGTCCGCATCGTCAACCTCGCCTCCAATGCCCACCAAGCTACACCTTCAAACTGCAAATTCGAGTCCCTGGAAGAGCTGAACCAAGATTATGGACCCAACGGGCAGTACGGCCGTTCGAAATTGGCAGGGATCCTTTATGCCCGCTATCTTGCACGACATCTCACCTCCCAACACCCCAATATTCTCGCCAATGCTACACATCCTGGCTTCGTCGAAACAAAAATGTCCAAGGAGGATATCCACGAGCCATATCCACTTGGTGGCTACGCCATGTCAGTCGGTATGGCACCATTGAAGAAGAATATAATGCAAGGCTGTGTCTCCACTGTCTTCGCAGCTACGAAGACGGACAAGAGTGGTCAATATATCTGCCCACCAGCCGTGCCCGAGAGCGGAAACGAGCTGGCACAGGATGATCAATTAGGAGAGAACTTGATGAAGCTGACAAGGGAACTGGTTAAGGAGAAGACTTATGAGGATAGTGCCGCTAAGGGATGTCCATTCACTGATTATTAGATCGCATAGCGGAGCACTCATGACAATGACTTGTATTAGCTATCCCAAGCGTTGAATTATCATCCTATGTCTTTATAGAAGCCTATAATAGCGACCATTAGCCTCTCAATATGTAACAGATCCTAAACAAGACCTTCAAGAATGCTTTAACGTGCAATTGTTCAAGTAGTCCACGTCAATAATTCTCACTCTAAACCGCGATCTCATTACGTCATCCTACCCGCGCTCCACTTCCGTCGCGTCTCCCCTCCGCAAGCTCAGTAAAGTAAACACCTTACCTACCTCTACACCCAACCCCCCTCTCCCTCCCTATCAACCCAGCATCCTCCAAACACCGCCTTACCAACCCATCCAAACCCGTGCCGCGAAAAGCGATTACGAAATTTAAAAGCAGACAGCTTTCCGCATTTCGTCGTTTATCTCACCTCACTTTCACCTACTCAACCCCCCCATCCCATTCCATCCCTTTCCATCTTTGCTTTCACCGCATCCTTATCCCCTCTACAAGCTATTAACGAAAAATGCCACCGAAAAAACGCCCCGCCGCTACAGCCTCAGACTACGATTCCGACAACGGCTTTGTAGAAGATGTCGCGCCTAAGAGTAAGAGATCGAAGGTTTCGGTTGGGAAAGATGGAGGTGGGGGGACGAAAGGGACGAAAGGGAAGGGGAAGGATGAGGAGGAGTTTTGGGAGGTATGTTGTTTGATTCTATCTTGAAGGGGGGGGAGGGGGGGGGG